>OZ026503.1:12021327-12408827 GCA_964019985.1 Aurelia sp. 4 Dawson et al 2005
CATCAAACTACTGCTAGGAGGACAACAAGAAGAAAATGGTCACAAGAAGAAAATAGGATAATGATAAAGTGCTACTTTGAAAGTGTGCCATCAAGAAAGGGTTACAGGAAAAGAATGCTAGCGGCATGGCAACAGAGAGAGATGTTCTTTGTCACAGAACAACGGCTAGTCGACCAAGCAAACCAGATCCGCAAGAAAAAGTGGTTAAGTGATTTAGAAATGGAAGAAATACAAAGAGAGGTGGAGAAAGGAGAATATCTTGAAGCTGACGAACCAACTGATGTTCTTGGTGGTGAAACTCAAGTTGATCAAGAGCAAGCAAATGTAGTGCCGAATGGAAGAGAAGGTAATATGCAGGCAAGGGAACAAATTGAACAGGAGATAGATGGACCGAACGCAGACAATGATGAAAAGCTTCTACTTGTAGAAGGGTGCGAAGTATCTCTGGAAGAGACCTCCATAATCGAAAAAATGGAGAGTATCTTGAAGAAAGAGAAAGTACGATTATCACCATTGCGAGGAATAGACAGAGACAAAGTGAAGAAAGCTGTTCAGAAAGTGAATGCTGTTTTAGCAAAAGTAGTGCCTAAAGACATATCAGCAACAAATGATCTGTTATACGCTGGAGCTGCTGTAGTTACTGAAATGGTTGGAATGAGAAAGACAGCCTCTGGCAACAGGAAGGAGCCATGGTGGAAGAGACGGTTGGAGAAACAAGTGAGAGAACTGAACATTGATCTAGGGAGAGTGAATACGGTGATGCAAAATGGAAAAATCAAGCGCAAGTATAAACACGATCTTGAAAGGCGATACAAGATTGGACAAAAGGGACTAAAAACTGTAAAAGAAGAGATCAAGCAAAGGATATTTGCAAAATTTGGTAGAATTAAGAGATATAGCAGTAGAATCAATCAATATCAATATTAGGAATGAGTGTTCCTAAACAATCAAAAAAGGTTTTTCAGTCAACTTAATGGAGAAGGAGAACAACAGCAGAATGAAGCACCAGATGCAGGACAAGCAAAAGAGTTTTGGTCGGCAATCTAGAGCAAAGAGGTTAATCATAACAAAGATGCAAAGTGGTTGAAAGACTTCAAAAAACAATTCTTTCAGGAAGAAGGACAAGAAAAGATAAAAATAACAACAGAAAAAATTAGAAAGATAGTACAGAAACTTCCTAACTGGAAAGCACCAGGACTTGATATGGTACAGGGCTTTTGGTTTAAACATTTCCAAAGCATGCATATTCATTTGAAAAGCAACCTGTCAAGTTGTTTGGTAAAAGGAAAGGTCCCTAGCTGGATGACCAAGGGAAGAACAGTTTTGATACAAAAAGACAAAACAAAAGGAAATGAAGGGAGCAATTATAGGCCAATCACTTGTTTACCAATAGCATGGAAAATATTAACTGGTATATCAGCTGACGAGATATATTGTTTCATGGAAAAGAAAACAATGCTACCTGAAGAGCAGAAAGGAGGCCGAAAGGGATCAATGGGGACGGCAGATTTATTGTACATAAATAGAATGATAATGAAAGAAGTTAAAGCCAGAAAGAAAAGTATCGCAGTTGCCTGGATTGACTATCGAAAGGTATATGACATGGTGCCACATTCGTGGATCGTAGAATGTCTCAAAGGCATTGGTATTAATGAAGAATTAATTGCATTCATGAAAGAATGTATGAAATCTTGGAGAGTAGAATTGACAAGTGGAAGTGATGTGTTGGGTGAGGTAAAGATAAATAGAGGAATATTCCAGGGCGATTCGTTGTCACCATTACTGTTTATCATAGCACTACTGCCCCTTACAAGTATTCTAGGAAAGTCTAAACCTGGATACAAATTCGCTTCGGGAGAGAAAGTTAATCATCTGTTATTTATGGACGATTTGAAGTTGTATGGGGAAAACGAGAAAGCACTTGATTCGCTCGTTCAGACAGTGAGAATATTCACAAGTGATATCAGAATGGAATTTGGAATAGAAAAATGTGCGACAATGATCCAAAAGGGGGGAAAAGTAGTAAGATCGGAAGGTATTAAACTGCCAAATAAGGGTAATAAAGTCGTTGCAAGACAACAAAGGCTATAAGTACCTTGGAATATTACAAATTGACAAAGTAAAAGAGCAAGAAATGAAAGAAAATATCACAAAAGAATATAAAAGAAGAGTAAGAAAGGTTCTGGAAACGAAGCTGAATGGAGAAAATATGATTAAAGGGATTAACATTTGGGCAGTCTATTGATAAGGTATTCAGCAGCATTTTTAGACTGGACCAAGGAAGAGAAGCAAGGTATTGATCGGAAGACAAGAAAATTAATCACTATGCATAGGGGATTGCACCCGAAGAGCAACACAAACACAATTTACATCCCTAGAAAGGAGAGCGGCAGAGGGCTTTTGAGCATAGAGGATACTGTTGATCTAGCAAAGCTTGGACTGAAGAGCTATGTAAGAAATAGCTGTGAAAGATTACTAGTGGCTGCAAGGCAAATAGAGGATTGTCAAGGGGAAAGTGTGATAGAATTCAAGAATAGAAAGAAAATTGAAAGGCAACAGGAATGGAAAGATAAAACACTTCATGGCCAGTTTTTACGACAAACGGATGGTGAAGCAGGAAAAGAACGATGGATGTGGCTCAAAGGAACAGGACTTAAACGTGAAACTGAATCGTTAATTCTAGCGGCCCAAGAACAAGCGATAAGAACCAATGTTATCAAGGCCAAGATTGATAACACACAGGAGGAAAGCAAATGTCGTATGTGTGGTAAGGTAGATGAAACAGTAAATCCCATTGTTAGTGAATGTAATATGCTAGCCCAAAGAGAGTATAAACGACGCCATGGTTGCGTGGGAAGAAAGATCCATTGGGAATTGTGTCGAAAGTATGGGTTGGCAGCATCAGAATGATGGTATGAACACCAACCAGAAACAGCTACCGAAAACGACAGCTGTAAGTTACTGTGGGATTTTAGTATTCAGACAGACCATGTCATTCAAGCCAGAAGACCTGATGTCATTCTGATTGATAAAAGAAAAGAAAGAATGCAAAATAATAGACTTTGCTATACCGTATGATAGTAGGGTGAACGAAAAAGAGATGGAAAAAATAGAAAAGTATCAAGATCTAGCGCGAGAAGTACAGAAATTATGGAACATGCGAACGAAAGTCATTCCTATTATAATAGGTGCACTTGGGACAACCCCAAAGAAACTTTCCAAAAGATTAGATGACCTTGGAATAGGAACACGAATTGTTGAACTGCAGAAAACTGTCATCATCTACTCTGCAAGGATCCTCCGGAAAGTGCTTGAAATTTAAGGAGTCTTGTTGACTCCATGTTTCAAGCCGTTATCACCATTGACAAAGACAGTGTGCGACACAATAAATAATGATAATAATAATAATAATAATGATAATAACAATGATAATAATAATAATAATAATAATAATAATAATAATAACAATAATAATAATAATGATAATAATAATAATAATAATAATAATAATGATAATGATAATAATGCATCAGCTGAATGGATAGAAAAGATTAAACAGGAGGTAGAAGACAACAATCAAGAAAATATAGAAATTACAGAGACTCAACTGAAGAAGGTATTGCAGAAATTTCCTAACTGGAAAGCACCAGGCCCCGATTTGTTTCAGGGATTCTGGCTAAAGAAATTCACAGTTCTGCATGATAGAATCGTGGTACAGCTAAATAGGTGTTTGAGTGATGGATATGTACCGATCTGGATGACAAAAGGGCGCACTACCCTCATTAAGAAAGACAAGAATAAGGGTAATGTGGCTAGCAATTATCGCCCAATTACCTCCCTTCCATTAATTTGGAAGTTGCACACTGGGATTATTGCTGATGGCATGTACAGTTTCTTAGAAAGTAGGGACCTTTTGCCACATGAACAGAAGGGCTGTCGCAAAAAGTCAAGAGGAACGCACGACCAGCTGCTTATTGATAAAATGATAATGAAAGAAGTGAAGCAAAGAAAGAAAAATGTTGCAATGGCGTGGGTTGACTACAAATGGCCTACGACATGATCCCACATTCATGGCTGGAGGAGTGTTTGGAGATATTTGGAATTGCTGACAACATAAAGAAACTGCTATCAAATAGTATGAAAACGTGGCGAACAGAGTTAACATCTTGCGGAGAAAGCCTCGGGGATGTCCAAATAAAGAGGGGAATATTTCAAGGAGATTCGCTGTCACCACTTTTGTTTGTGTTGGCGTTGACCCCAATGTCAATGGTCCTGAGGAACGTTCGTCATGGATAAGAGTTTCGAAATAGGGAAAAGATAAACCATCTTCTTTTCATGGACGATCTCAAACTGTATGCCAAGAATGAGAAAGGATTAGACTCTTTGATACAGACAGTTCATGTGTTTAGCAGTGACATTGGCATGCAGTTTGGGATAGATAAGTGTGCTACAGTCGTTATTGAAAGAGGAAAGGTGATAACATCTGACGGGATCATGCTACCAGATGAAAACAGAATCAAGTCAATGAATGAGGATTTTTCATATAAATACTTGGGTGTTCTTGAATCCGATCAAGTAAAACAAAAAGAGATGAAAGAAAAATTAAGAAATGAGTACAAACGTAGGGTGAGGAAAGTGTTACAATTGAAATTGAATGGAAGAAATACGGTGCAAGCTATCAACACGTGGGCAGTCTCCTCATTAAGGTATTCAGCTCCTTTCATTGAATGGACAAGGGAGGAATTACGGACTATGGATAGAATGACAAGAAAAATGATGACAATGCACAAGGCATTACATCCTAGAGACAGCGTCTGCAGATTGTATTTACCAAGGAAAGAAGGCGGTCGAGGTTTAAATGCAGTAGAAGATTGTATTGACCTTGCTAAATTGGGACTTGAAAGATATATAAGGAAGAGTGATGAACGATTGATAATCGCAGCAAGAAGAGAAATAGATACACCTAGTGAAAATGAAGACGAGTCCAAACGAAGAATGAAAATGGAGAGAAAAATTGAGTGGAAAGAAAAAGCATTACACGGGCAACATTTGAGACAGACGGAGAATATAGCTAGTAGGGATTCCTGGATATGGCTTACTAAGGGGAACCTAAAGAAAGAAACTGAAGGTCTTTTGATAGCTGCTCAAGATCAGGCACTTCGAACAAACATCATCAAAGCAAAGATTGATAAAAGTCATGATGACCCTAAGTGTAGAATGTGCAAGGAAGGAGACGAGTCAGTAACTCATATCATCATAAGTCAGTGCAAGAAGCTTGCCCAGACGGAATACAAGATCAGACACGACAACATAGCCAAAGCAGTTCATTGGGAGTTATGCAAGAAAAATGGCTTAGATTATGTGGAGAAATGGTATGATCATGAGCCTGAAAGTGTAATGGAAAATGAGAAATGTAAAATATTATGGGACTTCACAATTCAAACTGATCGAATGATCGGTGCTAGGAGACCTGATATTACAATTGCCCAGGGCGGGACTCCCTATTGGTAAGTGAGGGGGGCTCAGACACAGCTTCTTTTTGGAAAACCCAAAAATATACTTATCTTATATCTTATACCCCCAAAAATATACTTATCTTATCTTATCTTATCTTATCTTATCTTATCTTATCTTATCTTATCTTATCTTATCTTATCTTATCTTATCTTATCTTATCTTATCTTATCTTATCTTATCTTATCTTATCTTATCTTATCTTATCTTATCTTATCTTATCTTATCTTATCTTATCTTATCTTATCTTATCTTATCTTATCTTATCTTATCTTATCTTATCTTATCTTATCTTATCTTATCTTATCTTATCTTATCTTATCTTATCTTATCTTATCTTATCTTATCTTATCTTATCTTATCTTATCTTATCTTATCTTATCTTATCTTATCTTATCTTATCTTATCTTATCTTATCTTATCTTATCTTATCTTATCTTATCTTATCTTATCTTATCTTATCTTATCTTATCTTATCTTATCTTATCTTATCTTATCTTATCTTATCTTATCTTATCTTATCTTATCTTATCTTATCTTATCTTATCTTATCTTATCTTATCTTATCTTATCTTATCTTATCTTATCTTATCTTATCTTATCTTATCTTATCTTATCTTATCTTATCTTATCTTATCTTATCTTATCTTATCTTATCTTATCTTATCTTATCTTATCTTATCTTATCTTATCTTATCTTATCTTATCTTATCTTATCTTATCTTATCTTATCTTATCTTATCTTATCTTATCTTATCTTATCTTATCTTATCTTATCTTATCTTATCTTATCTTATCTTATCTTATCTTATCTTATCTTATCTTATCTTATCTTATCTTATCTTATCTTATCTTATCTTATCTTATCTTATCTTATCTTATCTTATCTTATCTTATCTTATCTTATCTTATCTTATCTTATCTTATCTTATCTTATCTTATCTTATCTTATCTTATCTTATCTTATCTTATCTTATCTTATCTTATCTTATCTTATCTTATCTTATCTTATCTTATCTTATCTTATCTTATCTTATCTTATCTTATCTTATCTTATCTTATCTTATCTTATCTTATCTTATCTTATCTTATCTTATCTTATCTTATCTTATCTTATCTTATCTTATCTTATCTTATCTTATCTTATCTTATCTTATCTTATCTTATCTTATCTTATCTTATCTTATCTTATCTTATCTTATCTTATCTTATCTTATCTTATCTTATCTTATCTTATCTTATCTTATCTTATCTTATCTTATCTTATCTTATCTTATCTTATCTTATCTTATCTTATCTTATCTTATCTTATCTTATCTTATCTTATCTTATCTTATCTTATCTTATCTTATCTTATCTTATCTTATCTTATCTTATCTTATCTTATCTTATCTTATCTTATCTTATCTTATCTTATCTTATCTTATCTTATCTTATCTTATCTTATCTTATCTTATCTTATCTTATCTTATCTTATCTTATCTTATCTTATCTTATCTTATCTTATCTTATCTTATCTTATCTTATCTTATCTTATCTTATCTTATCTTATCTTATCTTATCTTATCTTATCTTATCTTATCTTATCTTATCTTATCTTATCTTATCTTATCTTATCTTATCTTATCTTATCTTATCTTATCTTATCTTATCTTATCTTATCTTATCTTATCTTATCTTATCTTATCTTATCTTATCTTATCTTATCTTATCTTATCTTATCTTATCTTATCTTATCTTATCTTATCTTATCTTATCTTATCTTATCTTATCTTATCTTATCTTATCTTATCTTATCTTATCTTATCTTATCTTATCTTATCTTATCTTATCTTATCTTATCTTATCTTATCTTATCTTATCTTATCTTATCTTATCTTATCTTATCTTATCTTATCTTATCTTATCTTATCTTATCTTATCTTATCTTATCTTATCTTATCTTATCTTATCTTATCTTATCTTATCTTATCTTATCTTATCTTATCTTATCTTATCTTATCTTATCTTATCTTATCTTATCTTATCTTATCTTATCTTATCTTATCTTATCTTATCTTATCTTATCTTATCTTATCTTATCTTATCTTATCTTATCTTATCTTATCTTATCTTATCTTATCTTATCTTATCTTATCTTATCTTATCTTATCTTATCTTATCTTATCTTATCTTATCTTATCTTATCTTATCTTATCTTATCTTATCTTATCTTATCTTATCTTATCTTATCTTATCTTATCTTATCTTATCTTATCTTATCTTATCTTATCTTATCTTATCTTATCTTATCTTATCTTATCTTATCTTATCTTATCTTATCTTATCTTATCTATCTTATCTTATCTTATCTTATCTTATCTAATATACTTCTTGTTATGCAGAATTAAGTAAAAGTGCTGAATTGCTTTCTGTTTTCACAATATGTTTCATTGTCTTGGAGAAAGACTCAATGTGACTAATTTGTCAGACTTATCAGGAAGAACCCCCAAAAATATACCAATTATATACAAAATAGCGTACCCAACGGTATACTAGGCATCTGTTCCCAAACCCAAAAAGTGTCTGACCCCCCATCACTTACCAATAGGAGTCCCCCCTGGGTACAATTGTTAACAAAGAAAAAAGAGAGTGCCAATTGATAGATATAGCATGCCCAGGTGACAGCAAAGTAGCCGAGAAGGAAGATGAAAAGATTGACAAATACAGGGATTTAGCGAGAGAAGTAAGCAAATTGTGGAATGTCAAAGTTTCAATAATTCCTTTTGTGATAGGAGCATTGGGAACTATGCCAACAATGTTGGAAAGCCGAATCAAGGAAATTGGAATTTCGATAAAAACAGCTCAAATTCAAAAGACAGTACTGTTAGGAACAGCAAGGATTTTGCGAAAAGTACTTGAAATCTGAGTTTGCTAATTGCAATTTGATTTCCAGCTTATACGTCCAGTTTTAACTGTAAAAATTGAACATAACAATAATAATAATAATAATGATAATAATAATAATAATAATAATAATAATAATAATAATAATAATAATAATGAAAACATCTCATCCCTAAAAGTAACTAGTTACATAAAGTAATATACAAGATAAAAGTTCGTATATGCCACTCTCCAAATTGGGCATGACAAAATACATTTTACCGCTGCTAAAGTCCAAAACCTTACATCATTGTAACCTTAAATTGAAAAGTCCTTTAAAATACCAGGAGATCTGGATCTAGCCAGTCTTTGTCCTTCTTACAAAAAAGATAGTTTGTTGATCGAATACAAATATTGATTGCTGTTCTAATTACCTTTGTTGCATTCACTTTTGGAACTCCTATACTTGTTAATGCATTGAGTAGATTTTGTCCAGAAACGTTTTTACCGATTAGTCCAAGAGCGCTCATACTCAGATTTACGAAACTAGCGTTTTTGTATCTGGCATTCAAGTCTTGAAGCGCTTCATCATAGCTGGTCTGTTTCCTTTCACTGTTCTCCTTTACTTTTGTTATGAATCCACACGTTAATTCAACCACGACGACATTTTCCTTGCGGTGGACTAATATCAGGTCAGGGCTTTTTAATGATCTTGTTACTGAAGCTGGACAAGCATACCCTGGAAGATCAGCATATATTTGGACATCTTTTAAGCCTACAAGTGCTTTCGTGATGTTGGCGAGGATGGAATTATGACGCCACGTATAACGCCCTTGTTGCAGATGTACTTTACAGCCATAGACGACATGCATTAGAGACTGGGCATTACTGTTACAAGCCAAGCAAGTGTCACTTGATGCTTTCCCCCACATGGTCATGTTTTTAAGTGTCGGCAGGGTATTGTTCAGATACCGCACTGTGAAGTTGTAGATGTTAGCTGGTAGGATATCTCTGGTCTGTGTCCAAAGACTTTTGAATATCTCTGAGCCATGTGACCACATCAGTTTCACTATGTATCCTTGGTATTCTAGTTCATCTGAAATTCTTGCTATTTGCTGAGATCTAACAGCTTTTGTTACTTCCTTTGAGTTTTCATGGGTGTCATATTGAATATTTGTTTCAGCTGTTGCTTGGTGTAAAAATCTTACGTCATGATTTGGAGACTTTTTTAGACAATTTCGGCGGGTATTTTGGCACTGCATAAACTTCGTAGACACCTTTATCAAGTCCAAACCGAATCTCGTCCTTGACAAGGTGACGATGTCAAGTGTTCCGTTGATGGGGATTTCGAGCCATTTTCTTATGTAGCTGCAACAGATGTTATCAAGATTTTGCTTAACCCATGTCATGCCTAAGTCCGCGACGGTGAGGTCCCAACTTATTTTGGACAGTAGATACTTGCTGTATAACTCTATTTTATGCTTTGGGTGATAATAATAATAATGATAATAATAATAATAATAATAGAAGAGAAAAACGAGACTGCTAAAATTCCAAACGTTTCGATCTAAAATCTTCCTCAGTGCTTTACAACCAGGATAGGAGAATTTTGTTTTTATCCAATCAGTGCATTTGTTATGGTGCGGTTCGGCCAATCAGATCGCTAGAAATGACAATGGAATATGCAGGCGTCAGCGTTATTTTACAAAAGTAAACAAACAAAGCTATGGGAAGATGCCAAAAACCACGACCCTTTCAAAGTGTGCGATGAGGTCGTTTTTTGGACAATTTCATCTGTTTGAAATCCGCAGACTGGACCACCTACAAAAAGAGTAACTACACTTGGGCACAGGAAGGGTATGACTATCGCATCTTTAAATGTAAATAGTCTGCTCTTGCATATTGATGAAATACGAATGCTTGTAAACGAACTAGGGATTCATATCTTGGCCTTAAATGAGACTAAGCTTGACAAAAGTATTGATGATAGTTTGGTAGGCATCGAAGGGTATACTTTAAAGAGATGCGATCGTGACCGTCATGGTGGAGGTGTTGCAATTTACATAAAAGATACTTTGTTGGACAAGTTTACTGTGCGAGAAGACCTTCCTAAGTCAAACCTAGAGCTTGTATGCATTGAGATTAAACCTGTTCGTGCTGCTCCTTTCTTTGTTATGGCCTGGTACAGGCCACCTAACGTAAGTGATGGTTTTGATCAGATGGAAGAATGTCTACAATTTCTTGATAGGAAAGACAAGGAAACTATTCTTCTAGGCGACACAAACTGTGATTTTCTCCCTAAATATTCCAGAGAAGGGGATACCAACCCAAATGACCTGCCAGCTCAGTCTCTACGTCTGCTAGAATTATATAATTTGTTTGGCTTCCATCAATTAATTGAAAGCCCTACTCGTGAGACACTGACCACTACTACTCTTATAGATCACATAGCTACGACAAACAAAAGTAATATAGTATCTTCGGGGATACATAAATCTTAGTGATCATTATTTAATCTTTTGTGTTAGAAAATTTCGTGGTTCTTGCAAAAAACAACACAAGAACATTTCTACCAGGCAAATGAAAAATTTTGATCAAAATGAGTTTATGAACGACCTTTTAGGGGTTGACTGGAAAGGCATCGTACGGAATACAGACGATATAAATATTGTAGTTAACAACTGGACAAAAACTTTCTCACTTATTCTTGAAAAATACGCCCCGACACGTAACAGGCACGTCTCTGACAAATTCTGTCCTTGGTTGACTATAGACTTCAAACTTATGTGCAAGGCAAGGGATAATATAAAAAAACGAGCCATTCGTACAAAGTCCGAACTATTGATTAAGTCCTATAAACATGTACGTAACCAAGTTAATAAACTAAATGAGCAGCTTAAGCGCGAGTATTTTACTCACAAAATTGCTTCCTGCGAAGGAGACCTCAAAAACACATGGAAGACCATCAATAACGTTTTAAACAAGAAATCCAAAACCACCAACATTTCGTCCATAAGTATCGAAGGGAAACACATCTCTTCCAGTGCTGGCATAGCAGAATCTATGAATGATTTCTTCTGTACCATAGGAGAGACACTTAGTGGAAAAATTTCCAGAGCGAAAAACCCTCTTCTTGAGAATGAGTACGAGGTTAATCCACAAAAAACTATGTTTAATTTCCACGTTATTGACACCTTTCAATTAGGAAAAGTTTTTGGCAAATTGAAAACATCAAAGGGATGTGGGAATGATGGTATTGCTAGCTGTTTTCTAAAAATTGCACTTCCGGTTATTTCAGAATCTCTTTGTGATATTTTCAACCTCTCAATTGCTACTGGTTGTTTTCCAGATAGCTGGAAAATTGCCAGAGTAGCACCCATTTTTAAAAGTGGCCAACCTGATGACCGATCTAATTACCGACCAATATCGGTTCTGCCTGTTTTAGCTAGGGTCTTTGAAAAACTTATTCATAACCAATTATATGATTATTTGGACAGAAACAAACATCTGTTTTCAAACCAATCCGGCTTCAGAGCTCTTCATTCTGTTGTCACGTGTCTTCTTAACAACACAGATGACTGGTATGTGAACATGGACGATGGCAGATACACTGCAAATATCTTCATTGATCTCAAAAAAGCATTTGATACTGTGGATCACGACATTTTACTTGCTAAGTTGAGGAAATATGGCGTTGAAAATCTAGAACATTCTTGGTTTACGTCTTATCTAAGCAACAGAAAGCAATTTTGCAAAGTTAACGGGATATGTTCCAAAACTAAAGATATTCATTGTGGTGTGCCCCAGGGTTCTTGTCTTGGCCCTCTTTTGTTTTTGATTTATATCAATGATCTTCCGTTCGCCATAAAGAACAGCAAAGTGACGATGTACGCAGACGATACGAGTATTTCTTATTCCTCCTCAAGTTTAGTAGACATAGAACAAACTCTAAATAGTGAACTGAATGATTTGAAGCTATGGATGCAAGGTAATAAACTCTCTTTGAATGTCCTAAAAACTCAGGCTATGGTTGTAGGCTTCAAGCCCAAAATTAAGAAAATTACTGACAAAATTGTTGATCATCCAAAATTTTTTATTGGAGGCTCTCAAGTTGAAAATGTAGACCGAGCAAAATACCTGGGTGTGATAATCGATAAGAACTTAAATTGGGAAGAGCACATTAGCAATGTCCGTACCAACGTTTCTCGTGCAATTGGGTTTCTGAAATACTCCAGGAAATTTTTACCTCAAAACACATTGAGTAAAATGTATTCGGGTATCGTCGAGCCCCATTTTCGGTTCTGTTGTTCGGTATTATTATTATTATTAACACTTTATTTACAATGTTGGCATAAAAATAAGGTATAAAATAGCTATACATGTATATAATATTTACAAACATAGCTAATAAAAGCCAACTACTTCAATTTACAAGAAAAGAATGGATAAAAACATCATATAAAACCTAAAAGTGGTACATAATTTCGGCAGAGCCTACATTGGCATTGGCATTCATTTCCTTTCCAAGCTTTGATTTTGGTCTTAAATTCAATCAAGTTAGTTGAGTGTCTTAGAGAGACTGGAAGTGTACACCATAACTGTGGACCCCTATATCGAACAGTTTCTGAGCCGTACATGACTGATCTCACTCTTGGTAAGCTAAAATCGCGATCATTTCTGAGGTTATAATGGTTGGTTTGTAGGCAGAATATTTCTTTCATAAAAGGAGGATTTAAGCCATGTTTTGTCTTGAACATTTCTATCATTAATACCTGTAAGTTCTTTTGATGAACAGATACACTGTTATCATATCCTAGGAGATCTTCAAAGCTAGATTCCTGATCTCTGTACGTTATTCTAAGGGCTCGCTCGTGCAGTTTGTTGATTTTAGTATTTAGTTTCCTACTATGGAACATCCATGCCAGAGGGCAGTATTGAAACTGGCTATTTATGAATGATTTCATCAGTATCCTTAATTTATTTTGATCCATATAGTGTGCTATGCGTGACAGAGCATAGAGCTTGTTGCTAACCTTTCGACATAGATTACTTACATGTTGCTCAAATGTAAGTTTGCTGTCTAAGGTAACTCCTAACAATTTTTCTTCAGTACTATTAGTAATAATAGAACTGCCAATTCTAACCGAAACAGAGTCATCACTTATATTTCCAAATGTTAGTAGATGACATTTGTCTTCATTGAGCTTCATATAGTTGTCAGAGAACCATTTGATTGCACGGGCGGAATCAAGTTCTAATCTAGCAACAACACTATCAGTGTCAATATCACAAGCAAATAAAGTTGTATCGTCGGCATAATTGCATACATCAGTATTATTTAAGGAAAAAAGCAAATCGTTGATATAGATATTGAAGAGAAGAGGTCCAAGGACAGATCCTTGAGGCACTCCTAAAGTAAGTTGCTTCCAGGAGCTAAAAGATCCATTGACCTTGACCCTGGGGGTGCTGCGGGGTGACCAAGCTGCCAACCTTAGAGAAGTTGCAAAATCGAGCTGCTAGAATCGTTACGAAAAGCAATTTTGATACCCCTTCTATAGGTTTGATACAACGTTTAAAATGGCCTACTGTAAGCGACATCATTAGAGGCGATTCCGCAACTACAGTGTACAAATCGCTAAACGGTCTCGTCCCAGAGTACCTTTCCAGCTTGTTTGAAAAAAGGTCGACTCGAAATGTCTGGGAACTCAGAAACACCGAAACTGATCTTTCGATACCTTTACGAAAAACTAACAATGGGCAGAGGGCTATATCTTTTCGTGGACCTAAGCTTTGGAATAGCCTTGAACTTGATGTTAAACAGGCACCATCTCTTGCCACCTTTAAGAGAAGAATCAAATCGTAAAGTGGTAACGTTTGTGCCACGGCCCCCTGAAAAGCAGTTCTCATGGACTGACGGGGCTACCGTGCCTAAGTAAATAAAAATGAAAATGAAATGAAATTTGAAAACTTTTCCGTAGAGAACAGGAGTTTCTCTAAAATGTTACCGCGTAGATTTTCAATATCTGCATTGGTTCGTCGTAAATCAAAGCTTCGAGGCGGGGCTTTCCCTGGATATCGGCGTACGCATTATGACACTCAAGTTGCGTGAACAGACGAGGAGACAGCACGCAAAAGAAGACTTCAAGTATATTGGAACACTTCGGGTGCAATACCAATTTGGTAAAAAGCCATCTGAATGCATGGTTTGCTTTATCCGTCCAAAATGAAAATCGCCATTTTATCGTCGATGGCTCTATGCCTTGCCTTCCTTGGTTTTCGTGGTTTTCGTCTTCCTTGATAGAAATTTGTTTCTACACAACATACCTTTTAACGCAACGGAAACTAATATTTGGAAATGGTTTTCAACAACTTTTTTCTTGATTTAACAACACTGCACAATTGTACTGGAAAGCTCAAGGTTACCTCAACTGTTAGGTTTTATTTAGATCATAGATCGTTATTGAACTAAGTGAGATTGCTTGTGATCCTTCTGCATTTTGAGTTTTAATTTTAGTTTGCTACGTCAGAAATAATGCGATGGAAGAGGAATGAAGGCAATAAAACAACTTCAAAGCACAAAAGATTACAGCGAAGTGTAGATCTATTCTCTACTAGCAAGTATCTCTAGAAAATTAAATGTATCCAGGCATTACTTGACTAGGCGTTGAGAATTCTGCTTGACCTCAGGTTGACCTCATAGTCTCATCAGATTGGCCTTAGTCAGAAACCAACGGTTAAAGTAATTCTGAAATAAGTAATAACTTACCCAGCTTTCATCCACTGAGACCAAGCAATACTGAATAAACAAAAGTCCACTTGCCTAATCCTGAACAGAGCAAATTCTCAGCGATAAAATGAAACTGTTTTCACAAGCCGAGTTTGACCAACACAGCCTTGACCGTGCTCTTACAATAAGTTGACGAATTTGAAATGTACATCGATCCCAAATCAAGGAAGAAATGGCGCGAAAACGATCTTGTCTCCAGTCATTTTGGAGACTGGAGACAAGATCGTTTTCGCGCCATTTCTTCCTTGATTTGGGATCGATGTACATTTCAAATTCGTCAACTTATTGTGAGAGCACGGTCAAGGCTGTGTTGGTCAAACTCGGCTTGTGAAAACAGTTTCATTTTATCGCTGAGAATTTGCTCTTTTCAGGATTAGGCAAGTGGACTTTTGTTTATTCAGTATTGCTTGGTCTCAGTGAATGAAAGCTGGGTAAGTTATTACTTATTTCAGAATTACTTTAACCGTTGGTTTCTGACTAAGGCCAATCTGATGAGACTATGAGGTCAACCTGAGGTCAAGCAGAATTCTCAACGCCTAGTCAAGTAATGCCTGGATACATTTAATTTTCTAGAGATACTTGCTAGTAGAGAATAGATCTACACTTCGCTGTAATCTTTTGTGCCTCGAAGTTGTTTTATTGCCTTCATTCCTTTTCCATCGCATTATTTCTGACGTAGCAAACTAAAATTAAAACTCAAAATGCAGAGGGATCACAAGCAATCTCACTTAGTTCAATAACGATCTATGATCTAAATAAAATCTAACAGTTGAGGTAACCTTGAGCTTTCCAGTACAATTGTGCAGTGTTGTTAAATCAAGAAAAAAGTTGTTGAAAACCATTTCCAAATATTAGTTTCCGTTGCGTTAAAAGGTATGTTGTGTAGAAACAAATTTCTATCAAGGAAGACGAAAACCACGAAAACCAAGGAAGGCAAGGCATAGAGCCATCGACGATAAAATGGCGATTTTCATTTTGGACGGATGAAGCAAACCATGCATTCAGATGGCTTTTTACCAAATTGGCATTGCACCCGAAGTGTTCCAATATACTTAAAGTCTTCTTTTGCGTGCTGTCTCCTCGTCTGTTCACGCAACTTGAGTGTCATAATACGTACGCTGATATCCACGGAAAGGCCCGCCTCGAAGCTTTGATTTACGACGAACCAATGCAGATATTGAAAATCTACGCGGTAGCATTTTAGAGAAACTCCTGCTCTATACAGAAAAGTTTTCAAACAGATGAAATTGTCCAAAAAGCGACTGCATCGCACACTTTGAAAGGGTCATGGTTTTTGGCATCTTCCCACAGCCTTGTTTGTTTACTTTTGTAAAATAACGCTGACGCCTGCATATTCCATTGTCATTTCTAGCGATCTGATTGGCCGAACCGCACCATAACAAATCCGCTGATTGGATAAAAACAAAATTCTCCTATCCTTTTACAACCAGAATTAGCCAAGTATTTATAGCTAAAAACATATTTACATAAACATTGTATAAGTAATCTCCAAGGTATTACATGAAAACAGAATATTTACTAAAACCTTTAGTGCATCTTAAATTGAAAATGCACGACAATTTAAAAAAAAAATTATAATGTTTGTTAAAGGTTGTTTGCAGAAAGCTTAGACAGTTTCACCAATCGACAAGGGACCAGAATCCACGTTGCTACAACCTGGACACCGAACAAGACCAACTCCAAAATGCCTCCAGGGATTTGCTTTTCATAAATTGCTAAATCCAAGATGGTTCGACAAAGGGTTCCATCCTGTCACCCCCTAAAGACCCTCCGCAGGACTCGCACGATGCTTAACTCTTCTTTTAGCATCAGCTGAATCCCAGAAGGCCTAATACTAGAATACCCTCCAAAGATTTGCTTTTCGTAAATTGCTAAATCCAGGATTGCTTGAAAGGGGATTCCACCTTGCCACCACGTATACGAAGCATGTCAGAGTGCACACCCAATCATCCGATGTCCTGGGTAACAAAACTATTCAATTCATCGACACGACTTAGGCAATGCCACAGGCAAACATATCCAGCTCAACATCCGCTGCCCTTTCATTTAAAACATTTGGTATAAATGTTCCCAATTTATAATGCCAAAACAACTCTTTTCGTCTAACCGAATCTATATATATAAGGCAGGTAAACGATTATCCAATTAGCTTTGTTCTCTTTGTTCTCCATTGTAAATTTAACAATCAACACAATAGGAAGACAAAGGTGGCATTCGATGAAAAGACAAGGGGACCATTCGATGTATATCCTTGCTTATCCACTTTTTCATTGGCTGGAAAATCAATAGCTTTGGGGCTCACCAGGGCTCACGATATCATGCGCTTCGGTTCTATTGTTTCCTGCACTGTTCTCAAAAGCCATCGCTAATTTGCATATTACGTCACCAAAATAGATCGTAAATGCGCATGCGACGTGGATACTTTTGAGGATTCCTTGACCTTCACAACTTTCCATGTCGTGTCCCTTGCAAATGACGAGCTGGATGTGCAAGAATGGCTTCCAATTACTGCAGAGACGATCACAGCTGTGGTCGGCCTTTTTAGCAGGCCTAACTGAAAAGGGTTGATAGAAGAGCAGATGCCAAATGAGTGGAAGAACGCCATTATTACACTAATTTTCAAGAAGGGAGATAAGAAAGATCTAGCAAACTATAGACCCATCAGTTTGCTGTCCCAAGTGTACAAACTTTTCATGAAGATCTTGAAAAACCGACTAAACAGAACCCTGAATGAGCAGCAACCACCAGAACAAGCTGCATACCGTAAAGGTCAGTCCACCATAGACCATCTGCACTCAGTGATACAAATACTAGAGAAAACCAACGAATATAATATACCCATTTATATGGCATTTGTGGACTATGAGAAGGCCTTCGACTCCATTCAACACAAGGCTGTCTTCAAGGCGCTAAAACAACATGGGGTCGAGGATAACTACATCAACATCCTTAAAGAAGCATATGATGGTGGCACGGCACAAGTAAGAACTGAGACAGTGAGCAGGAAGATCTGCATCATGAAGGGAGTCAGACAAGGTGACACACTATCGCCAGTGATATTCACAGCGGCATTAGAAGAAATATTCAGGAGGATAGAATATGAGACGGGCATCAACATCAATGGAGACTGTCTTAACAATTTGAGATCTGCAGATGATATCATCTTGTTTACGGAATCTGAAGAAGAACTAGGAAGATTGCTAAATGACTTGAACAAAGAGGGAAAGAAAGATGGTATGAAGATGAATAAAAGAAAGACAAAGATCATGTGCAATGAAGTCGCGAGAAGAACGAGAAGGAATGGAATATCTATAGATGGCGAACAGCTCGAAGAGGTTGAGGAATACATATACTTGGGAAGATTGCTAACACCAGGAAATGAGATGGCTAGAGAAATCGACGAAAGAATAACAGCAGGCTGGAAACGTTTTGGTCAGTACAGCTCATTCTTAAAAGATCAGAAGATACCTATGTGTCTGAAGAAGAAGATCATGGATACAGTTATATTACCCTCGATGACATATGGAGCAGAGACTTGGTCCCTAACGAAACATCTAAAGAACAAATTGGCTATAGCCCAACGCAGCATGGAAAGAGCAATGCTTGGAATCACGATAAAAGACAAGATCAGAAATGAAAATATAAGAGCAAGGACAAAGGTGGAAGATATTCTCTGTAAATCGGAAAAAGCTAAAGGCCAGTGGGCAGGGCATGTCGCCCGAATGGACATAAACAAATGGGCCAGGAAAACAACAGAATGGACGCCGAGGGACAGAAGAAGAACGAGAGGAAGACCAAAGCGCAGATGGAGAGATGAAATCGAGCAAAAGGCGGGAAGTAAATGGATGTAAGTGGCACAAAATCGTCAAGAGTGGAAGCATATGTGGAGGCTATCCGACAGCAGTGGCGGGACTGGCTGAGAGAAGAAGAAGAAGAAGAAGAACTGAAAAGGGAGCATTATCAGATCAGAAGAAATTCGTAAACATTGCAGATGAAAGGTAAGGTAATGTTAGACAACATTTTCATTGCTGTAGACGCCTCTCAATCCTGACTGATTTGAAGGATTTTCCTCATTTGCTAGCTTTTAGGCCCCATCATGGCCATGCTATCTTATTGCTTGAAGCATCAGTTGATTGTCCTTATGACATTGTGGGACCTAAAAAGAAGTGGTGGCGCCAGGCCAGAGGCCAGTGTGCATTCCAATACCAGAATGCCCTCCCGCCACTGTGGCAGAGCAGCATGAAGGAACGTTATCCGCCAGTGGTTTTGGTGTGAAATTTGTACTGTTTCAACTGCTGGGAACTTTGGTTAATTATTTAACTAGAATTTTGGAGTAGATTTTCATGTTATCCAATTGATGGTGGAAATTTGTGGCAGACAAAATTTTACAGTATGCAGCCTATGGCCAGTTTGCATTCTTCGATTTTGGCGCGGGGAAGTACATTTTGGCGCATCTGTAGGTCGGGGAATTTTGTAAATTTTATTAGATAAATGCTATAGATCGTGCTATTACAAGCTATAGCGCGGCTGCGGCTGGAAGCGGTCGAACTGGCGCGGAAGATCTTCCCCGCGCACTACAAAGAATGCAGACTGGGCGTATGGGCGCCAGGGGGAGGGCTAGGGACCTACAGCCCCCTTCTCTAATTGATGGTGGAAATTTGTGGGCAGACAAAATTTACAGTATGCAGACTATGGGCACCAAGGGGGAGGGCTACAGCCCCCCTGGCTGTTGGAAGCATGTAGCCCCCCATGTCGTAGGAAATTTCAGTTTCTGTTGGAGGAATTTTGGCAAATGATGTACGCAAGCTGCATATTTTAGCCATTTCAGCCCCTGGTAGGAAGACTGTAGGAACCTGTGGAAGCTCCTACCCCTCTGTCAGAAGATTTCTGGGCCACCCCTGCCTCAAAATAGATTTATCCCAAACATTTCAAGAAGTATTTACAGCACAGGTTATGGAAATTTCACACAAAGCTGTAGATTGTATCGTATCATAACATTTTTCTAAATTTTTTCCCAAAAATATGCATAACGCAGTGGTAGTAAAATAAATTGAAGGTGTAAACTGCAAGTAAACTGTTAAAAGGTGGTAAGAGTAAACATAGATACTCTGTTATGAGATGCAAGAACATGTTGTTGTAGCCTGCGTGCAAACTATACCCAGGGAAAAGGTATAGTCTGCGCAACGCCGCTCGTTGTTGTGTAGTACGTGCTTCAGCATTTATGTGATAACAAAGAAAATGCACTATTCCAACAGCCAATAATATCGCTTTCCTGCGAAACAAGGAAGCAGTCAGATTTGAGAACGGCTATCGTGTGATTAAATCTCAGGCTTCAGCTTTGTGCTCTAAGCAAATTACGTTAACAACACAATACTCTGGAATTTTAAGTACCCTACGGCAGATAATACACAAACGCTGAGTAGAAAGGGCCATTCAAAATGCAATTGGAATGAAATGCTGACTTATACAACACTTGATATTGAGTGGTGTTGTGCAGACTATACCTTTTCCTTGGGTATAGTCTGCACACAGGCTAATGTTGTTGTGGCTGCAGGCGGAAAGCTGCAAAAATTGTACAGCTCATAGACAAAATTGGCTAAAGGTTTGTTTATACCCATTTCAAATCATGTGATCAATCTCTTGATAAAACATCTTTTGATTTCTCCGACAAATTTCATGCCATGCAAAATTGTGCCATGAACACAAAATGTAGCATAGTACCAAAAATTCCCATGGGCATGGTCATATGACTTGAAATGGGTAAAACAAACCTTAGCCGATTAGGTCTATTAATTGAAATTTTCCAAGCTGGCTTGGAGTAACCTTTCAAGTAGTATATATTACAAATAGCCAATTTTAAGAGTATCTAATTTCTACCCTCTTTGGTAGAACTGCCACTTATAACAAACAGTTAGTTTCATATTTTAAAGATTGAGATGATATATCTTAATGCAAAATAGTATTTTGATGGCAAAAGAATTATGTGCGATATGGAAACAGCTCATAAACAAACAGTTATTATTGAGGTGGGATGTGTAGTAGTGATCAGGAGATGATAAGTCCATTTTCATTATCAATTTCTATAATTCTAAAATTATGCATAATGTGTGCATATTATGCGATCTTGGTGGTCTAATGTAAATGCAATATTTACAGTTTGCGCCATATGCAATGTACAGTAACAATGTGTTGTCCTTCTTGATGATGAACATGAACATTGGTGTCCAAATTAATGTTCCATACAGTGCTCCCTTTTATTGATTGTTGAAATTCATGGAACAAAGATTTCAAGATCAAAAGGCTTATATGCTTTATACTCTGTATTTAGGATTTTACTTTTTTCATTCCCTTTAGGTTCCTGGAGACCAGATTGGAATGCATTGCATGATTTGGCCTCTGCGTACTGATGAGTGAAAGAAAATGAAAGGTGCAAGCACAGGTAAGTTTAAAGGCTGTGAGGGTAAAAATAGATCCTTATCAGATGCAAAGAACCTTTGTTGTAGCTGCAAGCTGCAAATTTGTGCACCTTATGAATGCAAGTTTTCTAAGCTGGCCAGCAGATCAGACTGCTACCTTGCTAAAGTTTCAGGGTACCCAATTTCTAGACTCTTTGATATAAGAAACTTTAAGGAAAAGTGGGCTGTATTTTTCAAAAGATAACATGGGATCATTTGATGCAAAATGAAGTAGCTGCAAGCTGCAAAGTTGTGCACCTTATGAATGCAAGTTTTCTAAGCTGGCCAGCAGATCAGACTGCTACCTTGCTAAAGTTTCAGGGTACCCAATTTCTAGACTCTTTGATATAAGAAACTTTAAGGAAAAGTGGGCTGTATTTTTCAAAAGATAACATGGGATCATTTGATGCAAAATGAAGTATTTCGGTGACAAAAGCATTATCTGGGGCTTATTTCTATTGAATTAGCAAGATTTTGATGTTACAATTAAGGTTGAGACAATAAACAAGCTATTATCACAGGAAAGGGGTGCTTCTTGGAATGATCAAACTAGGATGCAGATCTTGGCAATCTGATGGAAGTGCACAACTTCAGCGCATATGGATTCCAGCCAATAATTGAGAACAATTGACTGTATTTTCCTTTGATCCAGTGTTAGAATCTATGTAACAATTATTTCAGGATCAGCTTGACAAAAAGATACTGTGAAGAAGTTCCACTGATAAACTGACACATGATGCAAAGTCAAGAACTCACTGCATTTCTTATATTGTTACAATATTATGAAATAAATATATGCAGGTCAAGCATATGATGTGAGATGTAAGCTCATGGTACCAGCCACAGCACATTGATCAACTTTATTGTAAAAAATTCTTTGAATTCTTAACATTTTTCAAGAATCCTTCACTTTCTGAAGGAATTCTTCTTTCTGTTGTAAAATTTAAAGAACTGGACACTTCTGTGCATCACAAAAAGAGGTTTTTTTATACCTGGTGCGGCAAAATGAAATTAATGACAATTATCTGTTGTATCAAATTGTCCAAAGCCAAACAAAAACAAATTAAAGATGCTATGTGAGCTGATTTTGTTGTGGTACAGAAAAGGGCGGTAATAGACCATTTCGACAATTAAAATCAGAGACTGGGGAGAGCGGTTTGTTCTGGTAAATGGCGGATGCAGTTCTGGTAAATGGCTGCCACGGAGTAAGCCCGCTAAAGCTAATAATGTAAACATGGCAATCACTACTGCATAAGAACACAGCAATAGAGCTGTTTAAGGATTTAGTCAAATACCTGTCCATGCGAAATACATACAAACGTGCAGTTTATCTCTATTCGCAACTGATTTCTTTTTCAACTTTTATTTCAGTGCTGCAAACAGCAATGCTTGCTTTGAGTTTAGGCCCTTTCCGCATAACTTGACGAAATACATGATATATTTGAAGTCTTTAAAATAAGAAAGCTTACCCTGACTGCGATTTTCAAGAGAATGGAATTCAACTGAAGTTGTTAACTTCAAATGTCCTTCTTGAATTCTATTAGAATTGACGGGAGGAAAACTTCTAACATAATTCGAATTTTCTTAATCTGCCGGTTGAACATACGTCAAAACTGATATTTCAAAGCTGAAATTCTAAAACAGTGCCGATGCGGTAGCGATCCTCACCACAACTTGCAAAACTCAATGTTCTCATTGTATTCACTGCAATGGCCCAACTACGCGGCAGCCATTTACAAGAACTATATCCGCCATTTACCACAACAAACCACTCTCCCCAGTCTCCGATTTCAATTGTCGAAATGGTCTATTGGTTCATACTGCAATGGATTATTTTGTCAAAATGCAAAAAATCGTTCACTTGGCCAAATGTGCAGTCTTCCTATTTTCTTACTCTTTCAACTTACACCACAGAAACACTGCATGCAGGCTAGCGCACTGGGCATTTGCTGATGTTCATATGCTTATAGGCAGTTGAGGTGAATCACAGCCATTTTTGGGTGTGAATTGTGGCAAGAAAATATTATTGCTTTGTGAATGAACTTAAGAACATGAAATTAATTTTAGAAACAGAAGGGGATGTCACAATCAACCTTCTAAACAACAGACTACACAAAATTTCCCACTTTGATGGATGCATAACAAGAAGTTTGCATCCACAATTACAACTATTTATTGTACATTCAGCATGGATTATGAGATATTCTTTGAAAGCTCTGCGCAGGAGCTAGGAATGTTGAAGCGCGAGCGAAGCGAGGGCTTAACTTCCTAGTATATAAATATATATAGTAAGGTGAGAATCGAATGAAAATAATTTGACAAACAAAGAATGCCCCCCATGCCACGCAAAATCCACTGCTCTTATTTTTGAGCTGTAATTTCCTCAAAAAGTTTATTGTCGTTTTGATATTTAAAAGTAAGAGTGGATTATCTGTGAACTTTGCCCCAGATGTTTTCGTTACTTCAATCGGTCTCCGGTTCTCCACATCCACTTTTTTACCTTTTCTAAGTTCCACGACATCCTATGAACCGATACTTTTGGCCTTTCTGTTGGGATAGTCAGCTTTCAATAATCAATGTTTTCAAGACTAGGTTATGAGATACTCCCGGGGGGGGGTACATGACTTGTGGATGGACGGGGGTCTGCTGCTTGGTTCTCAGAAAGATATCCTCCTCTGATTTCCAAAGCTTGCCTTCATACCCACGTTTATGATGAATTTTGGCGGAAGACCGCCCATTTTTTACTATTTTTCGCCAAAATCTGGATAACCCACCCATGTTTAAGGAAAATCTGCCAAAAAGAGGGACCATTGTTAAGAGAATTTTGGGTCCGAAAACCCACCCACATGGGCGGCACATATCCGTACCCTCAACAGGTCATGTACCCCTTCCCCCCAGGGAGATGCTGACGTACGGAATGGCGGCGAAATCGAGCTCCACTTGAAGACAGGGCCCAAGGCTCGAAAATAAAGTATGACACGGTTAAATTTTGGGTGCTCGCCACAATTCTAGCAGCTCGATTTCGCAACTTTTAGTGATAAAGAGCACAATAAGGCATTACAAGTATCGAAAATTTTGGTAGTCAACAGCAGCGAACAGATGTCTACTTACACACAGAGAACCGGGCTAGTCGCTCGTATATAGTTTGTTGACTTTTTTCTCAACTGATAGGTAATTCTAAAACCAGATCGGGTTGTGCTAGCATCAGACTTGAATCGCATCATTGCATGGCCATCATGGGAGTACATGTTGAATGGGAGGCTTGATCCAATGTTGTCTGAACAATACTTTCCAATACTTTTGTAGGAGCTAAAAGTGTAACAAAGACTCTTTAAGGACATGTATTTTGACTGGCAGAAATTCTGCCATTTTGAAAGTGGAAAAATCACAAAAATGAGCACTAGGGGATCAATTGCCGTTGAAATAGGAAATTCACATTGGAAATTAGATGTTGGAATGGTGGAAAATGCAACTGTAGGCTCTGCAAAGTATATATCCCGAAAGTTGGGTTTCTAACAGGATAGATTTTTTGGTTCTGATTTGTCCTGTAACATTTATTAATAGCTGTAAATAATGTATATTGTAAATAGTAGGCCTTGATTAGCTGTAATTTAGCTATTCTTTCGTTTTTTAGCCTACTTTAAATAGATTTTTAATAATAATAATAATAATAATAATAATAATAATAATAATAATAATAATAATAATAATAATAATAATAATAATAATAATAATAATAATAATAATAATAATAATAATAATAATAATAATAATAACAATGATAATAATAATAATAATAATAATAATAATAAAACCGTAATGAAATTGCATGAAACTTTGGTCAAGTATGTATTTTGACAGATAAAACAAGATTAAAGTGGAGGAAAATGTGATGTTAGGGTACTTTGTGAGGTATGAATTATTTTAGGAATTCGCTCACAACCACCCGATTACTATAACCTAATTCAATACATAACATGATACCTTCGTTAACTCTGAAAACCCCAAAGATAAATGAGAAATGAATCAGCTAGAAATGAGCAGTCCATGAGCATCTTAGTTGCCAAGAAGGTTCTAGAATGGTTTTTGCAAGTAACGCCACTTTCCCGCTCACGTTTGCAGCATTCCTGTACCCACAAAAATTTGTCAATTCTTTCTCATTTGTCCAAATGACAAAAGGGGAGTAGCTCGGGAGCAAATAGTCCCTAAAACACAAGGACCTACCAATGTCCTCAAAATTTTTATGACCTTTAGATGCCTTACAACAATGTTTGTGCTTCTTTTAGAAATTATGAAACCCACTAACATACCAAAGTTAAGAGCAGGTAAAGAGCTAAAAGTCTTCGAGAACATTAAGTAACTCGTAGCTCAAAATCGGTAGAGAGCTTAAAAGTGGCCTAGCAAGCTGTCCTTCAAAAGTTTCTAACGGTTGCAAGTAGTTATATAACTGTCAGGTAAAAAGGAAACTTTGAAATCAATTGCATTAGAAAAGGAGCAAAAGTTTTCGCGCACTCCCTGTTCTTTCAGCAAAATTGGAATTAAGGATCCCTGTGCTTTGAGTAAAATTGATCATAAGGGTCCTTTGCTCTACAACTGCTCATTGATTAAATCTACTCTCAAAATCCATTCTTTAGATCCTTCTCCACCGTAAATAGCTTTTCATGAAAACTTTGATTAATTCTGCTACTTAAGTTCAAAGTTATATTAGTGAAAAATCCTTGTTTTGATAGAACAACTCTTTGCTCCTGGAGTACTCTTGAGCTTCTAAAATGGGGTCTTAAGGTTCTTTGAAGTCCAAAGATAGTACCACTGCAAAATCCCAAAACTAGCTTAGATTTTTTTCTTGGTCTTGAGATAACCCTCCTTAATTCAAGAAAATTTTCTTGTTTTAAGATTTCTTTTCTTGATAAGATAAAATATGATTTCAACCTTTCTATTTTCAAGAATATAATAATATATATAATAATAATAATAAATAATTTGTTTAAAGTTGGCTTGATTCAATAGCTCCGTAAAAGCTAATTAATGCCAACTATCTATAAGTAATATCTAAATTTAAATAAATGAATATACATATGTTACAAGCTAAATAAAACCTAATCCAGAAATAAAGGTTCTACACAATCTACAGTCACATCCTATGTTGTGGGTTCTTAATTCTTTTTTGAAAGCTGTCAACGACTGGGACTCTCTAATTCTGTGAGGTAATGTTTGCCACAGTTTTTGGCCTAAATATCTCACAGTTTCTATTCCATAAGAAGTTGTCCTGGCATTTGGAATGCCAAGGGAATTCTTATTTCGCAAGTCATATTGTACATCTCTTGCCTCGAAAATCTCACTCATGAAACTAGGATTTAAGTTATTTTTGGTTTTGTATATTTCTATCATCAAGTACTGTAGATTGCGTTGGTGAATGGATACTGCATTATCTAATTTCAGCAAAGTTTCGTAGTCAGCATGACTGTCTTTATACACAATTCTGAGTGCTCTTTCTTGGATTTTATTCACTTTTGAATTCAGACCCCTGTCGTGGAACATCCAAATTAAAGGGCAGTAGCTGAACTGCGACTTTATAAAGCTGTTCATTAGGAGACGCAATTTATCAGGGTCCATGAAAGGAGATACTCTAGCAAGTGCATGCATTTTTTGGCTAGCTCTTTTGCATAAATTCGAGACGTGACTCTTAAAATTCAGATTTTTATCTATTGTCACTCCTAGCAATCTCTCCTCAGAGCTTTCTTCAACAATAGCCTCTCCAATTGTGATCTTTATATCGTCTTGCTTTGTCCCAAAAGTTAGCAGATGACATTTCCCTTCGTTCAATTTCATAAAGTTTTCTGGAAACCACCTTGATAAAACAAGAGCATCAGTTTCTAATCGTTCTAAAACTCTTTCCAATTGACTGTCAGCTGCAAAGATAGTCGTATCATCAGCAAAGTTACATACTGCAGTATCCATCACCATGAAAAATAAATCGTTGATGTATATATTAAATAGAAGAGGTCCAAGAACTGATCCTTGTGGCACACCTGCAAAGGTTTCTCTCCAAGTGCTGAATGAACCATTAACTTTGACCCTCTGTTTTCTACCAGACAAATAATTATAAATCATCAGCAGAGCATCTTTACAAAATCCATAAGCGCTTAATTTCGCAATCAGTAGCTCATGATTTATGCAATCAAATGCTTTTGATAGATCCATTAGTAAAGCACCAGCCACTCCTTTTTTGTCTAGGGAATTCTTGCAGGTATCCATTAATCTTAATAAAGCATGCTGCGTATTGAAACCTTTCCGAAAGCCACATAGGTAGGGAACTAAAAATGTATCGGCAAAGTCAACCATCTGGCTATATAGAAGTCGTTCAAAGACCTTTGATAAAGCAGACAGAACTGTGATAGGTCGATAGTTTCGCTTTTTTGTGGCTTCATCATTTTTAAATAGTGATGTTATGTCTCCTAACTTTAGATCTTCAGGAAATATAGACCTTTAATATAGACCTTTAATATAGGAAATATAGACCTTTAGAAATTTAGACCTTCAGGATCTTCAGGAAATATTTTCTTGATTTGAGGATGGATACTTGTTTTCAGGATTTTCTTCTTACCAAGGTAAATGAGATCTTGTTAAAGGGCAAGTTTTCTTGTTTTAAGATTTTCTTTGCTAGATTATAAGATTGTCTGTTTTAGGATTATTTGAACCTTGAAGAAATATTTTCTTGATTTGAGAACGAATGCTTTCTTGAGAATATTTTTCTTACTACGATAAGTGAGCATTTATCTAAGAGCAAGTTTTCCACCTTTAAGAGTTTCTTCAAGCAAGATGATATGAACTCGATATGAACTCATCAATGAAACTAGTTTTCTACATATGACGGATTGTAAATCTATTATGACAAGCCGGAACGGAAATTTTGAGAGATGGGAGGAAGGATAGTTACGAAAGAACAAAGAAATTTAAAAATCCATAGTTCCATAAAAGTAATTGTTTTATAAGAAACTAACAATTTGGGCCAGTAGGGGGCCAGTACTGAAAGTTTCTTAAAATTGTCTGATTCGAGAGGGAAATCACTGATTTTTTTCGTACACCTTCCTTGAAATCACAAAGGAATCACGTTGCAAAAATCACAAAATCACAATAAAGTCACATGCAAAACACACCAAAAATCGCAAATCACTGGAAAATTACTGAAAATCATACGAAAAATCACTAAAAATCACAAAGATCACAAAAAAATCAATAAAAAAATCATTTGATTCCATCAGAAAGGACCGAGAAAGGTTGTTATTTCAAGGACACTTTTATTAACATTTCGTTTATCTCTACAGTCTGAGAAGAAACCTGGGTATACGATGTAACTAGTTACACAAAGGTCACAACCATAATAATTAATTCAACACTTAGGGAACTTCCATTCAGGACAATAACAGATAACCAATTTAACCTCATAATTAAAGGTGATAAATTTAGATTACAAGAAATCATTGCTGCGAAGCAGCCATCTATTCCCGCGCAGCGGCTTCACTACGCGAGATCGATTCTCGATGCTTGTATGTTTTTCTGTCTGTTTTCAACAATTTTGTAGTGACTTCGGTCAGCGGCTTTTGAATTGGCATCGGAATGGTTGGAATTCTTTTATTGACAGCAAAAGAACATTAACGTCACCTCTCTGTTCTCCTATTGTTAATTGACTCAAAGCCAATATACCGATTTGTCATGTATCACAATTCAATGAGCGTAAACTGCGGAATCAGGGAATGGACCTGTGCAAACAATACAATGCGCAGCACTCACTAACAATCGTTATTTCTAGTTGATAACAGTGATTTGGGTCAATTTTATTATTATTATTATCATTATTATTATTATTATTATTATTATTATTATTATTATTATTATTATTATTATTATCATCATTATTATTATTGTCACTTTATTTAAAGTAGGCCTACATATATACATATACATATACATATACATATACATATACATATGCGTATACATATACATATACATATACATATACATATACATATACATATACATATACATATACATATACATATACATATACATATACATATACATATACATATACATATACATATACATATACATATAAATAATATAATATGGTATAATACATGTATATACAATAGCTATAAATAAGAGCTAATTCAAGCCTACTATCTACCTTACCAATTTAATCAATTCATAGATAACGACAAATATTATACAATACAATCTATAAATCAAATAAGCAACGTTGAAAAAGCTGATTTGTCAATTTTTCACTTAAATATTCGTAGCTTGAATGAACACGCCGATGATTTAGTAAACCTTTTAAGTAGCCTTAACATTTCTTTTGATTGCGTTTGCCTGACAGAGATAGGCAATACTAACTTAGATATATATGCAACACTCCTAAATGGTTACCAATTCAATCCCTCCAATGAATAACAACAATGGAGGAGTCGGGATCAGGGACCGCGGAGCTGGGGGGCTGGGGGGCTTTACCCCCCCAATAATTTTCAAGAGATAGTTCTTAGCTTTCAACAAAGTTTTTTTTATAATTAAATATCGCCATTCTCATACATTTATCAGAAATCAAGCTTTGGAGAATGCTTTAAAAGGTTTTGTCTCAAATGAAATGCGTTCAATAGCATTATGCCAAGATATAACAGTTTCATCATCGTAAGCACAGCTTCAAATACCCAAAGTTTTAGCAAGCGATAAGTAAAATGCTTTCATGATATGTGGCTATTTTCAAAGCGAAGTTCAGTTCCTGAAAGATTGCTGGTGAGAGGAGTTCTCCACATCTGTAATCGCAGAATGCCAACCCGGAAACGAGCAACGATTGCAACGATAAATTTTTTTAGCAAGGCGTCTGTCAACTCAGCTTCGCTCTCTGAAATGTCCTACCCTGGGTACCAGAGCCTAATAAAATATAAACTCTATCGGCGTTCCAACTAATTTTTATCAAAAGACCCAATAACGGTATACACAATTTTCGAAATTAGAGTACAATCGTTGGATTTTTTAGTGCTACACAATTAAAAATTGAAACAGTGTTTGCGTTATTAGGTTCTCTATGTTTAAAATGGTTGCTTCTGAAAGTAGAGACACTGTGTTTCCATACCATTATTTTTCGGAGATAATTCCACGATATTGTGAAAGTTTTTTTTAACTTTAGTCTTTTCGTTCTAGGCTGAACCTTTTCCCTATGAAAATTAAATGTAATACAGTACATCTCTATAAATGATGCTTTTAAAGGTGATTTGGTGACTGGATATGCTGATGATAACTGTCTTTTCCAAGGCGAGTTTGCCTGTGGAAAAGGGCGTTGGTCGCATTTATAGCCAAAGTAGAGGGCGTGGCTACAGACAATTCTCTCTGGGGGCTTCGTCCCCAGATCCCCAAATACTCAAAGAGCTCGAATTGGAGTGTAAAGACCCATGCGAAAACATTTGGCCTGAAACGTGATCAGATAGTCGTTACTGGGGATATAAACATCGATCTTATCAAATACAGCCAACCAGTTATGAGTAAAATAAAAGGATATTTGGACTTGATGCTGACCAATGACTTCCTTCCTGGTAATGTTTTTCTTTCAAGAGTTACTAATCATACAGCTACCCTAATTAACCATGTTTTCCTCAATGAACGAAGGCAAAGCAGCAAGGTCATTTCAGGTAACCTCTTGGCAGATATATCTGACCATTTTGCTTCTTTCTTCTTAACTTTTCAAAACAACAGAAATGATTGCCTCCATAAAAGAGCCAAAGTGCGCATATTTGGAGATAAAAATACCCAACGTTTCATCCAAAATCTTAGAAATACGAACATGAAGGTTATTTATTCATCAACCGATGCAAATGAATGCACTGAAGCCTTCACTATAATTATCCAAGACTGTCTAAAGACTCTTAAAGACTGTTAAAGACTCAAGACTGTTCAAGACTGAATAAAAGAGCTGTGGATAAACCATGGGTGTCCACTGCATTGAGAGAGAGCATCCTTAAGAAAAATAAGCTTTTCTCAAAGTATATGAAAACAAGAGTCCTGAAAATAAAACAAACTATAGTAGATACCACAATATCCTTACTTGTTGCCTTAGACAAGTCAAAAATGCTTATTACAATGAAATATTTAATAACAAAACCATACGGATCACAAATATGTGGAAGTTTTAGGGAAAATGATCAATCCAAAATCTAACAAGAAAACCAGCACAATCAAGCGTATCTTACTTGACAATAAATGTTATGAAAATGATACGGATATTGCCAATGCATTGGATAAACATTTTTTGCAGTGTTGGCGATAACATCGCAAATAAGACTGATGCAGCCAAAACGCACTTTTCAGCGTTTCTACAGAATCCAAGCAGCCCAAACACCTTCTTTCTGAAACAGGTCGACGAACATGAGGTCTTACAACAAATCAAAAATCTAAAGCTAAAAAAGTCTCCTGGACATGATGGTATAAAACCCTCAATCATAAAGGGCGCATATGAAATCTTAGTGAGACCACTTACCCACTTGTACAATGTCTCCCTAAGTTCTGGTATTGTACCAAATATTTGGAAGATCGCTAAGGTTATACCAATATATGCAAATTCGTATTATTATTTATTATAATCTTTAAAAAGAGGGAAACCCTCCATCCTGAAAATTACAGGCCAATCTCTCTGCTATCATGCTTTGAAAAGATCTTGGAGAAGCTAATGGCAAAGAGAATACTGTCTTTTATTAGAGAACATAAGATACTTTATTAGCTCCAATTTGGTATTCGCGAAAACCACTCTACTCTGCACGCACTTTTAGAGCTTACAGATCAAGCTTACTCCCACCTTGATAAGAATAAGCTCTGCGTAGAAGTCTTTCTCGATCTCTCGAAAGCATTTGATGCGATCGACCATTCTATCCCCCTCTCCAAACTTGATCACTATGGCTTTAGAGGTGTTGTGAATAAATGGTTCTCAAGTTATCTCAAAAACTGACAGCAATTCACTATTTTAAATATTCAAAAGTCTGATTACGGTCAAATACATAAAGGTGTTCCACAGGGATCTGTGCTTGGACCAGTCCTGTTTACATTATACGTAAATGCCCTGACAATGGCGCTAAACTTTGAACCACATTTGGTTGCTAATGATACTCCAGCTTTGATTCAAATATCTAAGCAAATATCTTTAGCTTTGATGCAGATGTTAACAATTTAACGACTTTTATCAATGAAGAACGGAGTAAATTATATTAATGGTTTAATGCAAATAAATTGAAAGTTAGTCTGGACAAAACAAATCGTTGTATATTCAGTCCAAATAGAAAAATGAAATATGATCATAAAATAAAATAACCATAGATAGTGACATTAAAGAAGCCACAGTTATCAAATATCTTGGACTTAAAATTGATTCCAGACTAATCTGGAGTAAGCATAGGAGGTTAAAAGTGAAACCGTTAAACTTGCATCTCTCTTTGCAAAGCATAGAAACTTCATACCTAAAAATTGCGCCTAATCATCTTATTTGATTCTTTAGCTTCGTCCAAGATTAACTATGGCCTAGAAATATATGGCTCAGCATCACATAAGTACCTAAAGGAATTGCAGATATTGCAGAACAGGATACTTAAAATTATAAACTTCAAAGACCATATGTTTTCTATCAAATTACTTCATAAAGAACTAAAGATATTGAAAATAGCAGACCAATACGAAATAAGAATCTTAAAACTAATGCATCAGGTTTAACAGAGATAAACTGCCTGATGTATTTCAAAACTATTTTACCACAAAATGAGGGTTTACAAGAATATACTACAAGGCAAGCGATAGATTATCGAATATGTAAATCGCGCAAAACCTGGGGAGATAAAACCTTTAGAAATAATGGTGCACGATTATGGAGGAAATCTGCAAAAATCTATAAAAACGGAACCAAAAAATAAGCAATTCACTACTAGCCCTAAAGAATTCAAAATAGCGAAATATTAACAATTATAAAACTTTAAATAAAACTTATCATTTTATGAGCATTTGACAATTTATCAAAAAATTTGTAAGAAATAGAGGCAAAGAAACAAGACTTTGAATCAGCACACTGAGGCCTTTCGAACTTATGTTCTCTTCAGAGTGTGACTAACATAGAAATGTTAGTCACACTCTGAAGAGAACATAAGTTCGAAAGGCCTCAGTGTGCTGATTCAAAGTCTTGTTTCTTTGCCTCCATTTCTTACAAATTTTTAGTATTTTACCTACCAAATATGAAAATTTATCAATGCATCTCTATTTTGACAATGCTGCAAATTATCTATACATTCTCATATTTTCGTTTACCTTCTGCATTTTATTTCACGGCCAAAGCTAGATAAGCTAAGCTTTTCTTTGGTCGTATAGGATACAGATCTTTTCACATATACCTGTAATGGCTTTTAGTCCTGTATTCTTTGAAAAAGTTGAATTGAATTAATTTGAATTGATGAAATTATAGATGTTTGCATAGAGAGGCGTCACCCTAAATGGTCACCCTACGTTTTCACCATGTTTTGACCGCGCTGCAAAAACTTCGTGTCAGGAGTTTGGGTCTAGCTTTTTTTCGAAAGAGCGCGAAAATTATTTGCTGACGCCATCTAAGAAATTCTCTCTTGTTTTGTTTTGGCTTTAAACTGCATAACTTTGCTGCGAAGAATGTTTTGAAAATACATACTTGAAATGGATGCAGGTGAGTGTATTTTGTTTCCTTTCTGTTTTCCAAGCTCCAGATTTATTCTCTTCATGTTTCTTCGGGATTTGAAGTAAAGCACAACTACGGTTTATATATGGGAAACTCCAACCCTCAAAATGTAACTTTCAAAGAAAAATAAAAAAAATTTGCAACTGGTAAAGGAGCTGGGGGTTTTGTTTCAGTAGTAGTCTGAATGGCCTACCTTCGCCCCTATTGGTCAGCCTTGGGATCCTGAACTCTCTTATTGGCTGCACTGTCAACCAGACTTGTCAGAAGTCACGAGGTCAAAAGCACAGTTTGACGAGTTAGGGGCTTCAATAAAGAAGCGTAGAAACAAAGTGACTGCTTCTATTCTAAGTGAGATACATGGATTTTTGAAGCAATTTCCTAAATGACTGTGAGCAAAGCTTTTAGAGAAAACTTGAGTATCGGGCTGGTAGCAAGTTTCTTAGATCATAGGAAAATTAAAGTATTTCTCCAACTTAAAGTATTTCAAAACATCTATTAAGACCTTCTTATTGCTCCCCCGGTACTCACAGATCAAAACTCTCACTCAGGATTCCTTGCGATGCGACAAGTTCGATGAGGTAACTGCGAAGGCGGTGTTTATGAGTTTAGGGTACGTCCAAATTAGACGCCATGCCGAAGATTAGGCGGTCAGACCGACTTGTGTTTGAGAAGAAAATTTCCTAAGACGAAGAAGAGGACGGTCGTTGCATTCAAAGTCTGCTTTGAGAAAGAGTATGTGAACATTTTTATCGTTATTTGCTATGTCCTAGTGCATCTCCTTTTTTTTAAATCAATTTTATCTCGCAACCCGACCATTTAGGGCGACGCTTCTATATCAAACTGCGATACAAATTGCGAAGGCTGGATGCAAGGAATTTTCTGGTGGATGTGCAACACTTACAGAACTTTATAGAAATTTTTTTTTGTAATAGTATCGTCAGATGCAAATAATTTCCATCCCTCCCCTTGGACTGGATTCAATTTGTTGTCATCTGTTGCATACACTAAAATTAGTAGAGTACTATTGACGACCATGATGGTTTCAAATATATTCCAAGCTCATACTTTCATCACTTATTTCAAAATAAAGAGATTGTTCAACTATTTTGAAAACCTTGGCCAAACATTATTAGAATAGGCCTAATGGCTTTGCTAAGTGTGTGAGTTTTCAAGTGTGTGATCCTCAAAATGCAAGAGTAACGAATGTCTCGTTTGTTCTTTGGTAGTTTATGCATGTCCCGAAGATTTCACAACTGAGCAGTTCGCTGGTCAGTCTTCATGGGTTCATGATTATGTCCTGAAAGAGAATTTGTTGGGGATATATGGTATTCCCCCTATTGTTTTCTCACTTTCTTTTTGGGTCAACTTGACAGCCAATCAGCGCGGGGACTATGAACGCATGCGCTGTAGACATCAGTTGATCATTCAGCCGTTGCCAAGATCGTTTCAGTGACATAACACAGTGAGGGGAGATTCGCAGCTCGATTAACGGGAACTTTGTTTGTGTTATATCAATTCTTGGCTGCAGTTGTGTTTGGTATGTGCCTGCAAGAAATAGCAAAGAAAGATTTCATGACCGATCGTTCTGGAAGCTTGGTACAGCAGTAAATGTTGAGCGGTGGTTGATCTAACACGTGGATAAATTGGCCTAAGCAAAACACCAGCGCTCTGAGCATTGAAGCCCAGATTTCACACCTGTATTTGCTGTATTGACGAAATTTCGACGAGCCCATTTGAGACAAAACGATGCGATTAGACACTGAAACCCAAACAAAGCTGGGTAGGCCTATGAGTGAGTACCCTTTACTTATCAGATAAATGCATTTCTTTGCCCAGCTTCCATGAAACGATATCGTGAGAGGGACTTCGCAAACTGTTATTACTATTCCCCCATCAAATATTGATTGTTCTGTGGCGGATGTGGTTTCCTGCGAATGTCTGACTACCGGTTGCCTTTTAAATAACCAAAAAGTCCTTGTGAAAATAGTGACATAACGTAATCAAATCGACAAAATTTTACTCACTGCGCATGCGTTCATAGTCCTCGAGGTGATATCCATTGCCTCGTCAACTTGAGCTAGCACGTATCCCCAACAAGAATAGTTTCTTTTTGAGTCTCATTTTCAATGAATTTTGAAGGCATTGAGCTTTAAATGAAACATTGAACAGAATGTCTGTTTAGAACCGCAGGGCAGCGGGAGTTTAGTAAAGATTTGACCCACAAACCCCCATATCGGTTACTCCTGTGAAGCCGTAGTGGGTATTACAATGTTTTGGTCCGTTTTGATTGATATTCATTTTGCAATTATTAGGCTTGTATTTCAAACTCCCCCTTCATCTTCAGAATGGAGATCAGGGAATTCAGAGATCGATGGAATTTCGAAATAAAGGAAAAACAGTTTCTTACAGCTCTCTAAATATAAATGTGGATACATAGTCCATAGTCAAAACGTGTACCTTGTCTTCAGGTCAGTCTCAGCGCTCAGTCCAAATTTTAGTCTATCGAGGCCAACTCGATGTCTCCAAAAACATGATAAAAAGATACTTGAATGCAAAAATGGTTACCTGAAGGACTCAAGTTCTTGACCAACAAATGCATTGATTTATTACAGAGATCATCATTTATGTCAGTTGCTTCTAATTTGCCTTCCATTCGAAAGCTCTCTCCTCCCCATTTAGCTTCGATGCTTTCGTTTAGGCGCATCTGGCCAGGCCTAACAATTCAAGGCCGGAATCTCTCGTTTGCCATTTTCATGTACACCAAACGACAATTTTTGGCATCTGAAGTCCAATTCATAATCACTGAGACTTACTGAATTATTCCATCTTCAGTTGGAAACACTTGATATAAAGAGCCTGTAAACCCGACCAGAAGTCGAGTTTCATGAAGCGATTTGCACTGCGTCCTTTGCAATCACTACAGGATCCTTTTTCCTCTCAATGAAGCCTTTGAGAACTGACAAACCAAAAATGTCATAGGGGTCTTTTACGCAGCGGTCTGACCATTCATTCTGAGAATCTGACCGGTTTGTGCAAACCGTTCAACCCGGTGTAACGACACCAAGCCATGCAGAAACGGTTGCCATGCAGAAATACATAAGACACCGGTCTAGATCCATGCTTGAGATGCAAGAAAGTTTCAGAGACCCTTTACATAAGAAACTCAACCCAAGTGGAAATGTCGTCCCGGGTTGAGTTTTGCTGGGTGTTGCAAATTTGGCATGCGTTTACAGGAGATTTTCAGCCCGGGGCGAGTTTTCATTCTCAAATGTGGCAATCGTTGTTGCTGTTGTTTTCGTGAATCTGTTTTCCACTTAACTCGACAAGATGCTGCAAATTCCTCAACTCGCCCAGGGTTGGCAGCAATTTGCGTTTGCATGCAATTTTCACCCGGGGCGAAATTTCCACCCGGGTTGAGAAAGCGAGTTGAACTCGCCAGATTGAAATTTTCTCATGTAAACGATTTCACGAATAACAAAGGTTTTTCTAGCGGCTGAGTTGAAACTCAACCCGGGGTTAAACTCTACCCGGGTTGACTTTACTCGTTTAAATGGGCCTTAATTTTGGAAAGTTCCAGTGGCGGATCTAGTCCGAAGTTGAACGGGGGCAGCCTGAAGGGAGGGCGCCCAAAGTACAATAAAGGTAAGCGCGCTGAAGGCACGCCCAATTTTTTGGACTCCTGACTGAGAAAATTCATTAGTTTTTGTTTTGACTTTATGTCTGCCCCATATTCTGATTGAAAAGAGTTAAAAAAGAATGTCTTAGGGTCACGACAAAGGGCGCACTTCTCTCCAAAAAGGGAGAATCAAAATCTGAGTTTTGTCCCTGAAGTGGGGAGCAGTTGCCTCCACTTGCCCCCCTAAAATCCGCCACTGAAAAGTTTAGCCCTGACATCACAAGCACTTTTTTAAGTCAGATCAAATTACCCAGACTTCAACAAAATAATCTAAATCACACACATCTAAACTAGGAGAACTCGCGATGCCTGTGACCAAGTATTCTTTTGTCGTAGTTTAGTTTCAGGTAGCCTGTTTGAAATATATTAGGATTCATAAATTTCCTACTTCGCTTCCAGGACCTCTGAATATAAAGTGACCTTTCAACTTTCACAGGAGGGCGTTGCTAAGAGTAAAAAGGGCATGGCTCGAAAAAATTTTCCGAAGGTCTCCGCTCCCGGATCCCCAAGAGCTTTGCACCTTTGGCGCGAATTGGTGCCCTTCCATTCTGAAAAATAGGTATGTAGGTGCATTCTTTCCGGTTGGAGCAATAGCCCTTGCATAATGTTTTCATTCTTCAAACATAAAAACGCTCCTATGGGCCTGAAATCCCATTAGAAATCAGGATGAGTTCCACGATTACCATATTCAAAAGGAAACTGACAATTCCTTCAAAATGAAAATCAAATAGCAAAGAGAATTTTATTGACGTTACCTTGTTAGAAAGACTTCAACACTATCATGGATACAATTTGGCATCTTTCCTTCGACGTCAAATTTTGTCCATCGTATTTCTAAAAAGTATCCCATGATAATATGAGCCAAAGTTGGTCTAAAATAAAACGTGCAATCTTCATTGTTCGAGTAGTACATATGTGAGAAGGAATTTAGGCGTGAGGTTGCGTAGTATGTACTTGGTGTAGTTGAACAAGAAGTATAACAGCCTGTTATGTACGACGAGACTGCCACCACGACAAACAGAAACATCTTCATGTATATCAGTTCTGAAGGATTCAAATCACAAATTCTCGGGAAGCTTCTTTGCATACACTGAACGTTGTGAAATGGAGAAATTAAACCTCGTTTGCAATGGTAAATAGACTCATCATAAATAGAGCATTAAGATGTCACTGAGACATATTATCATCGTGTCATATGATTGGGTAGAGGCCCTAGCTGGAATGGGGAAGTGAAATGTTCTGCGTACCAGTTATCCTCGGAGATAATAGCATGCAGTTCAACAATGAATAGTAATGGCGAGTGGGCAGGGATATTTGCAACATAAGGGTTGAGTGCTGAGGTGATTAAATAGGCAAGCCAAATGCAGAAGCAATTAAGATAACTGTTTCATTGCGCAATTGGTTTCATTTCCGCATAAAACCTGGCAGTGGCGTGCCCAGAGGGGCAGGACCGTCGAAAAGGGAGGGTAGCCAGGGTAGATACTAGGGGGCCCGGGGCCTTTAGAGGCCAGGAATGATATACATCATGCATTTTCCTCTGTTTTCAGATTTCCTCAGGGAACGTTCCTAGGCCCGGGGGCCCACTGGCGTTCTATCCTTAGTCTCATGAGGGCATTTCCATCTAAAAGCAGCTTTTTACTAATGAATAGCATAGCGGGAAAATCTTTTCTTTTGTCCAAAGCTCCCAGGGGGTTCTTCGCCACGCTCTGATCAGATCACATTTTCTCCTAAAACTGACCAATCAGGTGCCGTCGTTTTGTTTACTTCCGCGTTTTGCGGCAAAGTTTAGGCCATTTTTGACTGTCTTGACTACCATCCCGAAAAAAGCATTGCACGCTCGGCTATGTCGATTTTCATCAAAATTTCAACAGGAGAAGATTCTCCATACCTCGGACCATAAGTGTTTTCGGTATCACAATGCGATCGCTAAAATTAGCTGATTCGTGGCATGTTGAAACTCATTGCAGTCACTTTTGCGTAACAAATCCTACAAAACTTAGCAAAAGGCGAGCACAAACTGATCATTTAATGTCTATAAAACTACCTCAACTGTTTTGAAGAGAAATATCCACTTCTCTATTGCAATCCACTTCCAGTTTCACGGCCAAATAACTCCCATTTGCTATACGTCTTTTTCAATAAACAGTGCCCCAACCCTTCTCCCACTACTGCCATATTTGCATATCTGAAGGAGTGGAAGCCAACAATATCAACCAAAATGTCTCGCATAGCTATATTTCCACAGCCCATACTTCTTGCATAAGAGCACAAGAGAAGACCGTGACGTCTTTCAGTGTCAGGAACGTGAAATAGAAATGAAATGAAGCTGTGCGTTTAATTTTCCTACAAATAGCAGCAAGCGGAAGAAATGTACATTTTGTCTCCATCACGAAAAACCATTTAACTTCTTAAAAAATTTTTTTCAAAGCCTCTCAAAATCAATTTCATATTTTGTGCGGATATCATAGAAGATATCCCTGGTCACCCCTGGACAGTTAAACAGCAAAAGCAGTATTATAGCAACCATAGATATCAGTGTAACATTTTTTAAAACTCATGCAAGTACACATGCATCTTTTTGTGATACTAAAACTTTGATCTCATATCGAAAGTTATCTCAAAGTCCTTGCTATTATCTGACTAAAGAGGGATTCTTAAGGGTTCACCCTTGTGCCCTGCTGTGAGCTGTTTTCGAGGCATCTCCGGTGTTTGGACATTACTCAACCTTCAGAGTCTTATGACAGAGTTTCTTACTGGCAGTTTCTTATGGAACTTTGTTTACAGAACCAAATCATTTCATCTTTTGCCTATTTCTTTTCCTCCAAGTTTCTTATGTGATTCCGATCCGCAAGATCCCCCGCCAATACCAATGGAAATCTGAGGGGCCTCCGTCAATCGAAATCTGAAGGAACTTATGAGAAACCCTTACGAAACTCTCTCTCTCTCTACTCGGATGATAATAATAAGAATCCTGAGAATCTTTTAATGCTGTATCAGAGTTTTAGTATCTCAAAAATACACGTGTATCTAAAGATGATATCTATATTTTCTCTGATGCTTCTTTGTCGTTCTACCGCCACGGGATGATTTCCTATTACGTACTGGAGGACAAAAGATATCTCTTATTATACCAACACAATACGTGAAATAGATTTGAGGAGCTTTGAAAAATAGTATCTAAAATGCTAAATAATTTTCGTGATGAAAACAACATGTACATTTCTTCCGTTCAAATACAGCTGCACTTCATTTCTGCTTCATATGCAACCCGCTCTACTGTAACACGACACTATCATTTCTTATGCTCTTATCGGTAATTCACCAATTTCCGAAAATATGGTTGACATTGCTGGTTTCCACTGCAAATATTGCAGGAGTTGGGAGACGGATTGGGGCACTGTTTATCGAAAACGAAGCATTGCAAATGGGAGGGATTTGGTCGTGAAACTGGGAGTGGATTACAGTAGAGAAGTGGATATTTCTCTTCAAAACCGTTGACGTAGGTTTATAGACCATAAATGATCAGTTTGTGCTCGCCTTTTGCTAAGTTTTGTAGGATCTGTTACGCAAAAGTGACTGCAATGAGTTTCAACATGCCTCAAATCGGCTAATTTTAGCGATCACATTAGTGCTTTATTTGCATTTGACTGCATATTTAGATCACATTTCTCTATGTTATGGCCGTGGGGTAGTCATGGTCTTCTGCTCCTCATGGCATCGTTCTTGTAGTGTAGTAAAGTAGTTCGTAAGTGCTGTTGTAGGTAATCTCCTTATTGTAAATTTTTGTATTGGATAAAAAAAACTCGCATTGTTTCATTCAAATCTGTATCCTTTGTCTTAAAGCCCTTGCTCAAGCGAGACCAAAATTCAAATGTTTCTCTCGAGCTTTCCCTAATTCTATCTCCCTGTGGGTCCTGCGAAGGAGATACCATGAGAGACCGCGCACGCGTAGTTTTACTCACTTCACTACCGCACGTGGAATTACTCAAAAGTCAAAAAGTCGAAGAGAAATTTAGAGAAAAGGGAAGAGAGAAAGCTACGATAACAAATGGTCAGATCTTTCTTTATTTACGCATTAAGCGCCATGGACTTAGGAGCTGAGGAAGAGCTCTCTTCGGAGCCGAGTGAACTGCAGGAACTGGCGAGAGCGCAAGATGGAAATTTTGCGCGCCTTGCTAGGACATTCCAATCAGGAATGGAAAGCCTAGCTACAACGCGGAAGCGTTTCACAACTTCAGGCGCCAAAACCTTGGGCAGGATAAGGTGATTAACGAAGACAAAAGGAATGATTCTGTCGATGAAGGGCTTCATAGGGGTTAAGGAGATTGTGAACCCTAAAAAACTTGCCAAGGAAAAGGGCAGTCGTGCAAACGGAAGTTTAACGCAGCTGATGAGGGGAGTGATTCATCAGACCAGGAGGAAAAGACTTCCTTTGGATTCAAAAGCAGTTGCGCCAGGTCAGGGACTTCCACAGTGACAAAGGGGGACATAGAAAGTGAACCTGATAGAAATGAGGATAGCCTGAGTTCAGGAGGGCACGATAGCCTAGATGAAGATATTAACAAACTGATTGATCAGCCAGACAAGAAAGCTGAAGGAAAGGAAGGTGACTTTTTGGATGAAATCTCTGTTCAGCATGTAGCTGCAGAAAAGTTGGGGAGAAGCATTAATAACAAAGTTGCAGGCATTGTAAATTCCTTGTTTGCTAACAAACAAAAGGAAGACAAAATAAATAAGATTATTGAAGAGCAGGCAAGGCCTGAAAACTGTCCAAATCTCTTTGTAAAACATGCAATGAGGAAATATGGAGGAGTATTACGTCCATTGATGACAGGAAAAAAGATAAGCAGCTTCAAAAAGTATTAAGCTGTGCTATGAGTGCTGCACTTGCAAATGTGGAGGTTGCAAACCTTTTGGTAGATTGCCATGAGAAAAACGAAATACGCCAGTCCTATAAGACCTTACAGAAAAAGCTATTGATTCTGTGGCCCTACTTGCACATGCATGTGCGGAACTAAATCAGATTAGACAATATAACATAAAGCCTTGATTACCAAGTGAAAGACAAGTCATAGCACACACAGCCCCACTGGACTCAAAAGATCTGTTTGGTCCAGATGCCACAAAACAACTGCAAAACATAAAAACTACCAACAATGTCCTGGGCAGTAATCACTACAGAGGAAAACAGAACTTCAATTCCAGAGGCTACAGTATCAGAGGTTATTCAAAAACTGGAATGGGGTTCCCAGGAATCAGTCCTGAGGGCAGAGAGGTGCACCACGGGGCCGAGCTCGTCCAAGACGAAACATGCTAAAATACTAGAGGTTAGTACTAAAGGCTCTATTGACGAAAATATTCTTAGATCAGAAGTCCAAAACTAGCAGGCAGGAAATATTAGATTCCATCTCCCAGCAAGGGAAGAGATTACAAGTGACACTTACACTTAGATATTGTTAAATACGGCCCGGAAGTGGACTTTTGTCATCTCCCTGCACAAAATACAGTTCATCAAATCAACCATCGGAAACCAGAAATAGAAATCATTGAAAAGGAGATTGGAAAACTATTGTAGAAGGGTGTAATGTACAAATGTGGTAGAGTTTTAGGTAATTTTGTCTCTAGCATTCTCACAAGACGAAAACAAGATGGTAGTCATAGAATGATACTAAATTTGAAAAGGTTAAACCAAAATGTTGAAAACAAGCATTTTAAAATGGAATCTTTGTTGAATGTACTAAATATAATCAAACCTAATGTGTACATGGCATCTGTAGACCTGAAAGATGCTTTTTATAGTGTACCTATTCATGAGGAAAATCAGAAATACTTTAAATTTGCATGGGGGGGGGGATTCTTTCTACTCGTATAGGGGAATGCCTAATGGCTATGGGCCGGCAATGAGGATATTTACCAAAATCCTAAAACCCTCATTTAGTGTACTGAGACGGAAAGGGCATGAGTCAGTTGTGTTTGTTGATGATACTTATCTCCAAGGAGACAATTTCGAAGATTGCAGACAAAATGGGATTTCTACAATGAATCTGTTGAGACAGCTGGGCTTTAAAATTCAAAATGAAAAATCAGTTCTCATACCGACCCCAAGCATACAATTTTTAGGTTTTATTTTAAATTCTATTTGTATGCGTATTTCATTATCACATGAAAAATCTGCTAACATTAAAGAATATATAATCCATATCTTGGCTCAAAGCAAAATAACCATCAGAGAATTGGCCTCAGTCATTGGAAAAATTGTTGCTTGCTTTCCTGCCTTTTTGTATGGGAAGATGCATTACAGGAATTTGGAAAAGCAAAAATTGATGAACTTAAAAAACATAAAGGCAATTTTGAGGCATGTATTTCCTTGTCTGAAGGGGCCAAAGAAAATCTGTATTATTGGGAAAAGAACATTGAAAAATCAGAAAGTGAATTAAGGTTCCTCAGGTTGATCTTAGCATACACACAATTGCCAGCCTTAAGGGCAGGGGGGCTACAAATGTAAGCACCCCTATAGGAGGCAAATGGCTTGAAGAGGAACTTGACTACTTAAAGGTCCTAGAACTAAAGGCAGTAAAATTTGCATTATATTCATATTGCAAAGAGAGGCATTTTCAACATATCCAGGTAATGTGTGACAGCAAAACAGCTATTGCCTACATAAATAACGTGGTGGCACAAAATCTGCGTCTTGTGATACCGTTGCTACCGAGATTTGGAATTTCTGTATGAGGACTGGTACTTGGATTTCGGCTCTTATTCCTGGAATTGAAAATATTGTGGCAGATAAAAAACCCAGGGAGTTTAATGATTGCACTGAGTGGCAATTGAACCCCAAAATTTTTGTTGATATTGTTGAAGTTTTAAATCTGACACCAGATATTGATCTGTTTGCTACAAGATTGAACAAGCAATTGCCAAAATATATTTCTTGGGACCCGGATCCAGGCTCCCTTGCAACTGATGCATTCTCAATGACATAAGAAAATCTAAAGTTTTATGCATTTCCTCCTTTCAGCGTAATTGGATCTGTAGTGTCGAAAATAATCAAAGAAAAAGCACATGGGATCATGATTATTCCTCATTGGAATACACAGTATTGGCTTCCAACAATCATAAGGTTGTTAGTGGAGAAACTCGTACTAATACCGGCATCGGAAAATATGTTGAGACTGCCATTCGACAAAAGCCGAATTCATCCCTTATATCCAAAATTAGATCTGCTGGCAGTTCGTGTTTCGGGAGTCCCATCTAGGACTTCCAGCTTCCTGAAGAAACTGAGAGAATCATCCTCGATTCCTGGAGACCAGGAACACAGAAACGTTACCGGTCAGTTTGGAACAAGTGGTACGAGCTTTGTCTTGAAAGGAACGCGAATCCCATTCATACGACTATTCAAACAGTATTAGAGTTTTTGACAATGCTATACAACCAAGGTGGAAGATATAGCACCATCTGAGCTGCAAGAAGTTCACTTGCCACATGCATAACGGTTGAAAATGTTGCAAATTTAGCACAGCATATGCTGATAAAATGTTTTGTGAAGGGAATTTTTGACAGACATCCTCCCACTCCAAAGTACACATCGATATGGGATATCAACATTGTCTTGGACCTTTTCAATAAGCTGCCAGAAAAGAGAGACATGCCTTTTGAACAACTTACTAAAAAATTGTTGTCTTATTACTTATTTTGAGTGCAAGTAGGAAGCATACCCTTACGTGCATTCACGTCGACAAATTTGAAATATCAAATGAACGGTTGATCATTATGCCTACGGGAAACCTAAAACAGTCAAGACAGAACCGGAAAGAAGAGCCTATTGTTTTGAAAAAATCTGGAGAAAACAAAAAACAGTGTATTGTTAAATGTGAACAGTGTTACATGGAAAGGAGAGGGAAACTTCCCCTTGATACGGATAAGTTGATTGTTACTCGAAAAGAACTTCATCGACCAGCATCTAGAGATACAATCTCCAGATGGGTGAAGGATGTATTGAGCCAAGCGGGAGTGGACACACAGACATTCGCTCCACATAGTTGTCGAGTTGTCAAACTTTTGGCTTTGCGGTTTAAAAACCATTCTTGTGCGAAGGCGCACTAAGACACGGAAATACAAGGGAGCTCTTTTCGAACAACTGGAGAGCGGTTGGGCCTAACCACGCTCAGTTGAAGACGAAACAAAACAGAAAACAAGACAAAAAACAAGACACACAGATCAAAACAAGATCAATAAACAATCAATCAAAACATCCGTGTCCTAACACCCTTGATTTTACTTGATTTCCTACCCCTCTGAATTTGAGGATTTAAGTCGATTGACAAATGAGCGGCTGTCGGGTCAGCGGTCAAGTGGCTAACAAATGAAATGAAGCCGCCTTGAATTATATCACGGCTGCCTCTAGAATTAAAAGCCGGAGCCTTCGGCCGCACGAGTCCAATCCATATGTTTCCCGACGCTCATGTTGGCACTTACAAATTTCTCGAGGTTTGTAAAAGAGAATGAGGAAATAGATTGTTTCCGATTTTGAAACATGACAGAAAATGCATGGATCCTCGTGCGAACTCTGCACCCTATCAGCTTCGGTCAGGTAAGCAATCCTCTCGAAAAACTCTATATATGGTGATCCCAGCGCCCAGCGTCATAAGGACACTTATAAAATAGATTGCAATTTGTTATTGATGGGTTGCATTTTGTGTTCAATGTTGCAAACCGTCGGAAGATTATATCGACGGAGGTGTGTTGACAGCTCGAATAACCACATTCGAATGCTAATTGATTGCATTCAATTATTCAAAAACTTTGTTGAATAAAAACTCACTTGATTTCCATGTGATGAAGTTATTTGTAAAGTTGATTGAAATTTCCTCATTCGCTGTCTTGTTTCTTCGAACTAACAAACAGTTGTTGGTTACTAAAAGACAATGATTGCTTTTGAAGACCAATTGTCAACAATGATCCTTAACTTCATACGGAATTCAGGTTGCAGAAGTTACTTGCACAGTTTCATGTCGCATTCTTTCATCTTTCATTATTTTTACACGACAGCCCAATCAGTCGAGATCACTGTGTACGAAAACCTGTAAAAGAACCACGTCATGCCTAACCACTGAAGCTAGGTATACAGGCTAGAATAGCCTCGAAAGGCTTCGAAAACAACATGAGATTCAAGATTCAATTCAAAATAAAGAGGACTGTATGATTAGGCTCAATTTCAATTGATAACAACCAAAGGACTGCAGCTTGCAACTCTATCCTAAGTTTACCTTCCTTCAAAACAACTGAAATTAATCAGAGAATAGTTCACACTATAGAATGCCTTCTTGTAACACAAAATCTCAATTGATATAAAAGAACAAGAATAATGGAAGTCTGTCACCTGAGAGTTCAGTTTCAATACGCAACCTCTTCTTCTTCAAGCCACAATTCGATAAATAATTCGTCGTAAAGTAAACTGCAGTAAATATCCGGTATTCTTCGATTTCTTTCCAGTTCAATTTCAAGTGAGTATTTCCTTTCTTCAGTACTAAACAATTTCGTCCAATTTTCACTTCGAGTTGTAGAGTTCCATTCGTGAGTTGTGAGAATTTCTAGACTTCCTCTCTCTCAAAAAACCCAGACAATATCAAATCGTAGACGTGACGAATTCAAAGGCATTCAAATGCAAATCAAATACAAGGAACTATCAAAACAACTCAACAATGAGCCAAATCAACCTTTTTATATACCCACGCAAGCAACAACAACAAGATTGGGGCAACAATTCCGTACACTCCCCCCTTGACCAGCCGGCCCCTTCTTAGTCCAGTTCATCGTTCTCTAGCTGGTCAATAATCTTCATGGTTTCCTCAGCTACGACTGCTGCTGCTCGTTTAGGTCTTCCTGGAGGTGTGTCATGGTCCTGGTCTGGAACGTTGTGGTCCGCTATTTCAAGGTTCCCTTTGGAAACTTCCAATGGGTAGAGTTTCTGGATTGGTCGTTCGATTCTATTTCCATTTGCTAGCAACAATTTTGCACCTCTGGTGACATTGTCCCTTCCGATGAGTAATTCCTGTACCCTTCCAAGTCTCCAAAATGAACGATTCTTGCGATTCTCGTCCTGAATTGTCACAACGTCGCCGACATTAATTTGTTGTAACTTCTGGTGGCACTTTTTCACTCTGTGATGCTCACGTAGATCAACGAGGTATTCATGTTTCCAACGATTCCAATAGTGATCAAGTAACTTTGATATGTAGCTGGAGCGCTTGTGTAATTTGTCTCGCTGGTAGAAGTCCTCCTCATCTTCGTCGTTTCCCTCACCACCAGTTGGTAATTGCAATAGTCGTCTTCCTGTAACCAAGTGAGAGGGTGTAAGGGGCTCCGTCAATGAATCTGGATATTGATAGGTCAGAGGTCGTGAGTTCAATACACCTTCAATCTCCACAAGAACTGTATGTAACTCGTCAGATGAAATCCTGGCTGTTCCAACGCATTTCTTCAAGCAAAGTTTGACTCCCTTAATGAGCCTTTCATAGAAACCACCCCACCAAGCAGCCTTAGCCACATTGAATTTCCACGTGATCCTTTTCCTTGCCAGAAATGCTTGAATTTCTGCAGTTTTGAAGATTTTGACCAATGTTTTCGAAAAGGCTTTGAATGTCTTTGCATTGTCTGTAACAACGAGCCTTGGTGTACCACGCCGGCTCACAAATCTTCTAAAGCAGAGTAGAAATGTCTCAGCTGTAAGGTCTGGCACCAATTCTAAATGCACAGCACGAGATGTTCCACAAGTGAATAAGGCGACGTAGGTTTTCTTGGATTCGCCTGACGGTTCTCGCACAAACAAAGGACCGGCAAAGTCTATACCGATGGATGAAAAGGCATGCTCTTCCTTCACTCTGAACTCTGGAAGTGGGCCTTGTTTTGGCGTTCCATATGAAGCTCCTTGAATTCTTTTACACAACACACACCTTCGAATGATTTTCTTGACAAGTTGTCGTCCTTGCACGATCCAAAATCGGGATCTCAGCTCTTGCAGTGTTTCCTTTGTACCGTTGTGTAATACTCTTTTGTGGCAATCCCATATGATTAAGGTAGTGATGTGGTGTTCTTTAGGCAATAAGATAGGATGCTTTGTCTCATAGCTCAAGAGCGATCTTGCGAGACGTCCTTGACATCGAATGATTCCATGATTATCCACAAAGTTTCCGAGGTGTTTCTTTAGATCCGTTAGTTTCTGTGTATTAAATTCTGACTGCATGTCACGAATCCATTTTGTTTCTGCTTCCTCAATTTCTTTGGCCGTCAGTTCTGCACCCCTCCTATTCCTCTCTCTACAATTATTGATGAAGCGGAACACATAAGCTGTTACACGTAGCAACCTTGAATAACTGCTGTATCTTTCACAATCCATTACCCTTGAAATACGGTGTTCCCTCTCCGCTTGGATTAACAAGGCTGTGCTGTCCTTTTCCCTTGCTGCAGGCTTCATTTCAGCAAGGCAATCCTCCGTTGGCTCCATTGAGGTTTTCTGCTCCGGCCAATTTTCTTCCTCTTCGGCCAGCCATTTGGGGCCTGAAAACCATCGTGAATCTCTTGTCAATCTTGATGGATCATTGTTTCTTGTGGGAATGTCCGCTGGGTTCTCTGTACCTGGACAGTGTTGCCACAAGTCCTTCTTGACTAGCTTTCTTATTTCTTGCACACGATTGTCCACAAACATTTTCCATTGCTTCTCGTCTCCCTTTATCCAATACATGGTTGTGATTGAGTCAGTCCAGCATCTCACTATCTTTACATTGCAAAACAGAGGACTTAGAGCATCCTTGACAGATGTGATCAATCTCGCTAGAATCAATGCAGATAGAAGCTCCAATCTTGGAATAGTGGGTTGGGCTAGAGGAGCGACTCTTGATTTGGACATAACCAGACTAACACTCGACTTTCCTTCAACTGTTATCTTTGCATAGACAGCAGCAGCATAAGCTTGCTTCGAACTGTCACAGAAACCATAAAGCTCTATTTCAGCTGGCCTTGCTTCAATGTTCCCAAAATAATATCTTGGAACCGAAATTTCTCTTGTCTTTACCAACTGAGCATGTAGCTTTGCCCATTCATCAGCTAAATCGTCTTGAAGATGCTCATCCCAGCCTACTTTCTGTTGAAATAGTTTCTGAAGGAATACCTTCAGCGGTGTTGTGACTGGTGTAATTAGCCCCAGGGGATCAAATATCTTAGCTATCAGTCTTAGAATCTTTCTTTTGGTTACTGGTCCTTCTTCGATCGTTGAGGCTAATTGAGACAAGCAGAAAACAATGTTGTCGGTATCACTATTCCAATTCAATCCTAGAACTTTCACCCTTTCACCTTCTGAGGTCTCGCTCACATTTAAGACTGTCTTAGCAAATGATTGATCTTCTTCTGTGATATCTGCTTCATTGGGAACTTTGGTCTCTCCATCACTTTGCGATGATTTTATTTGAGACATCACTTCCTTTGAGTTTGAGAGCCATTTCCGGAGGTTGAAGCCCCCTTCTTGCATCATCTGCTTTGAAACTCTGAAAAGCTCCATAACTTCTTCAATACTGTAGCCGCCTGTGTTTACATCATCGACGTAGAGCGAATTCACAAGCCTTTGGCAAACCTCTGGGTAATTCTCAGAATAGCTTTCGATGTGTCTTCTTAACGTCGCATTGAGCAGAAATGGGCTACAGGACACCCCGAAGACAACCCTAGTAAATCTATAAGTAATGATTTGTGGTGACGAAGAATTTACGTCATCCATCCACAGGAATCTCAAAACATCTCTGTCAGGTGGCCAGATAGAAATCATTAAGAATGCCTTCTCGATATCTGAGGTTAGTGCAAATGGGAAGAGTCGAAACCTTGTCATAATCTCTGCAACAGTTTTCAATAGACAAGGTCCAGTATAGAGGCAACTGTTGAGGGATGTTCCCATGCAATCCTTTGCTGAGGCATCGTAAACCACACGAACTTTTGTAGTCATTTTGTCTTGTCGTATGACTGGATGATGAGGAAGATATGTTACTTGTCCAATACCACTGTCACATGTAGGATCTACTCTTTCAATGATCCCTCTGATTTCTTGCTCTCTAATGATTGAGTCATACTCACTCAACAAAGTTGGATTCCCTTTCAATCTGGAGAAAATTCCCATCAGCCCTTTCTTGCTCTGTAAATAATTGTCTGGCAATGTTGGATGTTCCGGCTTCCAAGGAAGTTTAACTTCGTACCTTCCATCTAAAAATGCAATTTCGTCTTTGAAGGACTCATAGACTGTCGCTTCATTTTTAGAAATTCCAATGCCTTCCAGCTCCCAAAACTTGCAGACCTGGCCTTCCAGACTGGCTTCATTACTTTTATTTTCAATTTCAAATTGCAACACATGTGTCTCTGCAATGTTTACATGTGTTGATCTTCTTTCAGAGCTGTCATGTACTGGGCCGGACAAAATCCAACCTAAGGTTGACTCTAATGCAACTGGGCCACTTTCTCCCTTGATGCATCGACCAGTTAAGAAGTGCCAATAGAAATTTGAGCCGATGAGTATCTCACAATTCAGCTGCTGTTCTCTTTGAGCTGGAAAATCTGCCAGCCAAAGTCCTGCTAGGTGTGGGTAGCTGCTTGCAGCTAAATCTATGGCCTGATCTGAGAGTGGAGCACACAAAACTGGAACAACATAGGCAGTGACGAAGACGTTTAGTCCATTGTAAGGACTTCGTACACAAAACTGGACAACATCGCATGTCTGTAAAGTTCCTGTCTCCTCTCCAAACACCTTTATTGTTAATGTTTCCTGGGTCACTGGCTGTAGGTGGAGAGCAGCTCTAAGATTTTCCGAAATGTATGAGTGTTTACTTCCTGAGTCCGGTATCAACCGTGCCACAGCTACTCGTTCCGGGTCTGTAGCCGGTGAGATATAACCCTTTGCAGTCTGCAACAGAACTGATGTCTTCGTATCCACATGCATTGTTACAGTGGAAGGTCCAACAGTTTGTGTTGCTGCACCTGGACGTGGTCCACCGGTATTTGTGGTTGTTGGCATGCTCTGATTAGGCTGAAACTGTGGAGCAATATTCGGAGCTGTGAGATTACACACTGGTGCTGCTGGTGTGGTGACAGTTGATTCGCTCGACCCATCACAAATACTCGCATGATGACGTTGCCTGCAATTAAAACAATAAATTCGACTTGTGCAGTACTTTGCCAGATGTGCCTTTTTCAGACAGACATAACAGCGACCCTGCTTACGCAAAATTGCCTTTCTTTGTTGTGGGTCTGTAACAATGTTACATTTGGCGGAGGGATGGGAACCTTTACAAAAGCTGCAGGAGACTTTACCACTGGCATTCAAAAGAGCTGATGTAGTTGGCAATTGACTTCGAACCTGTTTGCCTGCCGAGCTATCAGTTGGCTTTCCGCTTAAATATGCACACTGTTCTCGCGCATCTAATTCTGTCTTTACAATGTCCAAAATTTTTCCTAGCTCCCACTCTTCCTTCCTTATTTGTTTAGTGACCGCCAAACGAATTCCCTCTGGCAATTTATTCATTATCACTGGGTTCAAGAAGGGCCCATATTGGCTTAGATCGTACCCGAGATTTTTAAGACTTCTAATGTTAATGTCAATGCTGTCAGCAAGTTTTCTCAGGCCCTTCACATCTTTTTCAGTTGTTAAATTGGGCAAATTATGCAGAGCGTCAATATGGGAATTTATAATCACTTGCTTCTGAGCAAACCTGTCCTTGAGGTGGTCTATAGCTAATTGATAGTTTACCCCTGTGGTTTGGATTCCGGCGATAGCTGAGGCAGCCTGGCCTTCTAATAAAGTCTTGAGGTGTCTAAACTTGTTGACATCCGATAACGAGTCATTTCCATCAATAATTCCGAAAGCGTCCCAAAATTCCTGCCATTTCTTTGGGTCTCCTGCAAATTTTGGCAGTTGAAGTTTTGGCAAATTGACGATATGATCTGAAGGAGAACTTGCGATGGGCGTGGCTAGAGAGGGGGATGAAGTATGTGAGCCCCCCTGATTAACTTGGCTTGTAGTGGGTGCCTTTTTGGCTTCGAGTTCAACCAAATACCCTTGAATTTCCGATTGCCAATCTTCAGCTTCGATAACTTCGTTCTCTATATCAGCTTCATCTATGGACAGAAAAATTTCCTCGTCCACACTTCTTAATAATTGAGATTTATTTTTCAAACTGATACATAAACGCTCAATTTGAGTTGTCCTTGCCTCCTGAGCTTCAAAAAGGGCTCTACATTCTGCAAACAACTTTTTGCAATGCGCACGATAGCCACCCCTTATTCGTTTTTTCTTCGTAACCGTTGGGACAGGCTGGCCTGGGGGAGTAGACAAAGCAGCGCCCCCCTCTTCAGTCATGTTCAAATAGTCCCATCAAGAGAAACAGCTTGAAGAAACAAGACAATCAATCCTACAGAATCGACTCTACAAACAAACAACAAATAAGATACACGATCCGGCTCGGTGTAAGACCATGTACGAAAACCTGTAAAAGAACCACGTCATGCCTAACCACTGAAGCTAGGTATACAGGCTAGAATAGCCTCGAAAGGCTTCGAAAACAACATGAGATTCAAGATTCAATTCAAAATAAAGAGGACTGTATGATTAGGCTCAATTTCAATTGATAACAACCAAAGGACTGCAGCTTGCAACTCTATCCTAAGTTTACCTTCCTTCAAAACAACTGAAATTAATCAGAGAATAGTTCACACTATAGAATGCCTTCTTGTAACACAAAATCTCAATTGATATAAAAGAACAAGAATAATGGAAGTCTGTCACCTGAGAGTTCAGTTTCAATACGCAACCTCTTCTTCTTCAAGCCACAATTCGATAAATAATTCGTCGTAAAGTAAACTGCAGTAAATATCCGGTATTCTTCGATTTCTTTCCAGTTCAATTTCAAGTGAGTATTTCCTTTCTTCAGTACTAAACAATTTCGTCCAATTTTCACTTCGAGTTGTAGAGTTCCATTCGTGAGTTGTGAGAATTTCTAGACTTCCTCTCTCTCAAAAAACCCAGACAATATCAAATCGTAGACGTGACGAATTCAAAGGCATTCAAATGCAAATCAAATACAAGGAACTATCAAAACAACTCAACAATGAGCCAAATCAACCTTTTTATATACCCACGCAAGCAACAACAACAAGATTGGGGCAACAATTCCGTACACACTGCGCATTACAAGAGGCCACGGGGGGTGGGGGGTTTCTCAGCTAAATTTCTGGTAGGGGTGTGCCGCCCACAGTTTTAAAATGGGTACCGTTGGCTAGACCAATTGTAGCTGCTGCGAAGGCGCAGTCGGTGCTGTTGTTGTTGCTGTTTACGAATTTTGAAACTTTAAATTGAACAAATAGCGTAACAAGAAACGGAGCAGAAGAGGGGGCGTGTCGACGATGAAAATCAAGTCGTGAAGCCACAAAAATGGGACTTCGAGCAAGAAACAGGCCAAACTGGTACGATATTTTTATGGTAATAGTGTAGTTTTCATCGTTTCGTTATATGCAACTGGATTAGGCCAGATAGATATGTAATTTATTTGTATTTGTTTTTCGTAGATTGTTATCTGATTTATCAGCTAATATTGAGTTGATGCGAATATGAATAACAATATGGCCGAAGTGGTCCTTTTTGCTCGTCTCACTGCATGAATATTCCACTGCGTTACACCAATTATTGTGAAAATGATACCCTTGGCTAGACTAATTTCTCAATCAAAAGTGCCCTGAATTGGTGTTTTCTAGACAAAACTTGCCAAATTTTCTCATTCTCAGGACAAAAATTTTTTAAAAATTAGAATTTTTGCAGAAATTACCGAATTTCTACAGTGCTTTGACCAAAATTGCCACAAAGCATACCCTTGCCTTGACTAAACTCGACGACTAAAATTGCCAAAAAGTATACCCTTGGCTAGACTAGAAGCCCGAAAAAGTATTCCCTAGTGGGCGGTACCTTTACTATGGAAGAACCCCCCCCCCATGCAAGGGTCCCGTCCAATGTTACAATATTATTAATTGACATGAATTCGATTGAAAATTACCTATGTTTACATTATAAACAATGACCAATTAATAGTTTTAGGCTGGGACAGGAAAATTCCTCTGCAGCCTACCTTTAAAACTGCTACAGGAGGGTGCTTGTTTGACATCCACATACAATTTATTTCAAGTTTTTGCATCCAAGAAAGATATAACTTTATGCCAAGCACAAGTTTATACGTTGAACAGGGACATCGGCAGTGGCACTGCGTAAACTCATACTCATATCATGCTCAGAATTTTCTTGAGCAGGTTTGAAAGATGCCCACATTCAAAACATGATAATGCTTTGCTGGTAATTGTGTGTGTGTGTGTGTGTGTGTGTTAATTCATTCTGAAAACCTTAGTACAAATAGCTTCTAAATACACACAATAAGAGAAAATATTTATAATGTTATAATGTTTATAAATTATAATTTAAATTACAATTTATAATTTTCAAAATATTTATATTCATAATCATAGTTGGTGATGACTCCTGCGATGACAAGTGCGGTTGTCGTGGTGAGAACATTGATTGTTTGTCGCGCCTAACTTGAGTCTTTCACGCTATTATTTGATTTTAAGAAAACATGAAATTCAGTGTCAGCTCTTCAACATAACAGTATGTGCATTTTGTCAGATTAACTCAATAAACTGTAGATCATTCTTCGGAAGGACTAGGCCCATGTGCGTAGGCCCATATCCAAACCCGAGATGCCGATGGGTGAACCAGAGTATGTTACAATGGACATGGTGAAAACGCTGCTTCAGAATCAAGCGGATGCATTCAACTCATCATTCAAAATTTTGATTCAAGATTTGAAAGAAGATATGAAAAGTATACGGAAAGAAATTACAGATGTGCAGGTGAGCCTCCAATTTTCTCAAGCCAAAATGGAGGCCAACGAGAAGAAGATACAACTCGTTGAAAACAGTATCTCCATGCACAGTGAGAATCTGCATGATATCAATGATCATGCCGACCAAGTTGAGTCACAGCTGGAGTATCTGGAAAATCAAAGCCGACGTAGCAATGTCAGAATCACTGGTGTTATTGAAAACAAGGATTCTGAAAAATCTTGGGACGACACTGAGAAGGTCGGGAAGGAAATTATCAAGGAAAAATTGAGCATTACTGAGGATATTGAAATTGAACGATGTCATAGAGTGAATCGGCGCAACAACAGCTATCGTAAGACAAACCAAGTAGACCAGCCTAGGCCTATCGTAGCCAAATTCTCCAAATGGAAGGACAAGGAGCGAGTTCTCAGAATGGCAAGGCAATTAAGGCCAGAAGGTGTCCCATTTTTAGCTGATTTGTCACGACGCACTCTGGACAAGCGAGAAGCTCAAGTCCCCATGCTGCTGGATGCAAGAAAGAAAGGCAAAGTGGCATATTTTGTACTTGAAAAACTGGTAATAAAGGATAAGCCATCTAATCAACCCAGACCACCAAGTAGACCAACTTCACAAGGGGAAAGCTCTACAAATGACAATAGTGATCATGAAGTATCCTTTGGTTAAAATGCTGAGCCTAACTGTTGTGTTGCTTATAGTGTTTGCTGATCTTTTAAAGAAAGATCTAAATTGTTGCTATTACTTCATTAATAACATTTTTTTTATCAGTTAAGATGCCTGAAAAACCAACTCCGTGTGGCATTTGCTGCAAAAACATATCAAATCACTGCAAATCAGTTTTCTGTAACCACTGCAACTTTTGGGTCCACATAAAGTGCAACAACATTTCTGTTTCTGAATATGTACAGCTTCAAAATGAGCCTGATGATATTCCTTGGTTTTGCAAAAAATGTACAATGGATATGTTTCCTTTTGGGTTATTAACAAATGAAGAATTTTTGGGTTTTTGTGATTTTGACCTTCCCTAACTCATTGATTCTGCACCATCATTTGAAATTACCTCTAACCTTACCAAGTTGCCAAATCTTAGTGATTATGATATTGATGAACATATGCCTCAGAATATTGACTCTCGCTACTTTACTTTACCTGAACTTTCCTCCTTACAGTTATCTTCAAGTTACTTTTCTATTCTTCATACAAATATTAGAAGCTTATCCCTTCATCACGATGAATTAGTCTCCTTATCAGCTCATACTAATTTGAATCTTGATGTGATTGGAGTGTCTGAAATTTGGCATTCCAATGATAATCCCATATCATCAAATGTTGATATCCCAGGCTATACATTTTTCAAGACGAAATCAGTCACTCAAAATGGTGGTGTTGGTTTGTATATAAGAGATTCTCTTACTTACAATCCACGGATTGACTTGGATTCTTGTACGGTTGATTTTGAAACTGTATGGGTTGAGATTGAAAACAATAATGACAAGAATTTCCTTATTTGCTGTGTTTACAGACATCCCAGTTCAGATATTGATAACTTAACATCTTACTTCCAGAATCATCTTTCAAAATTATCATCAAATAAACTCTTGTTCATTATGGGTGATTTTAATGTGAATCTTTTAGACTTTTCCTCTCACATACCAACAAGTGACTTTGTTAATAACTTTTTTTTTCACACAGCCTTCTACCCTGCATTCACCATCCAACTAGAGTTTCTGAGCATAGAGCTTCAATCATTGATAACATATATACTAATGCTACCAATGCTAACATAGTCAGTGGCAATATTTTGATGCAAATTACTGATCATTTCCCCCAGTTTATGATTTTGAAAAATACCCATGTTAGTCATAATAACTCTGAATCATTCAAATATGATTACTCTAGCTTTAAAGAAGACAACTTTTTGGACGATTTCAATCAGATTGATTTTACTTATTTAGGAAATAATGACTTGGATGTGAACAATAAATTTGACACGTTTTTGAAAGATCTTAATGCTTAAACAAATCAGCATGCGCCAATCAAGAGGCGGAGTAGGGAGGAAATGAAGCTGAAAGATAAACCATGGATAAATAATAGAATTCTAAAGATGATGAGAATCCGTGATAGAATTTTACAGAAAATGAAAAAACAGCCGACTCCTGATAATGTCAAGCTGTATAAGAAGTTTAGAAACCGTGTGTCCAATGAATTAAAAGAAAGCAAAGCACAGTATTTTCATACTTATTTTTCCATCAATAGTCAAAATGTGAAAAAACTGTGGTCAGGTATCAAGTCGATAATTTCTCATAAGTCTTTCTCTTCTTCTTCAATCAACAAAATCAAAGACAAAGATGGTAATGTAACGTCAGACCCATCTAAAATGTCAAATATTTTTAATGTCAATGTTGCTGATGGTATAACAAAGACAATCCCATTAACTCGAAAATCTCCTCTTGATTATTTATCTGGTAGAATGCGCAATTCACTTTTCCTTGCTCCAGTTACTCTGATAGAAGTTAATGATTTAATCAGTATTTTAAATCCTTCCAAATCTGTAGGTCCTAATAGTATACCAATAAAACTACTTAGAATTATTGGACTCTCCATTTCACCACTTCTTGCTCTTCTTGTGAATCAGTCTTTCCAGTCTGGTATTTTCCCTGATAAACTTAAAATTGCTAAAGTTATTTCTCTCTTCAAAAAAGGAAATCCTGAACTTTCATCAAACTACAGGCCAATTTCTCTTTTACCTGTTTTCAGCAAGATATTTGAGAAGCTAATGTACAGGCGACTTTATAAATTCCTTGAAATTCATAAAGTTCTTTATTCACTTCAATTTGGATTTCAAGAAAACCATTCAATTGATCATGCCCTTGTGAGTTTGACAGAAGCTATAAGAAATACACTGGATAACAAAAGACTTGGTTGTGGTATTTTCATTGATTTACAAAAGGCTTTTGATACAGTTAATTATAGAATTTTGTTGTCAAAAATGGAACATTATGGTATTCGGAGATGTGCCCTTGAGTGGTTTAAATCTTATCTAAGTAATAGAAAGCAATATTTTTTTGTTAATGGAAGTAACTCTAACTTACTTCCAATTAATTGTGGTGTACCACAAGGTTCTGTACTGGGCCCATTACTTTTCCTTATCTATATCAATGATCTACCAAATGCTTCTAAGAAACTTACCATTTATCTCTTTGCTGACGATACAAACATCTACTATGAATCCAAAGATTTATCCGATTTGATTAGAATTGTCAACAAAGAGCTGAGCCTTGTAAAGAAATGGCTTGATTCTAATAAACTATCGTTAAATATTGATAAAACAAACTATATCATCTTTCATTCTTCCTCTATCAATGTTTCTTCTGGTTCTGATATCAGAATAGGGAAGAAATATATCAAAAGAGTAAAGTTTGTTAAGTTCTTAGGTCTCCTCCTGGATGAGCATCTAAGCTGGAAATACCATCTCAGTGAACTCTCTAAAAAATTAGCTAAAACATGTGGAATGTTTTTCAAAATTAGGAACTTACTTCCCTTAGATGTTTTAATTTGCTTGTACAATGCTTTGTTTTTGTCCTTCTTACAATATGGTCTTATTGTTTGGGGTCAAACATATGCATCATATGTTGACCCAATCTTCAAATTACAGAAAAAAGCAGTCAGAGCTATCTCATTTCAGCCTCGCATGTCTCCCTCTCTTCCAATCTTCAATGATTTTAAACTCCTGAAACTTTTTGAGATCTTCGAACTGCGACTCCTAACTTTTGTGTTTGACTCCGTTAATAAAACTTCACCTAGCTGCTGTCCATGACTTTTTCCTATTCTGTTCATCTGTTCATCAGTACTCCACAAGACAGGCCAGTCAAGGTGATCTATATATGTCTAAAAAAGCAGCCTCCAGTATGGTCTGAAGTCTATTAGATATCTTGGTGCTAAGCTCTGGAATACATTACCCATGGAACTCCGAAATGCTCCATCAAAAATATTGTTCAAAACAAGACTGAAAATTCATTTATTGAACAAGGTTGACCGTTGAATTTGAGCCGTTTTGGTACTGCACAATTGTTTAAACTTACAAAAATTTAGCTGATTATACCTTAGGATAGGAGGGGGGGCTCTCTCCTCGATTAGTTTACCTATTGAGAGAGCTCCTCCTTTAAGTAATTCCCTGCATACAATTTATTTAGCCCCTCTTTGTATCTTCTCTTAGTATTGTATTAATTTTTGTATCATTGTATTAATTTTCTGTGTAACATTTATCTAGTCTTTGTAGTTAAGTTATTTGTTTGTATTGTTGGATTATAAATTGTATGTAGTGAATTTAAATATGATGAAACTGAAACTGAATGGAAAATTTACCAAGTTTGATGATAATCAAAGATACCACAATACTTTCATAATGCTGATTCATGGATTTTTTATATTTATTAATTTCGATTGATATTGTCTTTTTCAGATTAACATGCATTGTAGTTGCAATCCCATTGTTTCCTGAGTCTCTTAAAAATTTGCATACTTTCAGCAGACTTCATTTCATTTGGTGGTAGCTGTCTCATACCAGTAACTGTTGGTCAATATCATATCATATTTCATATCACATCATATCATGTCATATCATCAATTATTTAAGCATGGTAGCCCCGGGGTGCCTACTTAATACAATGACCACCCGGGGATGTGCCTGCCAATAGGGTGTCATTTTCAGCTGAAAATTCCGGGACAGGGTTACGCTTTTCGTCATTATCCCAGGACAGGGTTACGCTTTTCAGGTTTTTATTCTGGGACAGGCCAGATTGTTGTAAGAAAATCCAAACATCTTACGAAAGAGCTCTTTAAGTGTCCAAAGAAAGGTATGATTTACGAGTTGATTGAATACAAATTTTAGCAGCGTGGACCCTATACCCTCACCTGTTTGGATATGGGACACACCCCCATCATAGACGGGAGAAATAGGCTAACCATCTAACCAAGTGCCTAAATTCAGTTTTTAAGGCTTGTATTGTTAGAAGAGACCATTGTGATTAATTAAAGACAATGTGCCATTTTCAAAAATTGCAGACAATTCTTGCTTCTCAATTTTGCAGGTTTTGGCAAGGTTTGCAATATGGATTCTGGTTTCACTGCAGTCTCTCCAAACAAAAAAAGCAGTAACGAAAATGTGGCTCTACAACGTCATGATACACTTTGATTGTTAAAGTATCCTACGTACTTCTTGGCATGTTACAAACATCCCAGAACACGGGATATTTTTTGTTACATACTGAATTCATGTTCTGATCCCAAGCGAGTCTGTTGTCAAGTTACACCCCTCCCCCAGTAACGATCCCGCTGAAACATTGCGCCGACAGAAAACGTAGGAAGACCCACCGAGAAGATTTGTTTTCCCGCCAGGTTTGAAATAAATAACGTCCCCGCCATATTTCTGTTGCTTCCCCGTTGAAATGTTTGCTCCCATGTCAAAAATCATAAAATTTCTATCATGACCATGTTTGAAAATGTCCTTTCCTTGTCAATATGTTTTTGCTCCCCGCTGAAAACACATAATTTCATCACTTCCCTGCTATATTTTTAATGTCTAGTGGGGGCGTTACTGGCAGTGGCGTAACGGACTAAAGTTGCCTTTAGTTCAAAAACTAAGGGCCCCCGACCTCTATGGGCCCCAAAGGTGCCCCAACAACAAAAATTCCTTTGTTATTTTACTGTAATGCTGAAATTTTAGCTATGATAAAAATGACCAAGGGGCCCCATGCCTGCATGATTTCTCACGCTAAATGAATTGACCTTTTGATATACAAATTTAACAGTTATGGAATTACTGGCAATGTAAATCACTGGATTAAGAATTTCCTAGGCAACAGGCAGCAAGCAGTGATAGTTGAAGGAGAAAAATCAGATTTTGTACCTGTCACCTCAGGGGTACCCCAGGGTTCAGTCTTAGGTCCCACGTTATTTTTATTCTATATCAATGACATTGCAAATGAGTTAGATTCAACAGTACGCTTGTTTGCAGATGATACAATGGTGTATTTAGTAATAAGATCACAATCAGATGCGAAAAAGCTGCAGAAAGATTTGGACAGTTTAGGATCCTGGGAGAGAGAGTGGAGGATGGAGTTCCACCCAGATAAGTGTTCGGTGGTGTCAATCACAAGAAGTAAAACACCCATTCACTATGAATATCAGTTGCACGGGCAACCCCTAGAACATGTGAAATCAGCAAAGTACTTAGGTGTGACAATTCAGAGTGACTTGAAATGGACAGCACATGTTAACACTGTCACTAGTAAAGCAAACAGAACCTTAGGTTTTCTTCGGCGTAACCTCAAAATCAGCTCACCAGCTATAAAAGAAAAAGCGTACAAATCGTTAGTAAGTCCTTCACTTGAGTATGCTAGCTCTGTGTGGGATCCATATACAGAGAACCTGATAAACCAGGTGGAGATGGTGCAAAGGAGAGCAGCACGTTTTACGCTGAAAAGATATCAATAAACAGCAAGTGTTAGTACGATGTTAAAGCATCTTCAATGGAAAAGCTTGAAGGAGAAGAAGAGATTCACGGCTGTGCATGATGTATAAAATCCGGAACAGTCTTGTTGAAATCAGCTGTGCAGACATAAAGGCAGTAAACAGACTCTCAAGAAATACTCACAGTGGAGCCTACATTCTCATGTTCTGCTCAAGAGACTACCGAAAGTACTCTCTTTATCCAAGAACCATTATAGACTGGAATGCACTCCCGGAACACGTTGCTCTATCTGAATCAATAACTTCTTTTAAAAATTACCTAGCAAATTAACCCCAATTGACTAATTGAATAACTAACAAGTAAATTGATTTACGCCTTTTAGTAGAAAATTTTTAAATGCTGGCTTCATTGACTTATTCCAGCGCCCTTGTTTAAGAGCATCTGTACAAATCTGATAAATTCCATGCAAAAAGGGATTGTTTCCATATGATTGCAGAGAGTCGCAAGCAAACTTGATCACTTTTATTGCCATTTAATTGAAACCATGTTTCCAGATGATTGCAAAGGATCGCAAAGGATCCCAACTAAAATCCACTTTAATCAAATTTCAAACCAATATGCTGATCACGGAAATGAGACTATCCCCCAGAACCAATAGATTATTCCCTGTCTAAAAATTTCCTACTCAGAGGGGTACATCATATTATTGTTGTTGTTGTTTTTTTCTCTCTCTTTTGTTATATGCAATAACCTTCAGCTTGTTGAAGTTTGCATTTATTGGTAGATAGATAGATAGAATTGAAAGTGTGTTGATTAACTCTCAATTGTAATCGAAAATGGATGTTTCACTTTTATTGCAGATTTATGCACTTTTCTAGCAACAAAAGCTTTGACCAGTGGAGTTGCCAAGTGAGGGGATGGACATTTGTCCCCTTTGTCAAATATATTCCTCGTGAAAGGAAGGGCCTCCACGCCAAAAGTTGAGGTTGGGGTTTTCAAAATGTTCCCAGACGAACTATCACAGAACATTTTCAAGGCTTCCAATTTGAAACATGCTAACACTGGATTGTCAAAAGCATCTTTAGCCTAAGTTAAGGGTGCTTACGTGAAATTTTCTACATTTATATTCTATATATTTTATACTTAGTCAAATAGTTTAGTTTGATACGGTAAGCCTTACCCTATCAGGCCTAAAGTACGACCAAAGACTATGTAGAGTTAAAACGTTTTTCGATGCCATTTCGGCTCTATTTGCTTAATAGTAAAAGTTAAGGTCTCATTCGAAAGAGGAAGAGAAGCATGATATCCGTAAGCAGCATTTTTGAAATTTAAACTTACAAAAGGGAGTTGAAATCAAGCCTCAAAAAAGGCAACTCTTGGCCCACGCAGCCGTCAAGGTTGAAGAATATATGGCTGAAAAGCTCTTCTTTAGCTGTATCCAAGTCTGTGCTCCGTTTATTAGTCAACCCATTAGGTTTTTGTCTACATACGAAGAAATGGCCAAGAGTCAGCAGATTTTGGAAAATCTGGTTTTCAATAACAGGGGAAGCACTAGTCGCTACAACAACAAATAACAGGGACTTTATCACAAAAGACTGTATCGAGCATGAAAGATTGTCTCAAGAGAGTTTAGTCCAAATTCACTTTTTCTTTCTTTCAAAGAATATTTTGTTTAGGTTCTAAACAATTAAAATTGGTACGCTTACAGTTCTTGAAAGTACCTTTGAAGTAGCGCAGTGTTTCTCGTTTGTGAATGTAGCCGCTTGAGAGATTACAATCGATACATTTCATGTGCTTTTTCAAGAAATAATTTTTATCTAAGATGCTTGACCGTGCCGAACAACTTAAACTTCAAACAGAGCATTTTTTCAATGAAAGCATCAATGATCACGAGAAAGTGACTTTCGGTTAAACTCCCTTAACCTGCCATGCTCGATTCAGTTTTGCTGTGGCAAAGTCCGTGTTATTCGTTGCAGTAGCGAATTGTTACTTCCCCCGATTTTGGGGAAACCAACTTTTCCAAAATCTGCCAACCTTTGGCCATTTCTTCGCATATGGACAAAAATCTACTTAGTCAGCTAATAAACGGAGCACAGATTTGGATATTAGGCCCTTTGCCTCGAGATTTGCTAATGTTGTTATGATATCTTCAGGAGTACAGCTGATTCCCTTTTTAACCAGAGAGGCTCGAATTGTTTGTCTATTTGGTTGTTTCTTAGATTTTCGGATACACTGGATGGCTTCTGTCACAACAAGTTCCATTTTCTTTCAGTAATTTGAAACACGTCCGATCACTACAACCACAACTTATTCTGTGATACACTGTGATTCTGCGGGAAATGAGAAGCTTTGGGGATGAATACAAAAATGCCCTCCCCCAAAAACCGACGATGTGCAAGTGGATTTTTGACAAACCATAAATATTTCTACATTTTCTGTAAGACTACAAGCTTGCCGAAAATTCAACCGCTTCGGATTTTGATATTAGACTTAGATCGAGAGAAATCTTTGTTCGAATAACGCCTTAAAATCAGGTTACCGCCCAATGTTTCAGGTTCAACAGAAAGATATCTCTTCACCAACTACTTCCATCATTTGCACAATGGCTACAAACATTGATTCAAAGACAACATGCAACTTATCTCCATGAAATTTTCGGTGTTGCACAGCTTTCAATAGGGACAGTTTCTTCTACGCCATCGAGAGCGGTTTGCTTTTCTGAAGCACTACAATCACAGTCTAAAGGGTCACGTTCTGAGGCAATTTCAACAAGAAACTCTTGCAATACTATCACAAACAAAGTGTAAGTCACAAGGTACTCACCAATTCTCCATTTTCTATCAAGAACCAACATTGGATGAGTCCAAGAAACCATAGGCTGCATGCGAACAAACAAGCTAAGACAGAAAATTAATTATTTCCACAAATTTGAACACCACAGGCTTCACTGCGCTACAGTGTTGATGAAATATCTACTCCTCTCGAATTCTGAGCTAAAATGGAGCAAGACTGATCACATCTCAAAAAGTAGCATTCGTTTGCATAAACAAGTCGATTTCAGATCTTTAGATAATTACTTCGCAGTTTTTGAGATGACAATTTGGGAAATAGACAACAGTACAGGAGAATAAATGTATATTTCACTTGACCTGACCCCTTAATCAGAATCTATCCTCATCCTGTTGTCTATTTCCCAACTTTTCCCTCGATAAACCGACGAATAATTATCTAAGGATAAGAAATCGACTTGTTTATGCGAACTAACGCTACTTTTTGAGACGTGATCAGTCTTGCACCATTTTTAGCTCAGAATTTGAGAGGAGTAGACGTTTCATCAACGCTGTAGTGCAGTGAGGGCTGTGCTTCTCAAAATAGTGGAAATTATCAATTATTCTGGCTTAGTTCGTTTGTTCACATGCAATGCAACCTATGGATTTTTCGACTTAACCAGCCTTGGTTTATCGTAGAAATGAAGAATTGGTGAGTACCTTGTGACTTGTATTTTGTTTGGGACATTATTGGTGGAGTTTCCTGTTGAGTTGAGTTAGAACTTAGCCCTTTAGAATGTGATTGTAATGCTGCAGAAGATGATATCGCGCTCAGTATCATAGCAGATGGTGCCCCTTTTGAAAGCTGTGCAACACCGAAAATTTCAGGGAGATAAGTTTCATGTTGTCTACGAATCAATGTTTGTTGCCTTTGTGCAAAATATGGAAGTAGTCAGTGAAGAAATATCTTTCTGTTGAACCTGACACATTGGGTGCTAACCTGATTTTAAGGCGTTATTCGAACAAAGATTTCTCTCGATCTAAGTTGAATATCAAAATCCGAGGCGGTAGAATTTTCGGCAAACTTGTAGTCTAACAGAAAATGTAAAAACATTCATGGTTTGTCAAAAATCCACTTGCACATCGTCGGTTTTTGGGGGAGGGTATTTTTGTATTCATCCCCACAGCTTCTGATTTCCCGCAAAATCACAGTGTATCACGTGATGTTACATTACGTAGTGTGATTGGTCAGTCTTACAGATGTAAACAAACTCGCTGATTGGCTCAAAACGAAATCTGTCCTTGTTGCTCAGTAATGGAAGTTTTCCAAGCTGGCCTGGAGTAGCCTTTCAAGCAGTATATATTACAACTAGCCAATTTTAAGAGTATCTAATTTAATTTTAATTTTAAGAGTATCCAATTTTAAGAGTATCTTTGGCATAACTGCCACCTATAAGAAACAGTTGGTTTCATATTTTAAAGATTAAGATGAGATTGTTTAATGCAAAATAGTATTTTGATGGCAAAAGAATTATGTAGGGTATGGAAACAGCTCATAAACAAACAGTTATTTATTGAGATGGGATGTGTGGTGGCTATCAGGAGATCATAAGTCCATTTTCATTATCAATTTCTATTTACAATCTTGGTGGTTTAATGTGAATGCACCATTTCCAGTTTGTGCCATATGCAATGTAACAATGCATTGTGCTTCTTGATGATGAACATGAACATTGGTGTCGAAATTTATGTTCCATACAGTGCTCCCTTTTATTGATTGTTGAAATTCATGGAACAAAGATTTCAAGATCAGTCTAACAAAAACATGTTGAAAATGTTTACATGCTTTATGTATACCCTGTATTTAGGATTTTACTTTTTTCATTTCCTTTAGGTACTGGAGACCAGACTGGGATGCATGTATGATTTGGCCTCTGCGTAGTGATGAGTGAAAGAAAGTGAAAGGTGCAAGCACAAGTAAAGTTTAAAGGCTGCGAGGGTTAGAATAGATCCTTATCAGATGCAAAGAACCTTTGTTGTAGCTGCAAGCTGCAAAAGTTTTACACCTTATGAATGCAAGCTTTCTAAGCTGGCCAGCAGATCAGACTGTTACCAACTTGCGAAAGTTTCGGGGCACCCAATTTCTAGACTCTTTGATATAAGAAACTTTAAGGAACAGTGGGCTGTATTTTTCAAATGATTAACATGGGATCATTTAATGCAAAATAAAGTATTTTTGAGACAAAAGCATTATCTAGGGCTTATTTCTGTTGAATTAGCAAGATTTTGATGTTACAATTAATGTCGAGATGATAAACAAGCTATTATCACTAGGAAGGGGTGCTTCTTGGTATGATCATACATGGATGCAGATCTTGGCAATCTGATGGAAGTGCAAAACTGCACCGCATATTGATTCCAGTCATAAGTCGAAAACAATTGACTGTATTTTCCTTTGATCCAGTGTTAGAATTTATGTAACAACTGATAAACTGAAACATGATACACAGTCAAGAACTCACTGCATTTCTTATATTGTCACAATATTATGAAACAAATATATTCAGGTCAAGAATGAACACATATGATGTGAGATGTAAGCTCATAGTACCAACCACAAGCACATTGATCAACTTTATTGTCAAAAAATATTTGAATTCTTAACATTTTTCAAGAATCCTTCACTTCCTGAAGGAATTCTTGAGTCAAATGAAAAAGACATGCTAGAATTTTGCACACCTGCCTTGGTCTTGTAAAATTTAAAGAACTGGACAGTTCTGTTCATCACAAAAGAGGTTTGTTTTATGCCTGGTGTGGTAAAATGAAATTTATGACAATAATCTGTTGTATCAGATTGTTCAAATCCAAACGAAACAAATTAAAGATGCTATGTGAGCTGATTGTGTTGTGGTTCAGAAAAAGGCGGTAATTGGCTCATACTGCAATGGATTATTTTGTCAAAATGCAAACAGTTGCTCACTTGGCCAAATGTGCAGTCTTTCTATTTTCTTATTCTTTCAACTTACACCACAGATACACTGCATGCAGGCTAGCACACTGGGCATTTGCTGATGTTCATATGCTTATAGGCAGTTGAGATGAATCACAGCCAGTTTTGAGTATGAATTGTGGCAAGAAAAAGTATCATTGCTTTGTGAATGAACTTAAGAATATGAAATAAATTTTACAAGCAGACAGTGCTGTCACAATCAACCTGCTAAAAACAGACTGCACAAAACCTTCCACTTTGATGGATGCATAACAACAAGTTTTAATCCACAGTTACAGCTACTTATTGTACATTCCAAAATTTTTGCCCGACTAGGGGCAAAAATTTGCCCGAAAGAGGCTGATTTTTGAAATTTTCTCCAAAGTTGGGGGGGCTACCACTCGCCGCCCCCCCCCCGCCCCGTACGCTTATGATTCAACATGGATTATCAGATATTCTTTGATAGCTCTCTGCAGGAGCTAGGAATGTTCAAGCGCGAGCGAAGCGAGCGCTTAACTTCCTAGTTTTATCGTATCAACTGTAGATTTTATTAGCAATTATTAAGAATTTTGCACAGACATCTCTCCAAAATTGATGGCACTTCCCCCTGGAACGAATTCAATTTTTTTGAAAAATAAATTTTTGATTGCGACAAGGATAAAAACTAAAAGTCAGAAAGTTTCAACATTGTAAGTGCACTTGGTAAAATTCTATAGCCGAAATACCACTAGGGGGGCTGATTGAGTCCCCTAGGCTTGATAGGGTTAAAGCCAGATAGGCCTTCTGAGCAGAAGTAAGTGATGTTGTCTCAAAGAGTTTAGATCTAGTCGGGAGATGTTTTTCAAGCCAAAGTAGCAGACTTGCTGTAAAAATTTTCCTGGGGGCTTTGCCCAGACCCCCGTTCACATACCCACACGGATTCGTCCTTGCCATGCTGCTGGCTCAGGCGACCCATTCGGTTGAGAATCATTAGCCTCTAATTTTTAACTGGACATAACTTTTCATGTCTGTCATATCATTTTACATATGCATTTAGATAGCGGCCCCAAGCTGAAAAATCCCTAAGAGCCCTGACTGCCTCCGCTACGCGACTGGTTACTGGTGGGAGGGCGTTCAAGTTTGACTCCTAAATATCAAATCATCAACGATATCAATGTTAGTACCATCAATGACAAATGATTGGGTCTCTGCTTCATTTTCAAGAATATTTTCTCGTGTGGTGGTGAATTTTCAAGCATCGCCTGTGTCTTCATGACATTTAGTGAAATTTAGTTCTTGGAACTAACAAATACTTGCGGTTAACAAAGAACAATGATCAACGGCTTATATTCGATATACCCGTTTCGTAAATCAAACAAATAGAAAGATTGATTGAAAAGGGGATTTAAATCACCCAGCAAGTGGGGGAGGGGGGTGGGAAAAGAACTATGCAGTTAGGCTGATTTTGTTGGGGAGATACGAATGGTACGGACGAATGATTTGGAGCTCAAAGCAGCCATTCCCCAAAACGGTAAACTGTGATTATGGGAAAGGAAGTATGTTTAGTGTGTGGAGAGGGGTGGAGATTTCAACCACAATCAAAACGAGGATTAGGAAGGAGGCAAAGAGGTTCTAGGCATAAACAATGTCTTATCGCAGTTGCTTGCCAATCGCTACTAAAATAGTCCAGTAAACGTAAAGCAAATTTTAGTCGAGCCTAGAACAAATTGCAACAGAATTCTTTTTTATGGCAAACCATCCTACATCTGCTACTAAATAGCAAATCAAAGTCGAAGAAAATCCAAGCATGGGAAGGCCATGAAATTAGATGTATTTTACGGGGTAATCCACGTCGTTCCATCTTTTACGATATAGTTCTGAAAAGGAACCAAACTTGTCGATTTGCATGTTTCCTCCCGATTTTAAATAAAAATACCAAGCCACTTGCTCATATAATTCATACTTTTGACGTACCCCAACTGCAAAGGCTAGCCCTAAAATAATAATATCTTTCACTTATGAAAGCAAGCAATCCAATTTTTTCTGAATTTTAACCCTATCTGACCTGGGGGGCGGATTCCGCCCCCCTCGTACATTTTCATTTGTGCTTTTGTCCGTTTTTGCTGGATGCCTCTGAGATTTAGCAAGTTTAACTTTCTATCACAAAGCAATGAAACGGTAACAATTTTAGTGTTCTATTTTTAGCCTTGTCTCCATGGTAACCAAGTTGTCGTGCACCACTCTGTGAAAAATATACATTGTATCTCTCTTGATCCTTTTTAATTGGTCCAATTAAGTCGAAAACATGAATTTACATCTATTTTGACCTATATATTTCATTTCTATGCAAAGCTTAAAGTTTTACGACCTTTTAACACAATTTAATTTTATGACGTCATATGACGTCATGATATCAATTATGCTCTAGCAACAACAACAAAAAATGCTAATTAAACCATTGTTTCAAAAATTCATTGTTTATATGATGAGCAACCTTTGTGCCAAATTTGGTTGCCATATCTCAAGCAACAACAGAGATAAACAGGGGGGCGGCGGAATCCGCGCCCCCAGGCATTGAGTGTTTCAAATCACCCAGGTCAGATAGGGTTAAAGAACAGTATGTCCGATTATACCCATGTCCCAATGGTCCACACTTTATACGATACTGGATTTTGATACCGATTTATGAAATTGACAATATTCTCACTGGGGAGATCGCCCGGTATTTCCAAAGAAGGAGGATTCCAGTACTCCCATAGAGCATGCTGTCATCTCAATACTCTCTTGGGACTTGGTATATAATGGGGGTACGCCAACTGTTTAGTCTTCTAAGCAACGAGCTGTTCGCCAAGACAGATCAAATCGATCACGTTGTTTTCGTCTTGCTCGCCTTCACTGCTGCCTGCTTGCCTTCCTTCTGTCAGTTATGGCGCTAGGGGGTGTAAGCGTACACATTGGGAAGTTGGAATCTACTTGAACAATCACAAAAGTACGTTTTTATTTAGTCGGCGTTTGCATCAGCTTGCAGAATTTTGTAAGTCTTTCGAAACATTTTTATACCCTCGTCGTTTCTAGTCTTCGTTTTTGGCTTAGGCCAATGCAACAACAAGCAGGTGAACTGAACCTCGGGTTTTTACGATACGTTTTGTTCCTTTTCTTTTTAGACCTATGTATGTTCTTTCACTCATTTTAGGTTCATACTCACATGTTTTCTTGCAGTTCTATCAAGTTTTTTCACGTCGTTTGGCTGCCATTGGTGGTGCACGTGTTTCAATAAGTTTTTGTGAAGAGTCATGAAATCAAATTTATATCAATTATGCTTTGGTAACAGTAATTCTCTAAGTAACAGTATCTGTATCAGTTGTAAAGATATTCAATGTGAATACTTAATACGAGTATACTAGAGATACTTTAATTGATTTATCATGCCTCGAGCACCATAGTTACCTGGCTATATTTTCAATGCTTTTGTACACAGAGTGCTCTAAGATTATTTTAGGTTACAAGAGGCATTCAGTAACAGTTTAAATATTCTATTTTGAAAATATTATAAAGATATCCATTCAAGTATTGTGGAGAATTAGTACAGAAAATCTTCAATGTGAAAATCAAATTTGTATTGATTATGCTCTGGTAACAGTAATTCTGTAAGTAATAGTTCCCTATTCTCACTGGGGAGATCGCCCGGTATTTCCAAAGAAGGAGGATTCCAGTACTCCCATAGAGCATGCTGTCGTCTCAATACTCTCTTGGGACTTGGTATATAATGGGGGTACGCCAACTGTTTAGTCTTCTAAGCAACGAGCTGCTAACAAGACATAAAATCGATCCTTCCCTCCTCCCCAGTTTCGGCTCGCAAGCGCTCGTCAGATCACTGATCTCCTTCCCTATCTATGAGATCTTTTCAAGTTTAGTTGATTTTTTGGAGAGAAGAGATGTTTGTGATTAATTCATATACAGCCTATCTTGTCAGTGCGTATCTCCTTAAATAGTTATCCGAAACCAGTACTCGGAAATTTGGGGACAGTAATCCGACCTATGTACCCTATGCATCCCGCTTCTACGAACAACATTTGGCCAAAATACTTTGCTTGCGGTTAAAATGGTAGAATGACCTGGTTGTAGATCCCCAAAATCAAAGTTTAACGAAATCCTTGAAGTATTTTGAAGCCCTAGCTCGAAGACTCAAGAACTTACAGGAAAACCCTATCTTATTCCTCAGATCATTCTAATTCTTAGAACTGCTATTCATTGTTCTTCTTTGTGTAATTGTGTCTGTTCAGTTTAGAGTTTATTTTTTTCTTTGCCCAGGGTGATTTAGAAAACGAATTCGTATAGGTTTGATAACCTTCCATGTTAGAATGGATATAAAAGATTAGAATAAATAAAAAGTAGGTCTCATGCGAATATTTTCTCAGACAATGGTGCGCTCCAATACATACAACCAATTTACATTCCAAAGGGCATGACAGGGCATGACTTGTAAAAAGACTTGGCTGGAAGACCATTGATGAGCTAATCAGTAGTGAGTCTAATATCATGGTCTTCAAATCCCTTCATGGTCTTGCTCCACAATACATGTCCAATCTATTCACAAAGACATCCCAGCTAACCTCAAGGAATCTTAGGAATTCAGCAACAGATCTAAGAGTACCAAAGAAAAAGTCAGCAAATGGGCAGAAATGCTTCTCTTTTAGGGGTGCTAAATCTTGGAATGGCCTCTCAGCTGAGCATAAGAATGCTTCCACAATTTACAAATTCAAACGTGTTGACAATCAGTAGGTGTATATATGTATTTGGATTTCTTTTTATTGTAAATATTCATTTAGATCTTAGGCTATTTTATTAGTATTTTATGAAATTGTAATTAGGTTAATTTAGTTTTTTTCCAATATATTTTAATTTGTATGTATTTGAGTGGAGGGCCCCTTGTAAATCATCATTGTTATAGATGAAGGGCTACCCTCCTTAAAAATTTGAAAATGAAATGAAAATGAAATGAAATAGCGGACTGTCGGAGATCAGTGATCTGCCTCGCTGGACGTCTTTCTCTTCCATGCAGCGAAATCTTCTTCGCACCCCATATCTCTTCCGAATTGGAAGAAGGAAGACATCCCCAGTGAAAAGAGGGAACGTTTTGTTTCCGCTCCGCAACTGTAGTGTATAACATGGAACACAGAGGAATATTCTTTAAGAATATGTCGAATTTAGTAGTCTTCCGATGCTCTGATTTTCTTAGACTTTTAGTATGTTAACTAGCACTGTTTAAGCTATTAGATCCCGCAAAAATCATGTCTGTTGCAATTTGTTCTAGGTCAAAGCCTAGATTTACGGGACTGAAAGAACCAATAATGGCTACAGCGCCCGCACTCTCAATACACTGGTTACAGAGAGCAGCCTTGAACTCTTTCTAACTCCCAAAGTGCCCAAAGATCTGCCGCTTGTGCTTAGATCGATCGCTAATGTTTCTTCTATCAACAGCGCATGCTCCTATTTGGTCGCAGCACCCGCGCGCTCAAAACGCTGGATATAGAGAGCAGCCTTGCAAGAGGGAGTCCTCGGTATCCTCAACAAGATTACGATGAGTTCCAGCAATCGCTCATCAAAGCAGGACTTGGCACCAAACCAAGACCACTCATTCATTCTGAATTTCATGATGCTACATCATCTTTTCAAGAACTTTCAGTGCCCACCAAAGTGGATATTGCTATTGGTTGGAATGGGTGCAAATTCAGTTGATTGATCTTCACTTGCATACTGCAACTCGAAGCTCAAGAGCTCTGGATGACGCAACAAAGTCATGTGGATAAGAATACAATCGAAACGCCTCAACAGTCGGCAAAAAGGATGCCTTAAAATAGATGACACACATTACTTCCCCATCCCCCAGAGGCATATTTTATCTACCGGAACCGTTGACCATTGGCCCATTAGACCATCGGACCATGCCGCAGATTCCTGGCCACCAGTTTATATCGTGCTGTTTCTTTTGATGTGACTCTTTCAATCATTGTTTCATGGGACTCTATCCTTTTCAAAGGTTCTCTTGTGGCATGAATTGCCCTAAGGAAAATAAATCATTGGAGGGCAAGACTAATAACTCATAATTCACGGCATTTGGCTCCCACAAATCTTGTACGCCTGTGGCAAAACTTTTTTTGCCTAGAAGAAAGCTCATCAAGGATTCTTAAAAATCCCTTCGTCAGAAAAAAACTCGTACACTTTCTTGAAAGAGTGAAATTACACTCGCTACCATTGCAGGGATGCTGAAATTCGTATCTTACAGTGAAGACAGGTCCAACAACTAACAGAGTGTTTGGACGGGCTGCCATGTGCTGAGGTTTAAAACCACATAATTCTTATGGTTGTATGGCTAGAACCAACGCATTTGTGGGATGAGTGGCCAAGTGGCTTCTACAAATCTTTGTCAGGTGAGTGAAGTTAAGCTTGGTAGAGTTAGGTCAACATTCCTGATGGGCGACCTCGGAGGTCTGACCTCACAACTCATCTCGTCGTCCTTCGACAGAGGAGTTAAACTGTTGGTCTTGTGCCTGGATGCGGCATGCACAGTGGACCTAAATTAGCTTTCAGTAGCTAGAAACTCTGACAAGCCCCACTCAAAACAAATTGAGAAGAAACAAAACAAAACAGACAAACAACGTGCTTTCTGTGCAACTATGTATGCCTCAAGCATCTGACTTCAAACATTGACACTAACGTTTGATTTTGGGCCACAAATGGTTGCTGTCAACAGGTTTGTGATTTGTTGTGAACATACAAGTTTTCTGATTGTGAACTTTTGCTCCGTGCAGTCAAGGCAGTTTTCAAAACTTTCTGAAATTTTGACTTGACCTCAGTTTAGCAAAAATACATTACTTTACTTTTAGGGAATTTAATGTCTATTCCTTTGATAGTTACTCTATTTGATATCACTTAATCTCTCTTCTGTTTATCATGATAGGTATACACGTTTCTTTATATAACAAATGTTTATCATATGCGCGACTGAAAATATTGAATCCAGCTGACAACATAAAATTGGAACATTCATTATTTCATTTTATCATTATCAAAAGTCGGCTATTTCTAATAGATAATATAATATAGATTTCCATTAAGTAATTCTAACCAACTAACACTGAAAAAATATTATTGGATAATATACAATATACAGTACAAGTTGATATTAAGAAGGATATGTCCAACTGATAATGCAACAACGGAGGCTTTAAACGAGTTCCAGAGAAACTGCTAGAAAACCGTGCGACGCAAAATTGCGGCCAAGGGTCTGTGGCATTACCCAATGATCCAATGGTCCAGAGGTTCCAGTAGATACAAAACGCCCTCTCTTGAGCAGTTTGAGCAGTGGGTTCGATCGAAACTACCTCATTCCTCTCCTCTGCATTTGGTTTCTTGGACACATAAAGTTTGGAATACTGTAATGAGTTGGAATGCTGAAATACTGTATTAAATTGGAATTTTGAAATATTGGAATAAGATGGAATATTGGAATGTCTTTATTTACAAACATACAATTATTGTTACTAGAGCTGTAGAAAATGCCATGTGAGAGTATCATGAACAATCCCGTGACTATTCCATGATCTGTTAGTTGTGGCTCTCTCACTTTATTTGAAAGGTGTTTCCATATTATAAGAAGCAGGTTCCGTTTCCTTAGTTAACTTGTTTGGAGGTAGTTTGCTCCTATTATCACACTGAATGAATTGATCTGCAGACAAACATCGGATCCAAGGTATGGTCACGAAATCGATCATAATATTTAACGTGATATTCTCTAATTTTCTAGCAGCAGCAATTGCACATTTATTCACATCAGGATTCAATTATTCCAGCATTCCAGTATCCTGTTCACTTCCAATGTTTCACTTTTCCGTGTTTACATTATCCTGTATTATGCCGAAGGTAAAGATTGAATTGACAATGTCTCCACCTGTCTATGACGATTACGATTGATTTTAATTTTGAAAACACTTGAAAGAATTTGTTTGAGCCATAGAAATAGGAGGGCTAGAATGCGTGGTTGATCACGTGGCACGGCACAACTATGCGGAACCAATATGGCTGACGTTGGTTGGCAAAAGCGTGGGCCGTTTGTTGTGAACCTCAGTGCGTAAACAGATGTTAGACCAGGCTGAACAGTTATTGCAGCGCTATTTTCGTCAAAATCCTTGGTTTTTCTTCGATTGAAACTGAAAATAAGATGGTTATTTCTTGCGCGGCTTTTGGCTGCGAAAACAGATGGAGATTAAAGAAAGATCTTGCTCCTGGCGAGAAAAATCTCGCTTTTCACCGGTAAGATTTTAGGCCGGTCGCATTTGCTGGCCTGGAATAATTATTATTTCTTCATTCCTTCTCGCTGATATGGTGAAATGTGATCTATGAGCTCTAAAATGGTTTAGATCAGATAGAAGGGATTTGCAGCCTTTCAGTTTCAGGAGATCTGCAGTGAACAGGGCTTAAGTGGGCCGGGAGTGGGCCAGCTTGGGGTTAAAGTCTGCAAGGAGCAAACGTAAATAAGCTATGTCAAGAACTTAACTCTTGGAAATATTGTTTAACAGTTTGATAACCCACTGCTCTTGCCATCAGCATCACCTATTTTATCCCCCAGCCTACCCATTTTACCTCTGTTGACATTATCAAATCATTAAATATAATTCTGTTGTGTCTGACTGATATGTCTTCTGGGGTAAACATGTAAGATCCCCAACTTCTTACTGGCAAATACACTGGACACCATCCCCAAATAAGTTTTTGGGATGCAATTGTTTCCAAAAAACGAAGAAATATTTCAAGCTGGTCTGATTTCAGGTTTCCTCACGATAATGCAGCATTGCTTAAGAAATGGGTCCTTGCAATGCATCGTAAAGATTGGCAGCCAACACGCAATGAAAGAATTTGTGAGAAGCACTTCCTCCCAAGTGACTATCATTTTCCCCCATCCCTGAACCCATCTGAATCTATCGGCAAGAAGTACTTGAAAAAAGAAGCAGTCCCAACAGTTTTTAATTTTCCTGATCATTTGAAAAAAACAACCAAATTAAGGCGTTCCCCTTGTAAAAGGCAAAATTCACAATCTGCATCGGCTTTCCCACTACAAAAGATTAAGAAGCCAAATCCAAAAGAAACATCAATTCATGATCATACATATGCTTATAAAATCTCACCTAGAAAATTGGAAGCAAAATATCGCAAAAAACTAAAACAAAAAAATGACAAATTAAGAAACTTAAAAAAGAAAAATCTACGACTCGAAAAAAAAATTTGTGGCTTGATCTCAAAATTGCAAGCATGCAAATTACTGAATGAAGACTTAGCTCAAACATTAAATGAAAACTTTGGCCATATGGCGACTGCCCTTTTTAGAAATGAATGCAAAAATGTTGAGAAATCAGCTGGTTCAAGATATTCGGAAGAAATCAAAGAATTTGCTTTAACCCTCCATTTTTACAGCCCAAGAGCATATAAATTTGTGAGGAAAGCTCTTCATTTACCACACCCTGCAACTATAAGATCGTGGTGTGTTAACATAAATTGTGAGCCAGGTTTCCTTGAAAAACCTTTTGATTACATTGAGCAGAAAGTCACAGAAGGCCAAAAAGATTCCATAATTTTACTTGACGAAATGAGCATAAAAAAGCAAGTCCAATGGGACCAGAAAACCTCCAAATTCATTGGCCAAGTAGACTATGGAGGAATAAAAGCAGAAGAAGTTGACACTGAGGCTACAAATGCACTTGTTATCATGGCATGTGGTCTTCAGAAGCCATGGTTTGTTCCAATTGCTTACTTCTTAACAAACTGTCTCAATGGTGAAATTCTAAAACAATTAGTCTTTGAGGCTATAAAAAAATTAACAGAAAAAGGGGCTGATGTTCATGCTGTTGTTTTTGATGGTGCCCCTAAAAATCTTGGCATGGCAACTAAGTTTGGATGTGACATAAAAAACCTAGATGGATCTTTTGATCACCCTGCAATGCCAGGAGGCAAAATTTATGTCATCTTAGATATTTGCCACATGCTAAAACTTGCAAGAAATGCATTTGCTGACATGCAAGTCTTTGTTACCTCTGGTGGAGAGAAAATATCTTGGGAATACATAAGGGAGCTTCACAAAGCCCAACAAAAGGACATCCTCCATCTTGGGAACAAATTAAAAGCCAAGCATGTTCAATGGCAAAATCACAAAATGAAAGTGAGTGTTGCTGCTCAGACATTAAGCCATTCTGTGTATGCAGCTTTAACATTCTTAAGGAATTTAAAACTTAAAGAATTCAAAGATAGCAAACCAACAAGTGACTTTATTCTACTTATGAATAACTTGTTTGATATCTTGAACAGTAAAAGTAAGTTTGGCAAGAACTATAAAAAACCAATTACTCTTGAAAATATGCTTGAAGTTGAGGGCTATCTGAAAAGTGGCATTGAAACGTTAAAGTTTTTGAAAGATGCCAATGGTCTAACACTGATATCCGGTCCACGAAAAATGTTTGTGATCGGATTTTACATATCAGCACTATCCATATTGAGGATTAGCAAAAATCTACTACAACGAGCTGAAACACCATTTGAATATGTTTTGACCTATCGTTTTTCACAAGATCAGTTGGAGATGTATTTTGCCAAAATCAGAAGTCGGTTTGGATGGAACAACAATCCAACAGCATTGCAGTTCAAATATGCAATCAGACAACTGCTCTTGAAAAATAAGATTGAGTCTCCTTCTACTGCGAACTGCATTAATGTCTCCACTAATGATAAAAGTGAGATGAGTAAAGTTGACTCAAGAGTATCAAATCTCTTGTTATCAACCACCATTTGGCGCTCAGATGTCTTACATTACATCTCTGGATACATTGTTAAGAAGTTGCTTGAGTTTATAGATTGTCCTGACTGTGCTGCAGCATTACACGTAAGCTCTGAAACTGCACAAAGTTTTCATAATGGTCATCTTTCACTTCTATCATGCAAAAAGTATGGTGAATTGCTGATACCATCAAGCTCCGTATACAAGGTTGTTAACTGTGTTGACAGAAAAGCACGCCTTGCATTGTGTAAATGGGCGTCCTTGTCCAAAGAAACTAATGCTCAGATCTTGTCAGATGTTTTGTCTGCAATGAAGAATGATGCATTTCAGTCAATAAGTGAGCATAGCAAGGAATGCCATATTTTAGATCAAAGTCTAAGAGATGACCATATTACAATTATCATCAAGGAAATTGTCAAACAGTATCTCATTATTTTTTATCATCAGTTTGGAAGGGTATTTACAGAGAGAATTCTCAAAAACAATAAGGCATCAAAGAGGCGTAAACTCACAAAATTGATTTTATTTCAAAATGAATGAACAACTGTTTATCTTTTCATGAGGTAACGCCGAGTACCAGGCGGCGGTTAAGTAACCTGGGTAAAGTAGTGAGGGATGGAGGAAATGCCAAACCTTTGATAAGCAATTGTTCATTTTAATCATATCAGCAAGAATCTAAGCTTAATATTTAATATCATTCGAACATTGATAGGAACACTAGCTATATATCTGCTATGTGATGAATATAATTAAATAAGTATATGTAGGGTGTGGGAAAATGATAGTCATAGGGAATTTCGTAATCTTTGGTCAATGCATTGAATTGAACTCTGAGACTTTTTGATGTCACCGTGGTTGGTATTTTTAAGCAGTAGTCAACGACGTGAAAGCATTGGTGTCTTGTGTCTCCAGGATCGGTGAGTCTGATTTCCACATTTCACCTCCTAACATTGCACACGGTAGGCCTAGGCCCATTACCTTTGATCAACTTTTTCTCCCCAGCAGCCTCCAGCCCTTGCTTCGAAGACTTAGTCGTAAGGTTAATCCAGAGCTATTTAGGAGGATCGTGAATGATTCAATTTTATTTTATTTGCATTCAAATCGATGTCTAGCAGCTTTGTGAGCGGTGCGTTTGCATTGAAATAGTAGCGAGCATCTCTCCGCCGTTTTACAACAAGGCCTAAAAATACAGCAAAGAAATTCCGTAGCAACGACAACAAATAGGCGAACGATATTGATACTTACATAGATTGATCTGTAACTGTTGGCCTTCTACCCTTAGAACATCATTGTGCCTTTATTTACACGGGAATTCGTCAAAAGTCCCTCATATGTACGATGTTGTGACACCACCACTCGCAGCTTCTGCCAACCAACGTCCGCCATCTTGACTGCCCATAGTTGTGCCGCGAAAAATATAGCAGAACAATAGACCGCGCATTCTAGCCCTCCTATTTCTATGGTTTGAGCAGTCTGTTATTTGACACCGTCGTCGCTCGTCAAGATGTTCTTGTTGGTCGTATTGACGACTTCATTCTTTATAGAGTGCAGTGCACGATGTATAACTTCAACGATGTATGCAACAACAAGTCTGAAGTCTTACTCGTATCTTTACTACTCAAACAACGATTACTGTACACTTTACTTCAGACCAGGCTCGGGTTACTCCAGTGGATACTTTCTTGAAGTTAAATGGACGAAATTCGACATCGAAGGAAATATGCCAAGCTGTAGTTATGATAGCATTGAAGTTTTCCTAACAAGGTAAGAGTTAATATGATCGCAACTTCGATAAACACAGCGTCAGCGTGAGAAAACATTAGACTCCTTGTGCAATGGAGGCAATGGAGGGAAGGCAGCCGGTGCCCTTGGGATTCTTCAGTTTGAAGCAATTACAGTATGACCAAAAACCATGTAGAGTTGAAACGCTTTTCGATGCCATTTCGGCTCGATTTGCTTAATAGTAAAAGTCAAGGTCTCTTTCGAAAGAGGAAGGGAAGTGCAATTCTTTCAAAGAATATTTTGTTTAGATTCTAAGTAATTAAACTTAGAATGCTTACAGTCTGTAAAAGAACCGTTCAATAGCGCAGTGTTTCTCGTTTGTGAATCTAGACGCTTGAGAGATTACCATCGTACGGTGGCCCATTACGGTGGCCCATAGGTGCCACTGCCGTGTTCCGTGTTCCGTGTTCCGACTTTAGTGACGAGTTTACTGACGAGTTCCTTGTTTAGTGACGCCTTCCTTGTTCCGTGTTCCGTGTTCGTTTCAGGGGGTAGCATTCCTCTTTTCCTCTGCCAGTCCAGTGGTAATACACCGTGCATTCCAATAAAATTTGCTATACTTTTACCCCCTGGAAAATATCAACTTCTGCCGTGTTCCTTCTGCCGTGTTCATAATTTTGTGACGAGTTCCTTGTTCCGACTTTTTTGACGTGTTCCGTGTTCCATGTTCCGTGTTTATTGGCAAGTTTTAAAATTTGATAAGCAAATTGTGGACTGACGAACGACAAACAACAAGCAAATTTTGACGAGTTCCTCACAGGAGGTAAATAAGGGGATGATGGAGTTGTGTTGGAGAAATGGGAAACGAAAGTTGCACGTGCTCTAACCAAGGATCAAGCGAGGAGTCTGCTGGCGAGGATGTGCCTAAAGCATCGTGCAGGGTGAGTCTGCTATTTCATTTCTTGTTGGTTGAGGTTTGAAGTAGGTATAGCAAGTTCCCCATTTTCAAAATTTTGCCACCTATTTTTAGAATACATGGGTAAAACTAATTGGTGATGTGGGCGGGGTCCATATAGGCCTAGTCCATGGCCAAAACATACTGTGAAAAGTGGGATTATTTGATTTCATAGAATCTAGAGGGAAAGTGAGGGAGCTTGGAATAAAAGGGTCTGTCATCAGTGTCATCAGCAGGGAGGATGTCAATGATGTAAGATGTACAGGGGGTAAAATGGGTTGGCTGCAGTCAAAATGGGTAGTGTGACCCCAGAGAAATCCAAATTCAATACCGGTAAACATTGGGTTGTGAGATGCATTCTAGGCAAAAGTAGAGGGTGTGTCCTCAAAAATTTTCCTTGGGCTTCGCCCCAGATTCCTGAAAGCTGTTCGACTTACCCTTATAGCATGTTTGTGTTTTTTTATATCAACTTTGCTGAATACATATAGTTGTGAAATTTCTCTATTTACGCCAGGTCTTCCAGAAAAATACGTCAAACAAAAGTATTTCTCCCGACTCGGAAAATTGATGGCCCTTGCCCCTCCACTCAAAAAGCTGAATTTCCGCCATTGGTTTGGGGTAAATGGGTAGGATGAAGAATCTGAAAAAATTTTGTCAATATTTGTTCAGAGTTGTCCTCTAGCTGTATGCCACATTGACTTACTGAATTTTGATTTAACATTCTGGGTCTATTATTTTCCGGCAATTAACCTTGACCCTACCCAACCCCAGTGAGGATGACAGGGAAAGGAAGTTTTTGGCTATTATCTTTTTTGACATACAAGTAAGGCAGGAAGGCGGGGACTTACCCTTATAGCATGTTTGTGTTTTTTTATATCAACTTTGCTGAATACATATAGTTGTGAAATTTCTCTATTTACGCCAGGTCTTCCAGAAAAATACGTCAAACAAAAGTATTTCTCCCGACTCGGAAAATTGATGGCCCTTGCCCCTCCACTCAAAAAGCTGAATTTCCGCCATTGGTTTGGGGTAAATGGGTAGGATGAAGAATCTGAAAGAATTTTGTCAATATTTGTTCAGAGTTGTCCTCTAGCTGTATGCCACATTGACTTACTGAATTTTGATTTAACATTCTGGGTCTATTATTTTCCGGCAATTAACCTTGACCCTACCCAACCCCAGTGAGGATGACAGGGAAAGGAAGTTTTTGGCTATTATCTTTTTTTGACATACAAGTAAGGCAGGAAGGCGGGGAAAGTGTGTACAAAAAAAATGTGCGGGGAAACAAATTTTCTTGGTTTTGCAGGTCATCATTTTACCTTAACGAAGCATCATTTCCGTTGTGGGGGCGTTACTTTGGGGGGTCACACTACCCATTTTGACTGCAGCCAACCCATTTTACCCCCTGTACATCCTACATCATTGACATCCCCCCTGCTGATGACACTGATGACAGACCCCCTTTATTCCAAGCTCCCTCACTTTCCCTCTAGAGTCTATGAAATCAAATAATCCCACTTTTCACAGTATGTTTTGGCCATGGACTAGGCCTAAATGGACCCCGCCCACATTGCCAATTAGTTTTACCCACGTATTCTAAAAATACGTGGCAAAATTTTGAAAATGGAGAACTTGCTATACCTACTTCAAACCTCAACCAACAAGAAACAAAATAGCAGACTCACCCTGCACGACGCTTTAGGCACACCCTCGCCAGCAGACTCCTCGCTTGATCCTGCCATGTTAACTTTGATCTTGGTTAGAGCACGTGCAGCTTTCGTTTCCCATTTCTCCAACACAACTCCATCATCCCCTTATTTACCCCCTGTGAGGAACTCGTCAAAATTTGCTTGCTGTTTGTCGTTCGTAAGAGAGAGCCTGCGGGGGTCTGGGGGCGAAGCCCCAAGAAACATTTTCCATGATCACGCCCTCTACTTTGGCTATAAATGTGACCAACGCCCCTTTCCATAAGCAAACTCGCCTTGGAAAAGACAGTTATCATCAGCATATCCAATTACTAAATCACCTTTAAAAGCATCATTTGTAGAGATGTACTCTATTACATTTTATTTTCATAGGGAAAAGGTTCAGCCTAGAACGAAAGGACTAAAGTTAACAAACTTTCACAATCTCGTGGAATTATTATCTCCAAAAAATAATGATATGGAAACACAGTGTCTCTACTTTCAGAAGCAAACATTTCAAACATGGAGAGCCAAATAACGCAAATACTGTTTCAATTTTTAATTTTGCATCACTAAAAAATCCAATGAATTTTTTCAAATTTTCGAAAATTTTGTATACCGTTGTTTGGTCTTTTGATAAAAGTTAGTTGAAACGTCGATAGCGATTATATTTTCTGTACTCTACATATGATTGTTAAGAATTGCTAAATTATACTTGTTTGGACATTCCAGAGAGCGAAGCTGAGTTGATAGACATCTTGGCATAATGGCGGTCTGAATTCACCTTTTATGAAGAATATTTTCTTGCAACGAAATATTAGTCACAGTCTAAGGCATGGTAATGACGCTCAACTGCCAAAAGTACTAACAACGTCCTTTGGAGTTGAGTCCATTGCTTACCTTGGAAATAAACTTTGGCAGCATTTACCACAAGAAATTAAACAATCCAACGGCCTTCCTATTTTTAAAAAACAAATAAGATGTTGGAGTGGGGGAAAATGCAACTGTAGACTTTGCAAAGTATATATCCCGAAAGTTGGGTTTCTAACAGGATAAATTATTTCTTTTATTCTGATGTGTCCTGTAATTTTTCTAAAATGTCTTATTGTAAATAATTTGTATTGTAAATAGTAGGCCTAAATTAGCTGTAGATTGGCTATTCATTTTCTAGCCTACTCTAAATAGATTTTTAATAATAATGATAATAATTGCTAGAAAAAATTTGTCGTCGCACTCTTTGCTCGTTGCCAGGTTGACATTCTGCGATTTACAGGTGTGGAGAACTCCCCTTATCAGCAGTCTTTCAGGGACTAAACTTCGCATATCATGAAAGCATTTTACCTATTGCTTGCTAATACTTTGGGTATTTGAAGCTGTGCTTACGATGATGAAACTGTTATATCTTGGCATAATGCTATTGGGCACATTTCATTTGAGACAAAACGTTTTAAGCATTCTGCTTAACTTGATTTCTGATAAATACATGAGAAACGTTACTGTGGGGTATACAGATACTCGCAAATAAGGGTGTTAACAATTTAATAAAGCAAATTGCGATATTTGATCATAAAACAAAATTTGTTGAAAAGCTAAAAACTATCTCTTGAAAATTATTGGGGGGGGGGCTAAAGCCCCCCCAGCTCCCCTGGCTTCGCGGTCCCTGAATTAGGATTCAGATCGACAAAAGCACCAGTTAAGCTCGTCATAAAAATTTGATTAGATTTAAACGTCACACTTCTGCCGCGCCAATTCATTTAAGCAATTCCGAAGCTACCTCTTTTTGGTGCCCACTCGGATATGAGGCTTTTTCATGGTAACCACGTTTTTCAAATTTAATTGATTCATTAGAAGCGCGACGTTTAAATCCAAGTCGTGATTTGGTCGCGTAGTGCGACTGGCAAGGACGAGCTTACATCTTGCTATGCATTTGATTCGAGCTTAATTCCAAATTCAATTTAGACGTCGAGCTTATCTCGAACTAAATTGACACTTTGAAAATTTCGAAACTTAATAATTGATTCGGTGCGAGTTAAGCACGACGTATAAATTGGCCCTAAGATGCTTGACCGAACAACTGAAAATTCAAATATAATATTTTTTCAAAGAAAGCGTCAATGATCACGAGAAAGCGACTTTTGGCTAATCTCCCTTAAGATAACCTTCCACGTTCGATACAGTTTTACTATGATAAAGGCAGTGTCATTCGTTGCCGTAGCGACTTGCTTTCCCCAATTTTTTGGAAACCAACTTTTCTAAAATCTGCTAACCCTTTGCCATTTCTTCGTATATGGACAAAAATCTACTTACTTAACAAATAAACGGAGCACAGATTTGGATACAGCTAAAATAGAGCTTTTCAGCCATGTATTTTTCAACCTCAACGGCTGCTTAGGCAAAGAGTTGCCTTTTTTGAGGCTTGATTTCAACCCCCTCCTGTAAGCTTAATGCTGCTCAACCCTTTTACTACCAGGGGAGGGGGGCACAGTACCCGCGGCGCAGATTATTTGATGCAGTGTGGTCAGTTCGAAAGATACAGTGCTGAAACTTGGTGACTTTTTCTCAAATTTAATAAACCAATTCAAAATCTAAAAAAAAATCAAAATGGTAGACACTCATCACGTGACCAACATCTTTTCAACACGTGGTCAGCAGTAAAAGAAAAGAAGGGACTCTTATTTTTCCAGAAAGATCACATATCATTGAGAATACTACCATTCAATAGATCTTGACAAGAGCTTTTGGATGATATATAGTTTTAGTCATTTTCAATGATGTCAACAATTTTAAACTTAATGATATCATCAATGTTTTTGTTTATGACGTCAAATTTATGATAACAAATGTATTAGAACAATTTTGATGACCAAAATTAATAGCCTTAATTATTATATATCATCTTAAGACATTTTATAGCATTTACATTGGCAATCAGAGGCTTAAATTAAACAACGAAAAAACTGGTGGATATAAATAATGAATGAATGATATATATATATAATGAACTTGAATGGATATCAAGCTGTGAATTCTTACTTATTGATCCTTTTTGATCCATTCTAGTCCATTTGAAAAAGGAATAGTCAAATAAAGACTTAAACATTGTCAACTTCGCCAAAAGCAATCAAATACTGCAATTTTCCTCTATTGCGTCATTGTGACGTCATTGATGTAATGAAAAATAAAATAGTAGCCTATTGTGTAGATTTGAATACTGTACACCACTGGACCAAGTTTTGTTCTCATATCTGCAACATTGGCGACTTTCAGAGAGGGGCACTTTGCCCCCCACGTACCATAAAGCCCGGTATCAATAGGGTTAAGGATATTATGCTTCTCTTATTCTTTCGAAAGAGACCTTGACTTTTACCATTAAGCACATAGAGCCGAAATGGCATCGGAAAAAGTTTCAACTCTACATAGTTTTTGGTTGTACTTCAGCTACAAGCAGAAAAAGATTATATAGACCTAAACAGTGGCATTATGAGCCTTTCCACTAGGGATGGCCTGATCACTTTTGGTGCTGCTTCCAAAGGCACAAAATGGAATGGTCAGAACACACCCTGAAGCAATGCTACCAGCTTCTGAGATAAGTAAGACTAAGGCCCACAGAAAGCCTGGTTTCCATATGATCGTAGCAGTCGGCGACCTACTGCGACACATCTCCGACGTGTCCCCGAGCAGTCGGCGACATATGGAAACGATCACTGTTACGATCATATGGAAACCAGGCTTTAAACTCATCTCAACTCTATCGATGCATCCCGGTACTGTCCCCCTATAGCGTCTTTGTAGCCGAAGTAAACGAGCATGCCTAGCTGGTAGCCATCTTAGTTTTCTAACCATGCGGCCTGTGTCACGTGACACATGTAAATATACGCTACTACTTACGTCACAACTCTACATCACCCCCTTAAAAAAGTTCTGTTAACCAAGCTAAACTTGAAACTGCTTTTTTTGAACGAGTAAGAGTCTTGTTTCAACATAACAATTTGCTAAAACTATGAAATACAAGAACTGAATTTGAAATCGTTTTAGAGTAAGAGTCTTCTTTCATTCATTCATTCATTTTCATTTATTTTCACAGGGTAAATACATTCAGTAACTATGGTATCTACTGTTTTACAATGTGCCCTGCTTTAAAACCCTAACTTACTTAATTACATGAATTAATTAAGATTAAAATCCAATATATAAGAAAGAAAAGTATAAAAAGAAAGGTGACTCTGGAGTCAAAAATGTGGCTGATGTTGATTTCGATCATCAACTTCTTTGATCTTTCAAAAAAGATTTTAATTTCGTCTTGAAAGCAGCTAGCGAAGGAGCAGTTTTTATTTCAAGGCTTAATTGATTCCAAACTGTAACCCCTCGATACGAAAAGCTTCGCTGCCCATTTGAGGTTTTACAAAAAGGAATCCTGAGGTCAGTGCTGGTATTACGTAAAGTCCGATTGCAAGACTCGGACAATTTTTGAAACATCGACTTCATATAGGGAGGTGCAAGCCCATGCAAGGCTTTATATACCATGCAGGCTGTCTCGAAGTCAATCATCTCGTTAACTGTTAACCATCCTAGTTTTGATATTAATGGCAGCGATGCATGGTCAAAGGGACTGTTTGTCACGACACGAGCTGCCCGATTTTGTAGCTTTTGCAATTTTCTTAGAGCGGTATCACCAGCACAACCCCAGACAGAGCAGCAGTATCTAAAGTGCGACTCTACTATGCTGACGTACATCCTTTGTATGGTTTGCAGTGAAAGATATCTCTTAGCATACTTGAGCATTCCAATTCCTCTTAAAATCTTACCGATAGCAACGTTGATTTGCTCTTTCCAGTTTAATGACGGATCGATTTGAACCCCAAGATATTTTATATTTCCAGTGGATTCGATCTCATCGCCATTTATTTGAAAGAGGGGAAAACTGTTTGAATCATTGCTATCAAGTCTTCTGAGGTTTGGTACAGTACCAAGGATCATGCTCTGAGTTTTAGCTACATTAAGAGACAATTTATTCCCCTGAAGCCACGAACTAAGATTCTGAAGATCTGAGTTGATGGCATTGCACAGGTCAGAGACAGATTTCGAGGAATAGGAAATGCTTGTATCATCTGCATACATTGTGACCTTAGTTCTTTGTAAGGCAAACGGCAAGTCATTGATATAGATCAAAAATAAGAGTGGACCAAGGCAAGAGCCCTGAGGAACTCCACACTGGATGTCTTGTATTTCAGAAGTTTTGCCATTTACCTTACAGCATTGCTTCCTATTACTTAGGTATGATATGAACCAGTCGAGCTCCACGCCTTCAGCTCCATAGAAACGCAGCTTAGCTATGAGAATATCGTGATCCACTGTGTCAAAGGCTTTCTTTAAGTCGATGCAAGTGACTCCAGAAAAGAGTCCCTTGTCAAAATTTAGATACCAGTCATTTGTACACTTCAGTAAGCATGTTAATACGGAGTGAAATAATCTGAAACCCGACTGGTCTGAGTAGAAAAATTCATTCTCAGTAAATAATTATATACCTGATCGAAGACTATCTTTTCAAATAATCGTGAGACTACAGGAAGCACAGAAATAGGTCTATAGTTAGATCTATCTTCGGTGGAGCCATCTTTGTAGATAGGAGAGACCCTCGCAATCTTCCAATCTTCTGGCTCAACACAACAACTGATGAAGAATAAAGGAAAAAAAAGTTGTCACTTACGTTTCCATGATGACTTACTGTCCTGTTTGAAATGTCACACACTTGTTTCATGATAGTAGTTTGGTCGAGCAGTGATCCTTCTGGGATATCTTCTTCCTTGATCATTTGCCTCGTCTTCTTCCTTTTCTCTTTGCTCCTGATGGACTCTATCACCATTGACACTATCACTGTCATTATCTGTATTCTCCAATTGAATCGAACTGTCCTTTATTCTTACTCTTTTAAAGAACGAAGCATTCCTTGTAATACTCTTTCCATCTCTACTTGCAGTAATCATTTTTCCCTTTCTTTGTGTGATAGTGTACGGTTTTGGGTCATACGGAGACATAAGCCTTGTTTCTTTGTCTAAGGTTTTACAATAACCCTATCTCCCCCGTACCAAAACAACTGGGGAAATAACTGGGAAAGCTGGGATTTCCTAGGATTTCCCCATTTTCCCTGTTTTTTTTTCCCAGAAATTTCTGAAAACTGGGACTTCTGTTTCCCAGAAAGCCGGGGAAACTGGAAAGACAGCTAAATAGCTGGGTTTGAAAACTGGGAAACTGGGAAGAGATGAACTGACAGCGAAAAAGCTGGGTATTAAAGCTAGGAAATTGGGAAAGCGACTGGGAACTTCTTTGCAAAATTGAAATTCCGTCGAAAAGCTGGGTATGAAAGCTCGGAAACTGGGAAAACCACAGAAACTGGAAAATTCTGTTTAAAGGCCCTTTAGCGATTTCACGAAATCATAGTCTTGCCAAATACAATGCCCAGCCGCCCAGCAGAGTGTCGTTACGAAATTGAAATTCTAGAGATAAAGTCTTGTCAAGATTGATGATCTTCAACCCCTTCAACAACTCCACCAATAAAAGAACAAATCAGGGACAGAGGGACGAGGGGGACCATCTCAAACTCTAGGGGTACGACACTTCAATTGCTAAGAAATTGCTAAGGTATTAAAGCTAGGAAATTGGGAAAGCGACTGGGAACTTCTTTGCAAACTTGAAATTCCGTCGAAAAGCTGGGTATGAAAGCTCGGAAACTGGGAAAACCACAGAAACTGGAAAATTCTGTTTAAAGGCCCTTTAGCGATTTCACGAAATCATAGTCTTGCCAAATACAATGCCCAGCCACCCAGCAGAGCGTCGTTACGAAATTGAAATTCTAGAGATAAAGTCTTGTCAAGATTGATGATCTTCAACCCCTTCAACAACTCCACCAATAAAGAACAAATCAGGGACAGAGGGACGAGGGGGACCATCTCAAACTCTAGGGGTACGACACTTCAATTGCACTTTTTTCCTTAAGAAAAAGGGTCCCTCTTTGTTTACTGCAAATACTTGGGGGGCTCGTGCCCCCATTGACCAAATGCCACCAAAACTAAAATGCCAGTATTTGTCTGCGGCAGTTGAACGTTTTTATTAAAGTCTTTGTCTCGTACACTAAGGGACGATATCTAACTAACGATATTTACCACATGAAACCGTCTGCTATTTATTCCTTTCTTTTGCCCTTCTTTTCAGAATGTTTTCATGTCGAAAAGGTTTTAACCTTACCGTTTGGATCCGCTTGGAGAGAGACAATTTTTGCTGTTCCTTCAAGTTGTAAAATTCTAACGACGTCGTCAAGAGTCTTTCCGACCAAATGGAGTTAACATCTGCTGAAATGATTAAAACATCTCATTTTGTTCTTCTCTGAAAAATCCTTGGACGTCCTCCATCTCGAAAAGTACGAGGAAGCAACAACCTTCCCTTTCCCCAGTTTTTACCCAAGCTTTCACCCAGTTTTTAAGTGCGCTGGTGCTTTTCTTTCATGAGATATCGCGCTCTGATTAGCTGATCCACGATACCACATTCGATTCGATCTCAAATCGAATCTCGATCGTCCTTCGATCTTGTTCTTCTTCAAATTTTGCAAGCGCGAGATTTCAAAAGTTTGGAGGCAAGTGGTTTGAAGCTCGGAAACTTGAAGCAAACAAAAGACAAAGAATCCAAGGTAAGGGTCGTTTGTTTCTCTTTAAAATTAACTAATTGCAAGTACAATTGCTACGTGGCATTTTACAATCGACGTATCACTGTTCTTTCAATTTTTTTCAGCTTTCCTCATGAAGGTTGTTGTGAAATCTTCATGCAGCTAGGGTGCGGATATCTAGATATGTTTTTAAAAGTTTGCGAGGTAGAAGAATATAATCGTGATAAGATATCCTTCGAAATAACCGGAGTAAAAATAAGGGGGAAGGGAAGCGGCAATATTTGCTATAATAGTCTTAACGTCATGTTTATCATTGCTTTCCAAGTTTCTTCATTCACGAAAATGTTTGATTTGCTTGCCTTTAAGCGGCTCTTTGACGTTAGTCTTCAACGAGAAATCCCAGATGCAAGTCGATATTTCTTTTATATTTACAGGTGGATTTGAGGCAATGAATTATTGGTCGATGGCATCGGAAGAACAAGTCTGAACAGAAGATGGACGTTGAACATTTCTTAAATGTATATTGCGAAGGATATTTGCGAGATTCATTGATTGATATCGCTGCCATGAAATTCTTTCTTTTCTGCGAAGAACTGTTGCTCCTTCTGTTAGAGAATTCAATTTTATATGCTTCACTGGGATGAAACTCGTTTGAAAAAGACTGTTCTTAACTATCTTAAATCGAGGTGAATGCTACAACTAATTTCGCAAACGGTTTTGAATATCTGTGCTTTTCGATTTACCGAGAGTTTCCTGGACAATTTAGGCCATATTTCAGCAAGCTCTTCATGGAAATTTTCTCCGTTTCCCAGTTTACCCAGTTTTCCCGGCTTTCCTGGGAATTATGCTCCGAATCCGAGCTTTTCTTATTCCTAGGAAACCTAGGAAACTGGGGAACGATTTGCCTAGAAAATTCCTAGGAATTCCTAGGGAATGCCCGGTTTTTTTAGAAATTTTTTTCAGGATGTGCTCTTAGCAAAGCTTTCCAATCTTAACTTTATTATGGGCACACACTACAAATTCAAAACGCAAAGCTGTCACTTTTTGAAAGAAACACATTTTCATGCTTTTTTCATTGGTTGGATCCGTTAATCAATATGGTACTAGGCAAGCTACTGTATAAAAACTGGACATCTGCTTTTAGCTTTCATGAAAAACTCAACGCCTACTAACATACCACTTTTATTACCGATACAGCGTACCACCTTTTGGGATCCTTATGACCCTGAATCCAGATACAGTAGGCTCATGTTTTCAACGTGTTTCAATTTTTACCCTTCAGCCGATTCCTGGCTTGCAGGCTTCAGATCCTAGACTTATGGCGATGAGTCCCTTGTATCCCTGCGGTAAACCTTGCTCAAGAGGGACTCATAATGAAACAGTGAAAAACCCGGCCCTATCTCCTGCGTTAGATCATGATTCGATCGATCGAATCAGGAACGAACGACTGCCGTAGCTATGTTCAACGGTCACTCCGCGGAAAGAAAATGCGATAAAAACCACGTTAAGCAGGCGTTTCATCCAAGAAACCAGGTATAAATCTGAAGAAGGAAGTTCACTTTACCTGGTAAGTCCAAAATGAGTCTTTCAGCGCTACATTTTCCATGTATTTAAGACCGAAATAAACCAGAGAAAACTTCAGCTACCTGCCGTAGCAACTTTGTTCAAAATCTAGTCAGCTGCATCATTCGAATCAAGAATTCGACATCATTGTTCTTTGCCAAATCTCGCAATCTGATTGGTACGTTAGGAATTGCGAAGTTTGGGCCTAAATAGGGCCAAGTTTTTCAGATTAATACTATGAGTCTCTATTGCCTGAAGAGCCACCATCAAGTCAAAGAGCACAGGGCAACAAGAGACTCATTGTCATCAGTCTATTCAGATCCCGGAGTTATGTTACAATGAGGCTAGACACTATGAAAAAACATTATAAATAATTGACATAAATTGAACTGTAAAAGGCTTATAGCCTAAACAGAAAATTTGATATGATATGATCTGATATGATATGATATGATATGATATATGAGACTTTCCTGAGAATACCATTCATTGTGGGAATCTTTTAAATCGTGCAGAAAGTTAACTAAAACTTGAAAGAAAATATTTACAATATTACTTCAATCGGCAATTTTTCAAACAGGGAGTGTTCTCTCCTTGATTAGCCTAGCTTGAGAGAGCTACCCCTCAAGAAATTCCCCTACATACAGTTCTCCTCTTTGTATTTAAACTGTTGAGTTATTTAATTTGAATTTAGTGTGGATTTCTTTCTTTGCATGTACTTGCACGTCATAATTTATTTCAATATTGTATGTATGCCGAATTTCAAAATGATAAACTGAAGTAAACTGAACTCATTACAGAGCAAATTTCTATTCAAACCTGAATGGTTGCAGTACTTTTTGGTGACTTGGTTAAAGATTTTTTAAAATCATCCAACTTCAAGTTTGTTTCCTAGTCAAGACCAGAGCTGCCAGCATGTTAGCAAAATTTGCTGCAAGTTTTAAAACTAAGAAACTATGTTTAACAAAGACAAATACACAAGTTCATTTTGCATTGAACAGTGCAGACATTTTCACAAAGATTTCTATTAATGTACAAGTGATACATCTCAAGGTAGTGACACCGATTTTCTCTCCCTGTAATGAAAGATAAGCCATGGATAAATAGTAGAATACAAAAGATGATGAGAATCCGTGATAGAGTTTTGCTGAAACTTAACAAAACATGCAACTGATTACAATCGTAGACTGTATAAAAAATTTAGAAATCATGTTTCAAGTGAAATAAAAAGAAGTAAAGGAAGTTATTTCCACAACTTTTTTTCTACTAACACTAAAAATATGAACAACTTATGGTCTGGTATAAACACAATCATTTTTCATAAATCTTCTATTTCTTCTTCAATTAACAAAATCAAAGATAAGGAAGGAAATGTAACATCTGAGCCAGGCAGAGTCTCAAATATTTTTAATGACCTTTTTGTACATGTTGCTGATTAGCAAAGACAATCCCACTAACTCCTAAATCTCCACTTGATTATTCATCTTGTAGAACTTCTAATTCACCTTTTCTTACTCCAGTTACTTGGATCGAAGTTAAAGACCTAATCAACGTTTTAGATCCATCTAAATCTGTAGGTCCTAATAGTATACCTATAAGATTACTAAAAATCATTGGATCCTCAATTTCTCCACTTCTTGCTCTCTTGTGAATCAGTCTTTCCAGTCTGGTATTTTTCCTGATGAACTTAAGATAGCTAAAATGCTAGCTCTTTTCAAAAAGGGAATCCTGAGCTACCATCTAACTATAGGCCAATTTCTCTCTTACCCATCATTAGCAAGATATTTGAGAAGTTAATTTACTGACGATTGTATAGATTCCTTGGACTAAATAATAGTCTTTATTCTTTACAATTTTGATTTCAAGAAAACCATTCCATTGATCATGCCCTAAAAAGTTTGACAGAAGCTGCGAGAAACGCACTTGACAATAAAAGATTTTGCTGTGGTATCTTCATTGATTTACAAAAGGCTTTTGATACTGTTAATCATAAGATTTTATTATCTAAGTTGGAGCACTATGGTGAGCGTGATTGTGCCCTTTAATGGTTTAGATCTTGTTTATCTGACAGAAAGCAATATGTTTCTGTCAATGGAAGTAATTCCAACTCACTTTCAATTACTTGTGGTGTGCCACAAGGTTCTGTACTGGGCCCATTAATTTTTCTTATCTACATAAAGGATCTACCAAATGCTTCTAAGAAACTTACATTGTATCTCTTTACTGTTGATACAAGCATCTACTGTGAATCCAAAGATTTACCTAATTTATTTAAAATTGCTAACAAAGAACTTAGAGCTATTAAGAGATGGCTTGATGCTAATAAACTATCATTAAACATTGATAAGACTAACGATATTATCTTTCATTCCTCTTCTTGGAATATTCCTTCTGATTATACGATAAAAACAGGGAAAAACATATTAAAAGGGTTAAGTTTGTTAAATTCTTAGGGCTCTTCCTAGATGAACATCTAAGCTGAAAATATCATCTCAGTGAACTTTCTAAAAAATTAGCCAGAACGTGTGGATTTTTTTTAAAAATTAGAAACTTACTTTCATTAGATACTTTACTTTGCTTGTACAATGCTTTCTTTCTGTCCTTCTTACAACATGGTCTTATTGTTTGGGGTCAGACATATGCATCATACAGTATCCAATTTTTAACTTACAGAAAAAAGCAGTCAGAGCTATCTCATCTAAGCCTCGCTTGTCACCCTCTCTTCCAATTTTTAAAGATCTTAAACTTCTCAAACTTTCTGAAATCTTTGAACTCAGACTTTTAACATTTGTCTTTGACTCAGTTAATAAAACTTCACCTAGTTGCTTTCATAACTTCTTCCTATTCAATTTATCTGTTCATCAGTATTACACAAGACAGGCCAGTCAAGGTGATTTATACATATCTCGAATAAACAGTCTTCAATATGGTCTAAAATCAATTCGATATCTTGGTGCTAAACTTTGGAAATTATTATCTGTGAAACTGCGAAATGCTCCATCCAAAATATCCTTTAAAAAGCAACTGAAAATTTTCTTACTGAACAAGGTCAATCAATAATTCTAAGCTATTTTTGATACATGCACAACTTCCATTGTATGAAATTCAAATCCATATATACAGTATATTTTGACTTGCTCCATGTCTCATTCTCTGATCCCCCTCTGATTCGGGGGGGGGGGGGGAATTGATGAGAGAAAGGGGAAGAAATTTTTTCTTCTTTTTTCTCTTTTTCTATTCTTCCTTTTGCTCTCTCTGAGGTCGGGATGTGGGACTTGTGGCAAGCTCAATTTTTCTTAAAATCATTTCATCCAATCAAAATCAGTTTCAGTTTCACATATGATTCAAATTCTCTACATAAAATTTACAGTTGCTCTAACAATACAAACAAATTACTACACTACAAAGATGATAATGTTACAGAAAATTAATACAATGATACAGAAAAATCAATACAATATGCAAATACAAAAGGAACTAAATAAATTGTATGCAGGAATTACTTAGAGGAGGAGCTCTCTCAATAGGTAAACTAATCGAGGAGAGAGCCCCCCCCCCTTCCTAGGAATATTACCAAGTAAATTTAATTGAATTTATATCAATCATTTGCATCATCAGTAGCAGAAAGAAACTTAGATTCATCGGTCAACCTTATTCAATTAAATAGATTTTCAGTTTCGTTTTGAATGATGATTTTGATGGCGCATTACGGAGTTCAACTGGCAATGCGTTCCAAAGTTTAGCACTAAGATATCGAATCGACTTTAGACCATATCGAAGGCTGTTTTTTCGAGACATATATAAAACACCTTGACTGGCCTGTCTTGTGGAATACTGATGAACAGATGAGCAGAATAAGAAGAAGCCATGAAAGCAACTAGGTGAAGTTTTATTGACAGAATCAAAAACAAAAGTTAAGAGTCGGAGTTCAAAAATCTCAGAAAATTTCAGAAGCTTAACGTCATTAAAGATTGGTAGAGAGGGAGACATGCGGGGCTGAAAGGAGATAGCTCTGACTGCTCTTTTTTGTAATTTGAAAATAGGATCAATGTAAGATGAATATGTTTGACCCCAAACAATAAGACCATATTGTAAGAAGGGCAGAAACAAAGCATTGTACAGACAAATTAAGACATCCAATGGGAGTAAGTTCCTAATTTTGAAAAACATTCCACATGTTCTGGCTAATTTTTTTGAGAGTTCACTGAGATGGAATTTCCAGCTTAAATGTTCATCCATGAGGAGACCTAAGAACTTAACAAATTTAACCCTTTTAACATGTTTCTTCCCTATTTTGATATCAGAACAAGGAGGAAGATTGACAGATGAAGAATGGAAGATGATATAGTTTGTCTTATCAATATTTAATGATTAACTACTTTACTAACTTCGGCTCTTTGTTTACAATTTCATTCAAATTATATAAATCTTTGCATTCATAGTAGATGTTTGTATCATCGGCAAAGAGGTAAAAGGTAAGTCTCTTAGAAGCATTAGGTAAATCATTGATATAGATAAGGAAAAGTAATGGACCCAGTTCAGATCCTTGTGGTACACCACAAGAAATTGAAAGTAAGTTAATTCCATCAATGGAAAAATATTGCTTTCTATCAGAAAGATAAGATCTAAACCAAAGGGTACATTCACGAATACCATGGTGTTCCAATTTTGATAGCAAAATTCTATGATTAACTGTATCAAAAGCCTTTTGTAAATCAATGAAAATACCACAGCCAAGTCTTCTATTATCGAGTGTATTTCTTACAGCTTCTGTCAAACTTACAAGGGCATGATCAATTGAGTGATTTTCTTGAAATCCAAATTGTAAAGAATAAAGAACATTATGTACTTCAAGGAATTTATAAAGTCGTCTGTACATAAGCTTCTCAAATATTTCACTGAAAATGGATAAAAGAGAAATTGGCCTGTAGTTTGATGGAAGCTCAGGATTTCCTGTTTTAAAAATAGAAATAACCTTGGCAATTTTGAGTTTATCAGGGAAAATACCAGACTGGAAAGACTGATTCACAAGGAAAGCCAAAAGTGGTGAAACAGAGCATCCAATAATCTTGAGTAGCTTTATTGGAATACTATCGGGACCTACAGATTTGGATGGATTTAAAATATTGATTAGATCATTAACTTCTATTGCAGTAACTGGAGTAAGGAACAATTAATTACAAGCTCTGTTAGATAAATAGTCAAGGGGAGATTTTGGGGTTAATGGGATTGTCTTTGTTATACCATCTGCAACATTAACATAAAAATCATTTAAAATATTTGACATTTTAGAGGGGTCTGATGTTACATTCCCATCTTTGCCTTTGATTTTGTTGATTGAAGAGGAAGTGGAAGACTTATGAGAAATAATGGTCTTGATACCTGACCACATTTTTTTCATATTTTGACTATTGATAGAAAAATAATTATGAAAATACCTTGCTTTGCTTTCTTTTAATTCTTTGGACACGCGGTTTCTAAACTTCTTATACAACTTAAGATTATCAGGAGTCTGCTGCTTCTTTAGTTTGCGCAAAATTCTGTCACGGATTTTCATCATCTTCAGTATTCAATTATTAATCCATGGTTTATCCTTAAGTTTCATTTCCCTTCTGCTCCCCTTTTTGAGAGGAGCATGCTTATTTGTCAAGGTATTAAGATCTTTCAAAAATCTATCAAATTTATTGTTCATATCCACGTCACTGTTTTCTAAGTATGTGAAGTCAATCTGATTAAAAATCCTCAAGAAATGAGTCCTCTTTAGATATGGAATAATCATATTTCAGTGATTCAGATCTACTATGACTAACATGAGTATTTTTCAAAATCAAAAACTGGGGAAAATGGTCAGTAATTTGCATTAAAATATTTCCACTTGTTATATTAGCATTGGTAGCATTAGTATATATGTTATCAATGATTGAAAGCTCTATGTTCAGAAACTCTAGTTGGATGGTGAATGCAAGGAAGAAGGCTGTGAGGAAAAAAGTTGTTGACAAAGTTGCTGGTTGGTGTGTGGGAAGCATAATCTAGAAGATTGACATTGAAATCACCCATAACAAATAACAACTTATTTGATGGCAATTTTGAAAGAAGATTCTGGAAGTGAGATGTAAGGGTATCAATATTTGAGCTAGGATTTCTGTAAACACAGCAGATAAGGAAATTTTTGTCACTTGTATTTTCAATTTCAACCCATACAGTTTCAAAATCATCTGTGCAAATATCTAAATCAATCCTTGGATTGGAAGTAAGAGAATCTCTGATGTACAGACCAACACCACCATTCTGAGTGACTAATTTAGTCTTTAAAAATGTATATCCTGGGATATCAACATTTGATGATATGGGATTGTCATTGGAATGCCATATTTCGGACACGCCAATCACGTCAATATTCAAATTAGTGTGGGAAGATAAAGAAACTAATTCATCATGATGAAGGGACAGGCCTCTGATATTAGTGTGGATGATAGAAAAGTCAGCAGGGGATAATGGCAAGGAAGAAAGATCAGGTAGAGTGAAGTAATGAGAATCAATAGTTTGAGGCATATGTTAATCAATATCATAATCACAAAGATGGGGCAAGTCCATTAGGTTAGAAGTAATTTCAAATGAGGGTGCAGAGTCCATGAATGATAGGAGATCAAAATCACAAAGTACTAATAATTCATCATTTGCCAAAGAGCCAAATGGAAACATATCCAACGTGCATTTTGTGCAAAACCAAGAAACATCATCAGGTTCTTTTTCAAGTTCTTTGTATTCTGAATAAGAGATGTCATTGCATTTCATATGAATATAAAAATTGCAGCTATCGCAAAGAATTTCCTTTTGGTTAGCAAGCATACCTCTGTGGCAAAAACCACATGAACTGCTAGATGTGCGAGCCATGCTTACTCATTTTTGTTTCGTTATGGTACTGGAATTTATATGACTGAACACAAAAAGGTTATTAATTAATGTAAACATAAATGTGATGTAACATAACAAACTTGGTGGCTGAGTCAATTAGACTGCATCAGCAAGTGTCAAAAGAGATTTCAGCATCACTGTCCGGGGACTTTTCTTTTAGACTACCTGCTTGGCATTGGACTTGTCTCCCAAAGCTGGACTGACTCTCTTTAATCACCAGTTTGTCCATTACAAAGTAGGCTACCTTCCTTTGTGCACGTGCAGCAATCAAGCTATCTTTCTGTAAAGCTCGTCTTTCTAAGGTGCGTTTGGCAAAATCGGGAAAAAATTTTACGCCTTCAGGTTTGAGGGTCCTTGCTTTCTTCAGGATTGCCTCTTTGTCCTTCCACTTGCAAAACTTGGCCACTATTGGTCTAGGCTGGTTGGAATGTCTTGGATTGTTATTTGCACTCTTTATCCTGTGACATCTTTCTATCTCAAAGTTTTCTTCAAGATGAAGTTTATCCTTCAGTGCCTTTCTCACAACCTCTTCTGTGTCAACCCAATGTTTTCTCCACGTTTTCATCTTCTTCAATACCAAGAATTTTAATGTTATTTCGACGAATTTGATTCTCAATATATTCCAATTGTGATTCAACGTTGTCTGCGTGGTCATTTATCATGTTGAGATTTTCAGAATGAAGTGCAATTTTTGTCTCCAAGACATTGGCTTTTTTCTGGTCATCATCAACCTGAGCTTGTTTGAACTGCAAACTGGCCTTGAGGTCATTAATTTCCTTTTTAACTGCTCTCAATTCATCTTTCACATCCTGAATTAGCATAGAAAACGTTGACTTAAATGCGTCTTCTTGATTTTGTATGAGTAGTTTGACAATTTCTAAGGTGACAGTGTCTTGACCAATGATTGATTAAGTGATTTTAGGCCCACGTGTGTGTGGCCTAAAGCTGTCTGAAACACGTAAGCAAAATAATATTTATCTTTGCCAAAAAATATTCTTCCATGAACGTAAATGTAACTGCAACTGAACTTTATTTTATTAAAACATATTTGGTGATAAGCGTTAATGCTAAACCTTAGCTAATGAAATTCTTGTGGCAGCGATAATATCTCGTGACTCGCTCCACCATTTTGAACATTCCAAAAATCAATCGAATTTATTGAAGGATAGGGGAGGCTCTCTCCTCGATTAGTTTACCTATTCAGAGAGCTCCTCCTTTAAGTAATTCGCTCTATACAATTTATCCCGTTCCTATGTATTGTATATTGTATTAATTTTCCGTATCAATGTATTAATTTTGTGCAATATTTTTCATTGTAGTTTAGTTATTTGTTAGTTTAGTGAATATATAAATTGTATGCAGTGAATATGAAATATATGAAACTGAAACTGAAAGCTGCCAGCGAAACGATTTCTTGTGCTGTGCTAGCATGACTTCTGACTGATGCTTGTTCCTTAAGCCCTGTGGGTGGAATGCAATAGTGGAAGGAACACCACGCTCGTCCGCATTATTTCATGGAATACCCTTTTCTCTGACTTTCTAGTTGGCGAAAGACCTCTTATCACGGAAAATATTTGAAGGTAACCCACTTTTGAAGGAGTGTCATTGAATCCTAAAGAGATCTGTAGAGTAGAAATAATGGTTTGAGAGAAGTCTGCGGCCTTTGCATTTGTACTGCCATTTATTTTACTGATATATGTTATTGGAAAACAGTAGAACCAATAAAACTTTACGTGTAGAATTATTTTCAAGCCAGTTGTAATCTACTATTTTTCACGGTCTCGACTCCAACAGCATTTAAATGTTTTCTTGCGATATTTCTGGGATGAAATGCCCCTTATTTTGAGATTCTACCGGTTAGTCAATAAAAACGCCCGGCGTTTGAAAAATTCCTGATCCCTCAATATCAAAGCAATGATGATGAAAACTGACTTGTTTTATCCCCGATATGTCAAATTAGGTTCAATAATTTGCCCGGCTTTAATCAATCATTCCTTCCCCGAAATAGGAGACTTTCTGCAGAGAGCCCCTTTCGAAAACATGCAAAAACGAGTGAAAACAGCAAGCAAAATTTCCCATTGTTCTCCTTCCTTGCAGTAATGACTCTTAGATGTACTCATGCATTCTGTCCTTATGGGAGATTGGAATCCCCCTGAATGTGTTATTCACACTAGACATTTCAACCCGCCAAAGAGTAAGCACGTGCTGAAAGTCATCGCTACTACGGACTTTTGCAGACACATTACGGACTTTCGTTTGTAATTTTAGCACGTTTTTTAAGGTTTCTCGAAAGGACTCATTTTAGGAAAATGCCTACAGAATCTGAACGGAGTGACCGATTTTAGGTAGGAAAATTTCTAAAAATAATTGAACATGTTAGCTATCTAATCAAATATTACAAAATATCGTTGCGTATATATTCAGGGAGCAGTCGCTTTTGAAATGGCGGGCGTTTTTTCTGACTCACCCGGTAGGCTCTAAGATTTTGTTTCAAATATACCCGTTCTCAGCGTGATCATGGCTGAGCGTGGTGTCATATTTTCATTAACATTGCACCCACCGGTCCTTAAGTCATTTGTTCCAACATGTAGAGTTACAGCATCAAGCTTGCTTTCCACTGTGGGCCTGCAATAATGCTTCATCTTATTAACAGTGGCTACATTGAAGGCTGTTACGTAAATGTTCTCATTCCCTCCACATCTTTAGAATTCAAGCGGAACAGCAGTTAAATCACAACTGACCTGACATTGTAATACACGATAAAGATAAAAATGAATCCAAAATCATTGACGTTTCATGCCCGTTTGATGGAAGGGTGGTCGAAAGAGAAGAGAAGGAGAGGGAAAAGTATGAAGATCTTAGAGAAGAAGTCGTAAAACTAGAGTGTCAGGAAAGTAGTGATAATACCAATCATCATCGGAGCTCTTGGCACACTGAACAAAAACTTTAAGAGATATGTTGAACAACTTCGAAATGGTACAGATGACATCTTTATGGCAAAATATTTGTGCACTTGACACAGCAAAGATAATAAGAATGACTCCGGACACCTAAGATTGAGGGATTCATCCGCTGCCCAGCAAAATCCTCCAAACACCACAAAGACGTGATGAAAGGACAACAATAATGATAATAACAATAATAAGTAAAAACGCAACTGCTAAACGACCAAACGTTTTGATTGTAAATAAAGAGTAACAATGATAATAACAATTTCTTCCTCCGTCTACACATTGCGTCAGTCTCACTAAAAACACGAATCTCGTCTCAAAAAGAGTTTCGCTAGCGTTATAAATTGTTCACTATAATGGCACCTCAAAATGACGAGGATTCAAAGTTATTTGGCCACTGCAATCCGTCATATTCGTAATTAAGTCTTGTCAGAAAAATATCTCCTTGTCGTAAATTTCTGACTCCGCCCCCCCGAAAAAAAGCTATGCTCCCACGACGCCGCCTGACTATGGTTATCCCCCTCCAGCTCCAGAGTAGCTGGTGCTGGAAGCAGATTGACCGTTGCCATGAGGACAGGACTTTTCTGAATCTTGTACTTGATATAGACGGAAATTTAGCGTTAAAAAATTTGAAATGATTTCACATTGAGAAATTGACCTAGAATTCAGTGATAATTTTCAAGCTTTTGACCCCAGGTACGAATCCAGTACGAAACTTGTGCAACAAAGTATTTAACCAGACACAGTCATTATGAACCAAGTTGATGAAAAAATATCTGGGTTCTTATAAAACTAGTAAATCCAAGAAAATCCTTGAAAGAAATGACGTTAAATGATCCCTTCCCTTCCTTTGTCAATTACCTGATTCTGATGCATAGTGATTGGCTGGAAGTTTTGCTAAGTTCAGCTGTATCTTGATGAGAATCGACATAATTTTTTCAATTTCTATATTTGAATTGATACATGTCTTATCTGCCTTGTTGGGGATACTTGGTACTCCCCCTATTGTTTTCTCGCTTCAATTTTTGGTCTACTTGACAGTAGCCTGTGTTCCAGACCACTTGAAAAGTGGTCTGGAACACAGGCTACTTGACAGCCAATCAGCGCGGGGACTATGAACGCATGCGCTGTAGACATACGATGATGATTCAGAGATCTGCAGCCGTTGCGAAGAAAGTTGCAGTGACACCGAGAAGAAAGGAAATATTCGCAGCTCGATTTACGGGAAACTTTGCTTAAGTTTTATCAATCCTTGACTGCAGTTGTGTTTGATGTGTGCCTGAAGAAACAGCAGAGAAATATTTCATCACCGATCGTTCTGGAAGCTTGGTACAGAAGTAAATGTTGAACGGTGGTCGATCTCACGTGGATTAATTGGCCTAAGCAAAACATCAGCGCTCCGGGCATTGCTAAAGCCCGGATTTCATACCTGTGATTGCTGCATTGACAACATTTCAACGAGCCCATTTGAGACAAACCGATACGATTAGACGCTAAAACCAAACAAAGCTGGGTAGACCAATAAATGCTGGGGGTCTTTGGGGTTGACGGTATCGCGGTTTTTGTCTATTTTGACGTCGGTTAATCGGTAATCTCCTTAAAATGGTGCGGTATTTCGGTTTTGGAGAATTCAGCGGTGAACAGTTTTTAGTACATGGAGGCTTGGTATTCGGTATTGCCAGAGAAACTTTGGAATTTTCGAATGAATCTGATGTATTTCATATGAAAGAAGTGAAGTGGTGATGAAGTAACCATATGAAAGTGGCAGCGAGCGCCGGCTAACTTTCTGTTTGGCTCATGCTCTAGGTATAGTAGGTAGACATAAGATTTAATAAGCGGCCAGTCTGAAGCGAATACTCTTCAAGGTACAGTATATTGATGTTTTTAAGATAGCCCATACATGTCTGATCTCGCAGGAATCGTAGTCACGGGGCATATGGGGGCAATCACCCCCCCCCATCTTATTGAAGATGGTTTCTTTATTATCATCCACAAGATTTCTTTAAAATTGAAGACAAAATGGATGAGCAAGAACATTTTCGAGAAATGCTTGAAAACGCGCTTGAAACATAGAGAGAAATGCAAAATGGCAAGAGGCTCATATTAGCTCATGTATATGTTGCCTAATTTTCAAAGCTTCCATTTTGGTATTGGTAAATCTAGAATCAGGGGATGACTTATAAGCCAAAGTAACGGCTGTTTCTTCAAACAAATTTCTTCTTACCCTGATGTATAGAATAACGGTCACAATACCATCAAACTTTCCTTGTCGCTAATGGCAAGCATGGCATTGGGAAATGCATTCTAAGCCAAAGCAAAAGGCGTGGTCCCAAAAATTTTCCTGGGGCTTTGCCCCAGACCCCCTGATTTCCATGTCCCTCACATAATGTCACATGGACACGCCGCTTGGCAGATTCTACAGATAACCGAGCAATGTTTAGGTTAGTAGTGCAAATTACATTTCATTTCATTTTATACATTTAAGGAGGGTTGCCCTTCAACAAGTTGATTTTCAAGGGGCCCTCCGATAAAAACATTTAATTACAATTTAGGAAAGAAAGTAAAAAGCTATTAAATAAATTAAACTATAAAACCTTACTTACAACGTTCAAAACCAATTCACAATGAAGTTAAAAATTCAAACCTAAAATCAAAATAAATGATGGGGAACACTTTTTAAATAGTTTTCTTGAAACTATACAAGGAAGTTGCCTGCTTTGATTCGGCTGACAGGCCATTCCATAATTTTGCACCCCTATATGAGAAACATCTCAGGCCATTTGATGACCTTTTCTCCGGTAACCTTAGGTCGGTCCCCGTATTTCGAAGGCTATATGATGAGCAGAGCGAATTTCGAGTGAAAAGGCCACAAAGGTATTCTGGAGCCAGATGATTCAGGGACTTAAAGATCATTGACTTAGATTCACACGTAATTAGTTCGTCAATGGTCTTCCACCCCATATCTTTGATAAGAGGTTTGCCTGGGGCATCAAAGCTGCCATTTGTTATCCTAGCAGCACGGTTTTGAAGCTTTTGCAACTAATTAATTTCAGTTAAAGCGGCGCAGCCCCAGACGGTACAGCAAGAGGTTTCCGCGATGCCTAAGCTAACATGCTTGCTGTCAACATTTTTCTCAAAGTTTTTGAACAATTGCAAAACTAATGTACTAGCAAGACAATGATGATGATGATGATGATGATGACAATACCTTTCATATGGAGTTAACTCCCTCCCCGTTGAGCTGCAAAGAAATGGCACAAAACTTTTGGACTGTCTCCATAATTTTCTAACATGGATGGGTCCATGGGACGAGAAATTTGTACAAAATAAGTAAGAATATGGACTGTTCATTCACCTTCCATAGCCAATAATGGTTATAGTGAGTTTTTCTTGATCTTCGGTAATTGTCAGTTTTAAAGTGCGGTATTGCGGTAAAAGGGACATTTTCTTGCGGTTTTGCGGCATCACATACCCCCCAAAGACCCCCCTAAATACCCTCAACTTATCGGATGAATACAGTTTTTTTGCCAAGCTTCCATGAAACGATATCGTGAGAGGGATTTTGAAAACTGTTCGATTGCTCCCCCATCGAAAATTGATTGTTCTGTGGCGGATGTGGTTTCCTTCGAATGTCTGACTACCGGTTGCCTTTCAAATGACTAAAAATTCATGATGAAAATAGTGACATTACGTAATCATATCGACAAAATTTTACACACTACGCATGCGTTCATAGTCCCCGAGGTGATATCCGCTGCCTCGTCAACTTGAGCTCGCACGTATCCCCAACAATGCCATGAATAATCAGTTGGCACTTACAAATTGCTCGAAGTTTTTAAAGAGAATGAGGAAATAGATTGTTTCAGCTTTGAAGATATGACAGAACGTGCATGGATCCTCGTGCGAACTTTGCACCCTGTCAGCTTCCTTCAGGAAAGCAATCCTCTCGAAAAGCTCTATGTGGTGATCGCAGCGTCACGAGGATACTTATAAAATAGATGACAATTTGACATTTGATGGGTTGCATTTTGTGTTCAAAGTTGCAAACCGTCGAAAGATTATATCGACGGAGGGCATAACGGAAAAACTAGACCAAGGACCGGTAGGACCTGACCCTAACGGACCAGACCCCTGATGAATACCCATACTTTTCCAAGTTGCAAGATTACAGATCAGGTATATTCATAACGGGCTTCTTGCTATTTGCACACATCAGAGCTACCTGAAGTGCAAAAAATTATTATCATAAAAAAGCCAACATTGAGACTTGATCAGTAACCAGGTTTTGATAGATTTGGCTTCTATTAGATTTTTCAATTTTGTGTTACCAGAATCTTGGTCTGGACCATTGGTCTGGACATCAATATGAATCTTGTTCTGAAGAAACCAAAGTAAACTACACGGCCTTGCTAGACTATTGGCCGTGCGTGAGTCTTCATTCCCTCTACTGCTTTTATCTGTCTATTAGGTAATTCATACATCTTATGTCGCATTCTTGTATTTGATAAGGTATCCACAGGTTACTGTTATTTTCAGCGATGATTGTATTGGTCTTGTCTTCTTTTGGAATAAGATTTCTTCGCTGGCATCGCAAACTCACGATGGAAAGGAATGTTTATTCCTTAGGGGTCCGGTCCATTAGGATACGGTCCTACTGGTCCTGGGTCTGGTTATTCCGTTATGGCTCGACGGAGGTATGTTGACAGCATGAGTAACTACATTCGAATGCTAATTAAGTGCGTTCAATTATTGAAATGCTTTGTTGAATAAAAATTCACCTGATTTCGACGTGAGGAAGTTATTTGTACAGTTGATTGACATTTCCTCATTCGCTGTCTTGTTTCTTGGAACTAACAGTTGTTGGTTATTGAAAACCAGGACTGCTTTGAAAGAACCATTGCCAACAATTATCCTTCACTTGATACGGAAAAAAACAACTAAAACCGAATTCTGGTTGTGGAATTGCACCGTTTCATGTCATTATTTCATCCCCCCGGGGGGATAACTCCTATATGAAGGTGAACGGGGTCGTGCCGCCCACAACGATGGACTCGAGAGCTTCGAAATCCCTAAATATGGGTCTTAAGATGCCGTGATTCCAATAGAAATGGGTAGGCTTCAGTGGCGGAGCCACGGGGGGTATGGGGGGGATAAATACCCCCCACTTTTTTGAAAACATGGTAATTCTAGATTCGTCCAAAGACCTCATAAAAATTATAGGGTAGGGGTAGGTATACCTTCAGCTTTTAATCTCGCTTTCTCAATCAACTTCTGCCACAGTGCAATTCGATCGAAAAAGATATGAACGCATTGTTCTGAAATCTTTTTCTGTCTTTGTTATTTTACCTACTCCCGTTCATGCTTTTTCTGGTTTACTATTATTGATGCAGCTTTCAGCCACAGCATTGCTACTCGAAATCAAGAGGAAAGCACCGCAGCAATTGACGTTTTTAGGCAAGAAGTTTATTTCCCATTCTTGGATCTCCTGTTAAGCGAGTTGCAGAAACGATTTTCAAAAGAAGCATGTGAGTGTGACGAAGCGCGCATTGAAAGTAGATAAAACTCAAAATAAACTCGTAAATTCTGTTTTCTTTTCTCCGCTTCGCATTAACATCCAACAACCTAACGTATAACTTCTCGTTTAACCTATTCCACTTAACGTCGTTCCTCTCTTCCCGTGCTCTTTCTGTTCTCCTCTCAACTCACCTAATAACATCAACAAATTAGTCTCGTTCCAGACCTCTCTCCCAATCTGTCTAAATTCATTTTTTTCTCACATCTTCACACTCCCCCGGCCTAAAATATGCATAACCCCCAAAACAAAAATAATAAAAATAAATGTTAGATGACAAAAAAAAGCAATACCTAATGACCTGTTTTAAAATACTTCAACTACAATCAATGAGTCAATTTTTTTTTGTTTTTCTTTCCTTTTATGTTCATGGTTCTTCTCAGCAACGTATCTCAATGTCAATTGCTATGTGCACAAGCAGTTTGGTGAAAGTCTCTTTCTTTCCTTTAGTTCAAAAGTCTAATACTGGAAATCCGTAACGCTCTGGAGGCCTTCGGTTGCGTCTCAAATCGTAAGGCCGATCGTTTTCAATTTCAAGTCCTCTTTCGATTTCTTGGTGTCCTGGATCTTCAATCTCAAATATGGATTCGTCAATTTCCGATTCATCACTGTACAAATCTTCGGCTTCTTGCGGAACTTCTTCGAGTTCGTAGTCAATTTTAAACGGCTTCAAACTGTTGAAATGAACAATTTTCCTCTTTTTGTCTTTCAGCGATTCGATTTCATAATCTCCTTCTTGGCCTCTGATAACTACGTAAGGTCCGATAAATTTTTCTTGTAAGCCTCTTGCTCTAAAGTTCTTCAGAAGTACTGTGTCTCCGATGCGGAATGCTTTGCTTTGCTTCGAGCGATACTTGGAATCATAATTCTTCTTCTGCTTCTGTTGTGCTTTTTTCAATCTTTCAACTACGATCTTTCGTAATTCATCTTGCCTCTTCTTTAAGTCTTGTAAATATTTCGCAGGACCGTGTGTTGGCTTGGGTTGTGGATCCTCTATCTCTCTACCTAATGGTAATCTGACGTCTCGGCCATATAACATTTCGAAGGGTGTTGCTCCGGTAGAAGACTGCTTGCTCACTCGGTATGCCAAAAGAGCGTGAGGAAGTTGTTCGTCCCAATCATCTTTATCATTGTTAACTTTCATTCTCAGCAGGGCCTTTAATACGCCGTTGAATCTTTCACAAAGTCCGTCAGTTTGTGGGTGATACGGTGTAGTGCGTCGCTTCTCAATCCCAAACAATTTGCACATGCTTGCAAACAAGTGTGATTCAAAATTTCTTCCTTGATCAGTGAGCAAAATAGATGGCATTCCATGTCTTGCAAAAATCTGTTCCAGGGCTCGAACAACTGTTTCAGCTTCTTGATTGGGTAGTGCTTCAGCTTCAGCATACTTTGTGTAATAATCAATTACAGTCAGAATGTACTTGTTACCTTGTCTTGTCGTTTTTAATGGACCGATAAGATCAACTCCAATCATGTAAAATGGAATTGGCCGAATTTCAATTGGCTTCATAGGACTGCGCGGTCGAGGAACAATCTTGTTTTTTGCACAAATTTCACAACTTTTACAAAATTCTTCAACATCTTTTTGGAATCCAGGCCAATGAAATTTCCTCTGAAGCATTTCAAAGCTCTTATGGATGCCCAAATGACCGATTTGCGCGTGAACCTCCTGCAAGATTTTTGCCGAAATGTATTTTGGCACGACAACTTGTAGGCGCTCGACACTATTTGGATCAGTCCATTTTCTAAACAGGACGTCATCTTCTAAAACCAATGAACTGAAATTGTTGTACAGGGCAGAAAGCGTGTCTGTGCAATCCTTTGGTCGTTCATCGGGCCTCCCTCCGGCGTATAGCCAATTTTTGACCATTGAGATGTCTTCATCCAAGTCTTGAAGCTCATCAAATTCTTCAGTTGACCAGTTGGTGACTTTAATTCCTTGCACTGTGTTAACACTTGGGGGCTCCATCGATATGATGGCCTAAACTCCACTTAACAGAACCGAACTGAACCGACCACGAGATCCTAACTTCCAACAACAACACCGGCTCCTCCGCATGGCCGCGTACGAAACAAAACGAGATTAACTAAATACTGCTGTCTAAATACTACATCACTCCCCCTTTTAAAACTAAAGTCTTGGCGAGAGTGAGTATAGTCTAAAATACTTCTGACGGAATCGGATTTCCCTAACGAATTGGCGCTTGGCGTGTTCTTACTGGTCTCTCATTCCTAGCGTTCACGTTTCCTCGATCATTTGCGTGGTCGTGTTCGTGCTCAATATCGTGTTCATTCTCGATGTCTTGTTGGTGTCTAACATCTTGCTCAGCATCAGAATCGCTATCATAGCTGTCAGGTTGACGGTTTACGCTTACGTTCACTCTCGAAATGTGAAACGTTTCTGGTAATACGATGCTTAGAGTTTTCGGCTGTTACTTTCGTGCCTTTTCGGTTTATGACCGTGTAAGGTGTTTTATTGAACCTGGTTGTCAGCTTGTTCTGCTTAGTTTGCTTCACCAGAACTGTATCGCCGATCTCAATTGTACTCTCCTTAGCATTTCTTCGTTTATCTGCGTATTCCTTATTGTAACTCTGACTCTTGATTTCATTCTCTCGAGCTTCTTTGTGCTTGTTCAAAACGCGTTTCTTTTCTAGAGAAGGAAGTTTACCTCGCACTGTTCGATTGAACATTAATTCACATGGCGCTACCTTTGTTGTACTGTGCGGGGTTGTGCGATACTGTAACAGAAAACGATAGAGTTCCTGCCTCCACACCTTTCCTTCTGTGACTGCTGTCTGCAACGCTTTGCCTAGAGGCTGATTGAAACGTTCTACCTCTCCGTTTGCCTGTGGCCAACATGGTGTAGATGGTTCAAATGTAATACCGAGAGTCTTAAGGTATCGATCAAAATCATCGCTTGAGAACGGTGGTCCGTTATCTGTCTTGACTGTTTCTGGAATCCCGTGTACCGAGAAAATCTTATCCAATTTGGGAATCACCACAGATGCTTTTGTGCTTCTGACAATCTCGACTTCTGGAAACCTGGAGTAACGATCTATCACGACAAGTAAGTAGTCCCCTGACGGCAAAGGTCCATAAAAATCGATATGAACTTTCTCCCAGGGTCCTTTGGGCATGTCTTGTAGATGCAATGGTTCAGGTGGTGCTGGTCTGCCAACTGCTTGGCATGCAATACATGAATGAAGTGTCTTTTGTGCAAGTTCATCAATACCGGGGAACCACACCTTTTCTCGAAGAAGTGCTTTTGTCTTGGATAACCCTCGATGGTTTTCATGGGCGATGTCTATTGCTCTCTGATGAAACGATGATGGCACGATTATGCGTGTTCCTCTAAGTATAACTCCTTGTGCTCCGATTGTAAGCTCATCTTTGATGCAACGGTATGGCTTTAGGCAATCTGCGTCCCACATGTTCAAACGTATTGCTGCGTGTAATCGTTGTAATGTGCTATCGGACTTTGTTTCACGTGCTATCTCTTCTAATGTCATTGCTTTTGGTACTGAATGACGTGTCAGAAAGTTAACATATTCCTCTGCTAACTTCTCTTGTTGCTTCTCTCCTTTCTTGAACGGATGTCGTGACAAGTAATCTGCTGCGTTTTCACTACCACTGCGGTATTGTATCTTGAACGCATATGGTTGTAATCTGAAAACCCAGCGCTCTATCCTTGCGGATGGTTTGGATGTAGGACTACCATATATCACCTCCAATGGCTTATGGTCAGTGATTAACGTGAATTCTTTTCCGTATAAGAACAAATGGAAATGTTCAACACCCCAGATGATACTTAACGCTTCTTTCTCGGTCTGCGAATATCTCTTTTCGACATCAGAGAGGGCTCTGCTAGCATAAGCGATTACTGTGTACTCATCAGATCCTGATTTTGATTGGGTTAAAATTGCAGAGATGCCTACTGGACTTGCATCAACGGTTACAAATGTGTCCCTGTTCACATCAAAATAACCCATTGCGGGTGCTTCACTAAGGGCTTGTTTCAACTTTGCGAAGGCTTCTTGGTGTTTTTCTTTCCACACGAATGTTACATTCTTCTTCGTAAGGTCGCGAAGAGGTGCTGTAATTGTAGCATAATTTGGAATATATTTTGCACTGTAGTTCGCCATTCCTAATAGACTGCGAACCTCTCTAGCATTGACTGGTACTGATGCATTTTCTAGATCTTCGACGCGTTTTGGGTCAGGGCGTGTCCCTTCTTGTGAAAATATCTGGCCAAAGAAATTAATTGACGGCTGTAGAAATTTGCAGTTCTTTGGATTCAATGTAAGACCTCTGTCTTTCAACCGTTGTAAACATTTCGTTAAAGCTGCATCATGCTCTTGACGTGTTTTCCCAAAAACGAATATGTCATCTGCTAAGTTCAGAACGCCAGCTATGCCTTGTAAATTTTGCTATAACACGTGCTGGAAAATCTCCATGGCAGCATTAGTGCCGTAATTTAGTCTTGTGTAGCGATATAATCCTAAATGAGTGTTGAATGTTGTTATGTAACGACTGTCTTTGTGCAAAGGTAACTGGTGGTATGCTTGTGCTAGATCAAGCTTGCTGAAGTATTTGGCACCATTCAGCTCCACGCTGATGTCGTTTACTGTCGGTATAGGGTGCCTGACTCTCTTAATGGCTTTATTCGGCATTCTCATGTCAACACAAAGACGAACTGTATCATCCTTCTTTGGTACCGCAACAATTGGCGAGACCCACTGCGCAGGAGAATCCTCTGGAACGGGTTCAATTATGCCTTCTTTTTCCAGCTCCTTCACAGCGGCTTTTACTTTTCTACGAATATGAAATGGAACTCTTCTTTGCGGTTGCGCATGAGGGATTGCTTTTTCATCAATGTTGAGCTTTACGGAATAACCTTTCAATTTCCCTACGCCAGTAAACACTTCTTTATATTCCTGTAGAATGTCATCTATCTCTGGATCATTACTCTTAATTTGTGTTTGGGCGGTTTTCTCAGGAGTTTCTGTTGTGATCTTATTCAGCTTCAAAGTGATTATTCTCATTTCTTGTGCTGTGGCTGCAGATAATAAACACCCACTGTTTTCTTGCTTTAAAACAAAGAACGTAGCAAGGGCATACCGAGCTTTCGTCTGTACATGTGATTCAAACTTGCCAATGAATTGAACTGGTTCCGTTGTATTGTACGGATATGCTTTCACTTTTGTCTGCTGCAATTTGATGCCTTTCATGTTATCAAAAGTGTTTTTGTCAATGACATTGATTGTTGAGCCTGTGTCCACAATCATAGCAAACTAGTGTTCACCAACCGTGACATTTATTTTTGGGCTTTCCTTTGATGCCTTTTGTTTCACCTTACCAACTGCATACATGTATTCATCATCACTTGTGTCACTTTCATGCTGAAGTGGTCTAACTGCGGTTGCATTATTGGCTTTTGGATTCTGCGGTTTCTTTTGCTTTGAAGATTTAGGGCTTCTACAAACAACTGCAAAATGATTGGGCTTGTCACAGTTTCTGCAGGTTTTCCCTTTAGCCGGGCAGGGTCCCTTATGTGGAAATTTCTCTCCACAATTACCGCAATTCTTTGGTGCTTGATTACTCTGTTTTGCTATAAATCGATGTGTTGTTTCTGTTGTTTCCTCCTTGGACTCAATATCCTTAGCTTGGTATGAACTGCTTTCATCCCGCCTTCCATCAATAAGCATATCTTTCAGCGAATACTCTGGATCTCGAAGAGCTCGTTTTCGAATTCTTGATGAGCGACCCCCAATAATTATTTGCTCTTCTATTTCGAATGTTTCATCAGCAAACTCACATGTTTTTGCCATATTTCGCAACCTGGTGTGAAAACTGTCAAGAGTTTCCCTTTCTCCTTGTTTTGTTTCACGAAATCGATAAACTTCATATCGTTTATTTTTCTGCGGCTCGAAGTATTCAGATAACTTTTGCTGTGCGATGTCAAAGTCATCTTCTTCTCCTGTGTCAGGTAACTGGGTAAAAATCTCCCTGATTCTAGGACCTGCTTGATATAATAACAAGGCTTTCTTCCGCTTTGTATCCCTGATGCCACTGGCCAAGATAAACGTGTTGAAATCTTGCAACCAAAGTCTCCATCGTGTTGCGAGGCTTGCACCGATATCTGCATCTGGAACAAATTCGGGAACTGGTTGTAGATTTACAGCCATTCTTGATGAGACTTATGTTTGTTTTGGTTTTAATCCTCGTCGCCACTGTTAACACTTGGGGGCTCCATCGATATGATGGCCTAAACTCCACTTAACAGAACCGAACTGAACCGACCACGAGATCCTAACTTCCAACAACAACACCGGCTCCTCCGCATGGCCGCGTACGAAACAAAACGAGATTAACTAAATACTGCTGTCTAAATACTACACACTGGAGCACGTGAAAGGGCATCTACGTGTTGCATCATTGTGCCTGGTCGATGCTCGACTGCATAGTCGTACTCTTCTAACTTTAAGATCCAACGGGCTAGCTTGCCATTGGGGTGTTTCACTGCTTTTAACCACTGAAGGGCTCTGTGATCCGTGAATACTGTGACATGTCTACCATAGACGTATGGATGAAAATATTGTAAACCCCAGACGACTGCAAATGCTTCCTTTTCTGTTGTTGTCCAGTTCTTTTCTGAACCTGAAAAAGCTTTGGATGCAAATGAGATTACTCTTTCTGTGCCATTCTCATCTTCCTGTGTTAAAGCAGCTCCTATGCCTACATCACTGGCATCAGTATACAATACATAGTCTTTGTCTGTGTCTGGAAATCCTAGAATCGGCGAGGAAATCAATTGTTCTTTCAAACTTTCAAAGGAATTCTGACAGCTCTGGTTCCATTCGAATTTGACATCTTTCTGCAATAGACGGTGTAAAGGATGCGCGATGTCGCTAAATCCAGATATAAAGCGTCGATAATACGAAATCATTCCAATGAATCTCCTCAGCTCAGTTAGATCTTTTGGAACTGGGTACTCTTTAATTGCTTTGACTTTCTTGGGGTCTGGGGCTAGGCCAGTATCAGCAATTTCAAATCCAAGGAATTTTACGCTTGTTTGTCCAAAATGACATTTCGATGGTTTCAGCTTCAGTCCAGCATTTTGGATAGCGTTGAGTACTTCTTTCAAATTTTTTAAATGTCCTCGAAATTGTGACCAACAATCAGGACGTCGTCTAAATAGACAAGGCATTTGTTCGGTAGTAGACCTTGTAAAACATTTGCCATCAGCCTTTGGAACGTGGGTACTGCATTACAGAGTCCGAAGGGCAAACGCTTAAAATGGAAGATGTTACCCCCGGGAATGACAAAAGCTGTTTTCTCCTGGCTCGACTCTTCCATTGGCATTTGCCAGTAACCCGATGCTAAGTCGAGGGTTGTGAAATACTTGTGGCCTGATAACGTGTCGATTAAATCGTTGACTTGGGGCAAAGGGTAAGCATCTTTAATTGTTACTTCATTGAGCTTACGAAAATCGATACAAAATCTCCAGGAACCATCTTTCTTTTTACCTAACACGATTGGGCTTGCCCACGGTGATTTGCTTGGTTCGATTACATCATTCTGCAGCATTTCTTGTACTTGTTCTTCGACGACAGGCTTCAATGCATTCGGAAGACGGCGTGGTAGCTGTTTAATTGGAGCAGCATCTCCTGTTTCGATTTTATGCTCTGCTTGCGAAGTAAGACCAATCTCTGATAAATTTGTTGCAAATATTCCTTGGCATTCTCTCAGTACACTGCTCATTTGTTCTCTTTCTTCTGGGTTGAGCTTTTCCAGATCGAGTGCAGCTCAGGCTGTTCAGAGAAATCGTTAGAATTAGTATTACCCCCTGAATCTAAAACAGGGTCGTTCATTTCTATGCCAACCTGTTGCAGACAGCCTACACTTGTGCCTTTATACAATTTCACTGCGTCAGCCCCCGGGTTTATAATTTGAATGGGGACAGTTTGTTCTTTGGGCTTCACAAGAACACTGGCGATCAAAACTGAAAAACTCCTTTTTCCGCTAAATCAAAATTGGGCTCTGAAACGCTTTCAGAAATTATTGGATTCCTGATGTTTGCTGTTTGTACGATTTCATGCCTGCCTGGGATTTCAATGTCATCACTCTAAACAACTACAGTAGGATCTTTCAAAGCAGCATCAAACACTAACAATGGCTGACGTTTTAAATCAGGAAATTTCATTAGCATATTGGCTGTATCGATCACGACTTGATTGTTGACAAGCCAGTCTAGGCCCAAAATAACTTCAGATAACATTTCACTGGCAACATAAAACTCGTGATTTGATTTATGTGCGTCATTGACTTCAATGAATAATTTGGTTTTGCCTAAAATGCCTATAGGCGAATCCACCTTTTCAAGGTAAGGGGTGCGAAAGCGGAAGTCTTTTGTTGTTAGAGATTTTGCATTTTTGAGTTTAAAATCTTGTTCTGCGTACAAACTTTAGCATGGCAGCAGATTTTCACTTTCATATCTGTCTTCGTTTGGAAGTTATGGCGATTTAAAGAATTTGAATTCATAAGAGCTTTGACCGTGAAATCAGATGTTTGGACAAATTTTTGTCCAAACTTTGATTTCACGGTCAAAGCCCTTATGAGTTCAAATTATTCATAATGCCATAATTTCGAAACAAAGACAGATATGAAAGTGAAAATTTGCCTCTATACTAACCTTTTTATGCAGAACAGAAATTTGGACTCACAGATACAATATCTCTAACAACAAAAGACTTCCGCTTTCGCGCCTCTAACCTTGAAAAGGTGGATTGTTAGCGGCCTCGGCGACAATATCAGAAGGAAGTAAAAGCTCTTCATTTGACATCAAAGATTCCCATTCATTTTTGCTTATCAACGAAATTGACGCCCCGGTGTCAATAATACACAGTTTGTTTACTCCATTGATTTTGGCCTCAACTAACAAGGTTTTTCTTTTGTGAGCGGGCGAAGCAGCAGATAACCTAACTTTTGAATCTTTTTGAGGCGTATCTTTGTTATTCTGACTTGTGCTTTGACCTGCACTTTGACCTTGACCGACAGCCTCTGTTGATGTTTCTATTTCTGTGCGACAAAATTTTGAAATATGGCCTTTACGACCGCAACGATAACAGGAAGGAGGGGGTTGCGTTTGACTGGTGCTACCTGAAACATTGGGATTTCGGTGTTGATTTTTACTGAAACAATCTCGGGCAACGTGACCTGGTTTATGGCAAAGATAGCAGGTTTTCTCGTAGCTAACATTACTACTTCGTCTAAACTCATTATACGTCGGACACTGTTTAGCGACGTGTCCAAACCCATTACAGTTAAAACATGTTTTAGACGTAAAACTCGAATTTACAGCTCCGATTGGAGTGCGGTTTTGTCTATTTGCGCTCCCTGCTTCAGCTCGTAAGGTTTCGATAGTAGAATTGGCAGCCTCAAATCTTCGAGCTATCAATACTGCATCTTCTAAGGTGCCTGGCGGCTCTTGCAAAAGTTTGTTTTGCGTCGGACGATCTTTCATGCCAAGTATAAACTGGTCTACTAGTCTGTTTGTATATTCTTCTCCTTGAAATCCACATTTAGCTCCAAACTCTCTAAGAGCAACAGCAAATGAATCAACTGATTCTCCGGGCTCTTGGGTTCTTCGATGAAAATTATGTCTCTTCTCAGTCAATGTCTGATTTCTTTCGAATAACGACTTCAGTTGCTTAATCCAGTTCTTGTAAGCATTGTCTCCTTCTGCAAATTCGATCGATTCAGCTAAACGAAAAGCGTCTTCACTGAGGTTAAAACAGGGGCGGACTGGCTCCAAAATTAGGGCCCGGGCAATTTCAACGAGAAAGGGCCCCGAAGATTAAACGAAGTTTGCAGATATTCGCTGGAAACTTTTTTGCAGCAACACATCTCAGATAGGCTTAAAATGCTATTAGAAATATTGCTTTTATTTAACTCAAATGGGTTACGACAAACTGCATTTCTTACTGCTGTATTATATTAAGTGATTTTCGTAGAGTCATCTCATAGGATGGTTTCAACTTCTTTGAATGAGATCTGCTAGAAAACTGCTAGAATTAACATTGTAATTGTATCACTTACAGGAGCTTTTTTCTACTGGATCAGTCAAAAGAAAGAATCCCCGTTTGGAAGACCACTGCTCCCTGAATATCAAAGCAATGCTATTCTAAACTGTCTTGCTTTATTGTAAATTTGTTCACTTAGGTTCAGTAATTTACCCGACTTTAATTGGCCATTCCTTCCCGTGGATATGGGGGATTTTCTGAAGAAAGCCTCATCCAAAAACCTGCAAAAACAAGTGAAAGCAAGGACCATATTTTTCATGGCGCTCCTTCCTAAAAATGATGACATACACATGTATTCATGTATTCTGTCCTCCTTGGGAAAATAGAATTCCTCTGAATAGCTTATTGATACCAGGGGGAAGACTTCTTCATCCTCCCAAGAGGATAGCACGTGCTAAAGCGCACAGAAGTCATTGCTGTACGGCCCGTGCAAGGCAGAACAGTCAAAGAAATTTGTTCGTGATTTTGGGCACGTTTTGAAGGTTTCTTGACGGTGCTTTCTCGAGAAAATCCCTTATAACTTCAGAACGGAGTAGCCGATTTCAGTGAGGTAAATTCTAAAGTAGTTTTGAGCATGTCTACCATTAAACTATGTATTTGTTGATATCATCCTCTTGATATCTACGGAGCCATGACCTTTCCAAACGGGGATTCTTTTTCTTGACTCACCCGGTACTACTTGTTCCTTGACCACGATCAGTGTCTCTTGCCAATCAATACCGGTCCTTATATAGCATTATCCTCATACAGCTACTGTCTGTTGCACTCTCAATGATAACGAAGCCCATCAACATATTGTTTCGATGTATACTCTTCAGTCTATATAGTTAGTATTAAAGTTAAAAAGTCAGAAGCCTAGAAAGTTCTTTCGACGTCTTTGCAAATTCTTCTATCACTTCATCGTTAGATATTCCATCTAGTATTCTTCGCTCTATGCTTAGAAGCATAAAAGCTTCTAGTTGCTCTTGACCCAACATGCTTCTTAACCTACTCTTTATTATCTTCAAGAGAGAGAAGCTCCTTTCACACTCAACCTGAGTAACTGCCAAGGTCATCAAGTGCTTGCATAAACAGTAAAGCTCTGAGTAGGCTGTGCTATGCAGACAAAATTGGTACAAGACCTTAAAAACGCACGAGAAGCAGGATTTGCAGGAATTTCCGTAGCAGCGATCATCTCTCTCCTCTGCAACATGCTCATCTGAATCTGTGTCGGAATCTTGTTTCGAATTGGTTGGTTCAGTACTTGAAGCCATATCGCACCCATTTTGGTCATTCTCAATTTCATCTTCTGATGCTTCTTCATCTTCAGGATGTTCGCCAAGGAAATCTCTTTCATATTCATCAGGCAGTGTCATTGCCAGTCTTGGGAATGCATCAAAAAAACTAACCAGCTGCTCTTTAACAACTTCTCTGTCGATATTCAAGCCAGAGATATTGCAAAGCTTTGATAGCACATTCGTAGGGATTTCCTTGTTTCTGAATTCAGCAAATCGCCTTGGGTCAAGAAAAGCAAATCTCGGTAGAGATCACCTTGTTGTAGAAATCGTCGACGAAGGCTTCCCACAACTTCATCCATCACTGCACAGAATACTTCCACTCTATATCGCTCAAGAGGGGATGAAATCACGTCTTCATCTCTTTCTTCGTCTGCATGTGCTTTTCTTCTTCTTACTCGTTTGTTTGGAAATGAAGTGGAAACCTCAATCTCTTGATCTTCACTTGCTTGCAAAGAAAGGATCCTGTTGACACCATTGCAAAATTTGACCGTTCTATCGTGGATAGTATAGAAATCTCTGCTGATTCGTTGCAAGCAGTTTGTGCTACTTTCCACCATCCTCCATGCTTGCAGCAAATCGATACCACGGGTTTGGAGGTACTCAGATAGTGGAGATGTGATGCTGAAGATTCTGTTGTACAGAAATGCTGTTAGCACGGTATCAAATTGCAAAAATTTGCCAACCAGGTCATTTGCTTGGTCTCGTGTGGTCTGGTTGAAGCTTGCACTGTCACGTATGACAGAGAGCATTACCACTACATCAGAAAACAAACCTTTGCTTGCTGCTTCATCGTCATCAAAGGAACCAAAAATCTTTCGAATGGCGTTTGACTTTGCCCACCATCTCGTTGTTCCAATCGTATTTAGCTTCTTCATCCTTGAAGTACCAATATTTGATTGTAGTGTATTTTCCCATGCATTCATACGTTTGTGGGATTCTCGAAAGAAGACTGCAGCTTTGTTTAATAGCCCAAAAAGGCTGACAGACGATACATTCAATGAAGTGACGTCACCGAGAACCAAATTCAACGTGTGTGCATAACACCAAACATGTATGTGATTCGAAGCAACCTCACTGATTCTTGCTTGAACACCTTTATATTCACCAGACATATTTGCGGCCCCATCAAAACTGTCTCCCACACAGTTTGAGATGTTAAGCTGCAAACGATCTAAGCTTGACTTTAGGAGGTTGAAGAGGGCTTCCCCAGAGGAACCATTCGCCTTCACAATGCTCAAGAGCCTTTCATGTACCTCCCCTTTACTGGTATAACGTATGACGATAGAACATTGATCTTGGCTTGTAATGTCCTGTGTTGAATCCATCTCAATAGAATAAATTCCAGCTGCTCGAACATCGTTGGCAATTCTTTCTTGGATAAGATTTCGCATCACTTGCACCAAAGAGGTGACTGTTGATCTGCTCAGGAATGTGATGAAAGATCCTCGACCAACTTTGCCTTGTTTTTGCTGGAGAGTTCTCTTTTCTGCGTTTTGGCTTCCCTTTTCAGCGATTGCCTTTATGTGGTTTTGCATCACTTCATCAAACTTACCAATGAGCTTAGCCACTGCCAGGAAGTTACCATGATTGACTGCATCGTCCAACAGTGTAAAAGAGGATTCATTCCTTTTCCCTCGAAATGCTAGACCTTTTTTTCCAAGTGTCTTTATTATCTCAATAACCCGGTGCAATATTGCACGACGGTGCTCCACCATATGCCGCTTGCGCTCAGCAGAAGGACTACCAAGCATATGTGATATAGTGCCAACTTTTGAAAGGTGCCTCATGTAAGCTTCCACAGCAGCATTATGGCAATGTGAATGCTCGTGCTCTGTTAGTCGAGTGTAAAGGTGCTTTTGTCAGAGACCTTTATGGAAAAGGGTGCATCTTGGGCATTGCAAAATGACAAACAGATGTAGCAAAATATAGCTTTCGTGTTTGTCGAATAACTGACCAATTGCCTTGGCACTTTTTCACCGTTGATTGATGTACGATTATAAGCAATTTCATGGTTGAAGACAATATCTTCAATCGGCTGGATTGGATGTTGCTGCAGAAAGCGATCTAAGTTTGTCATAGAAGGACGTTGGAATTGCAATGATTGCACTCCTTCAGTCACTGTTAAAGTTGACGATTGTAGGTGGCCAATTATGTTTGCTTCCGTTGTTGATTGTGCATTTTCAGCTCTTTCGTCGTTGTTGATTGTGCATTTTCAGCTCTTTCGTCGCATAATCTGGCTTTTTTCGAAGGTAGGGGTTGTGATTCTGAACCTTCCTCCAAGCAGGCATCTTGATCCATACTGATGTCATCACAGGGCTGTGCCAACTGAAACGGGTCGTCTGAAAATTGAAAAGAAAATATTTAGTTGTTATTTTTTCCCAATGGAAACATTTCTGAAAGTCATTTCAAGCCTGAGCTTTAGCAAGCATGCTTCATGCATCATAGCATGGTGATCTGTTGGCCAAACGCTTTTCCCCTTCGATGTCAGAAGTAAACAGAAATATAAAATTCGATTGCAGGAAATCTAGACAAGCTTTTTCAAGCAGACTTTGCAAATTTGTAGATCAACTACCCAGCTGAAGATGGAACGAAAAAAAATTGCAATTTTTTCGAGTACCGGGTGTCCCAAAAAATGTTTATAGGTTTGGTAGACTCCAGAGATGTGAGTTTAGCTTTAATCAATGGCTGATTACTCTCAAAATGCTCCTCGATAGTTAACTTGAGCATAGATACCTTGTTTGTTGGTATTAGTGCTTTGAGAGCAGAGATATCAATCTTAAAGCTTAAATCTTGCGTCTACTTGCAAACCAGAGCTTTGGCCTTTTTGCCTTAGCAAATTCCTGAAGCACATCGAAATTAAGAACTGAAATTAATGAAAAATTAAGAAACTTCCCAATGGATGACTGAGGGGTGACTTCTGGAAAACATAATAACAAAAGATCCAATATTTTTCAACTTTTATCAAGGCTGTCGTTGATTTATACGCTGTGCCTTTAGAAATTGCTTAGGCCAAAAGGCTAAAGCTCTGGTTTGCAGGACGAGGAAATTTTGAGCTTTCAAGCTTAACATGTCTGCTCTCAAAGTACCAATATCAGCAAGCGAGGTATCTTATCTTTGCTCAAGTTAACTATCGAGGAACATTTTTAGAGTGATTAGACAAAATTGATTGAGGCTAAATTCACAGCGCTGGAGTCAACCAAATCCGTATACATTTTTTTGGACACCCGGTAGTTTTGATAAAAATCCACTTTTTTGAAATCAACAAAAAGATTCGAGCCAGGATTTTCGAAGACAGCGTTGACAAAAACATTGCGATTTATACATCTTTCAATTTCTCAGACCATACAACATCCTGTTTACCGCTTTTCGACAGACCGAATAATATTGGAGAAATTAACTGTTTTCTGTGGAGATTGGATGTGTGAAACGGCATCTCGCTGTGCGTTAGAGCGGAAAGTGGAGTTATCTTAAAAGATTACTTCTAAAATTTTAATTTGAGTAAGACATTGATTGTTGGTAGTGCATGGGCCTAAAATTTGGTTTACTAAAATTAATTGACTCTTATGTTGCGTTGCGCGTACCACAAGAACAGCATAGTATGTAGAAAATATCAAACACTTAACGATTAAGATATAAAGTCCCATCCAAATTTATTATCTTTTCTTCTGGATACATGAAATGCAAGAATTTACATTCTCGTACATGACAAAGTAATATAAAGAAAAAAGAATTTGTAGCAGGATAAGAATTATTGACTTGAATAATTTGATCTTCTTCCCTTACCTTCACAATTCTGGTCATTATTTGGTGCTTCACTCAATGCAGTTTCACTTGTTGTACTTGAAGACGATGATAAACACTGAAAAAAACTTGTGATACTTTTGCTCCCTGCGGCATCTTTCTTCAGACCAGCAAGAAGTTTTTCTTGACGCTTATGATGACCACTCTTATATTTTCTCTTCTTTTCTTTGTCTTCGTTCTCATTTTGCTCCATCATAACGGTGGAGTTAGCTCTCTGTGTTGCAATAGTTAGTTCATGCTCTAACTATAGCATATCTGACAGTTTACTGATTCGCTGATTGGGTGGGCTTATGAACTAGAAATATGATCTGATTAGCCAATAAGATTGAAGCATAACAGGAAACTCAAGGCAATCTTACGACAAGTGTGTTTGATATAAGAGCTCATTTTGGATCATCTATCTTATATAGGCCCGGATAAGCCGGATATTTGAATTAGCTCCTGAAACGTTCTTCGAATTGATTGATTTTTCAAGTTTTGTAGATACTTTTTGATAAAACTACTGCTATTGACCTTTCTAGAAATTCAATCACAAAAAGTTAAAACAAATCATTGCAATTAAACTTAAGATGAATTGCCAACATTTAAATTTGGGGCCCCGAAGAGAGAAACTCCTTATATTTTAGCATTCCAGTTTATTATTATTTTCATCGCATATGGACCAGTGGGCCCTTGGCCAAGGATAAATCGTGCATGACGGGGGCCTCAAAATTTTAGAAAACAACTTTCCAGTACCGAAATAACTGAAATTGATCTTTTATTCACTTTGTACCCATTAATCTCGAGATATTCTGCGGCAAAGTGACACGGCAAGTGAAGAGACGCTAGACCAGTTACTTCCAAACAAGGCAAGTTACCATTTAATAGCAAAATGAAAAAAAAAATTCATAATTTTTGGAGGGCCCACCGGGCGATCGCCCGGTAGCCCGACTGGCCAGTCCGCCCCTGGGTTAAAAAGTAGGGCCAGTCTCTGTTTATTTTCATCTTTCAGTTCAACAGCCTCAAAATAAAGGTTTGATTTCTTTACAAACAAATCAAAATCGTCTCCAATCTTGTACTTTTCTGGTCTTCTAAACAACGAAAGCGAACGGTTTTGCTCAGGAAGAACCTGGGCGGCTGGGCCAGCTGCAGGATTATCGTCTGGCATTTCGAAGCTATATTTACACTTTGTTTAAACATCTACATCATTTACAAATGCGTGCGTCGTTCTTTAAATTCAAGTCCTTGTTCTTTGTGTCTGTCTCTCCTTGCTCTTTTCGTTCGTCTCTTGATTCTGAGTTTGTGGTTGCGTTGGTCCTGGCAGGATCGCCAAAAATGCGACGAAGCGCGCATTGAAAGTAGATAAAACTCAAAATAAACTCTTAAATTCTGTTTTCTTTTCTCCGCTTCGCATTAACATCCAACAACCTAACGTATAACTTCTCGTTCAACCTATTCCACTTAACGTCGTTCCTCTCTTCGTGCTCTTTCTGTTCTCCTCTCAACTCACCTAATAACATCAACAAATTACTCTCGTTCCAGACCTCTCTCCCAATCTGTCTAAATTCATTTTTTTCTCACATCTTCACATGAGCATATGGTTCAGCTCTCTGCATTTAGTTCATTTGTATTCAAGATCGAATATATATTTAACATTATTACATGACCCATCTAAAGTTTTACAAGCTGTGATACTCGTTGTCATACAATTCAAAACCCTGTATTAAGGTTTGTCGTATACTAACATGATTTCATCTGTCATTTTTTATCCAAATTATGCGTATCCCTATATTCAAAAGGGAGTATTTCTATATTTAAAATGGGCGTTTCCCAAAGTTCTTAAGGGCGTGGTCCAAAAAGTTTTTCCGGGGGCTTCGCCCCCGAACCCCCGTCGTTTCTTACCCCCCCCCCCACTTCGTGGCGGCTGGCTCCGCCGCTGGTAGGCTTTACCACAGAATAGAGTGGCTTTACTGTTCTGAAACCTTAATGATGGGTTTCGACGAAATCTTTCCACAAGAAAAACAGGTAGTTTAGTTCCGTTTTTTCGCGTACGAAAAACTTTGCAGATATTTCGGTCGACTCATTTCTGCGAACTTTTTCTTCCATTTCAAGCGCCTCCCTGTCGACAGCTGGTTATCAGGCTACAGGGGATTTTAAAGGATAACAGATGATTTCCGTTTCAATGATAATTTCACCACAGGTGGCGGAGAATGGTTCTACAATGCTTGCACGATTCAGTAGTACAAACAAATGTACTAAGATTTAATCATACCTGCTAGTCAACTGTATTAAATTTCTCTTGAATCCTTTATTGATTACATAGACTCCAATCTCCATACCACTATGTTATTGCTTAGGCCACAAATTCTGTTGAGTTGAAATTCTGTTGTGTTGTTGCAGTTGTATTGAATAAACAGTATTCAATACAACTGCAACAACACAACAGAATTTCAACTCAACAGAATTTGTGGCCTAAGCAAAAACGCAAAGGTATGGAGATTGGAGTCTGTGTAATCAATAAAGGATTCAAGAGAAATTTAATACAGTTATGTATCAGGTATGATTAAAGGGAATCGACATAGTTAAAAGCTGGCCCGGGCCAGGTCAAAATATCATCTATTGTACTTGGCGGTTTCGACGCATCCGGTTTCATTGTGTAGCTAAAGAAACATTTGATTTGTGGGAGTTTCTTTAGCCTATTTATAGCGGCTACGAGATATAGCTATGTCTGTCCCCTTTAAATCTTAGTACATTTGTATGTATTACTGAATTTTGCAAGCATTACTGAACCATTCTCCGCCACCTGTGGTTTCACAAATTGCTGTTGTTGTTGGTCATAAAGCGCGCACAAGAAATCCATGAATGGACGGTTGATGATCTTTAGTATGCACGAAAACCTCTCCCCTAATGAACCTTGAACCAGAGAACCCATGCACCGAGAAGCATGTCAGAAGCGCGAGAAGACAACAGCCGAAGGGAAAGGAGAGATTCAGCTCCCGATTAAGATGTTCAACCATTCCTCTACCGTGGGTACCATTTTTATTTTAATAGGCTCTGGTACCCAGGGTACCATACCTCTGAAAAAGAATGGAGTTCGATGTAAGTGCCTGCAGTAATCCAGTCAGAGCCGAGGACGGGGTCAAAAACCTGGGACCCATGGCCATAAGGGCCCATAAATAATAACACAGGTTTTCAAATATAGCTAAACTTCAGGTCCCTGCCAGGTTCATGATCAAAAAGGGCCTCAATAACTTCTCAAATTGCTATAATGTTTTAGAATCAAGAGGAGTTAACTTGTTATTATGCTATTGTTGTTATTTGTTATTATTAACATATGGTGAATCTTGTGCATTATGACTGGCTAGTTCGATGACATGATATTTAGAGGCGCAAAATAGCTACCAGAGCGATTCTAGTTAGTTTGATTTTAAAATTTTCCCGGGGGAGCTTGCCCCCGGACCCCCTAGATGAGTGCACCTCCTGTGTACCTTTCACAACTGACTTTGCCGGGAACCGGAGTTTAGTTTTGACCCGGCAGACCCGGGGGAGTAGGGTCGCAGGGTCGCTGAGTTACCGTTCATATTCAATCTTTTGGCAATTTGAGACGTTCGTTCCCATAGACCCTGGCGACTACTCAAGTGACTGCAACGACCTGATGTGAACCAGACTTGAAGTGCATAACATAAAAACAATCTCTTTGATTCATAAATACATTTTTGCATAACCTTGACACAACATTTTTAAAGATAATCAGTTTTAAAAGAGGCATTTTCCTCATTTTCCGGGAGTCTAGAGGGCGTTGTCACCAAGGTTTTTCTTGGGGGCTGCGTCCCCAAACCCCCCCCGTTAGGCCCCGTTCCCATAGATCACTCGAAGGCCCGAGCTGGCTCGACTGCCCTGCACGGTAATGTACACGCTTTTTCTTGCAAGAAACTAGTTTTCAAGAAACTGGTAGCAAGATGGCCGCAATGTTACGAAACTGTAGCACTATGTCTGAGAGTTAGACCTTTAGAAGTTAGATGCAATGAATTGTCGTTGAGCCTTGATTCTTGAGTAATACCAATCGACAGTTTTTGTTTTGAACATAAAAGGACACTGTTTATTCCTATATGATGTTTCAAATCTCAGGAAAATATCTGCAGCAATGCTGAGACCAAAGTGACCAGTCATACGTTTGAAAAGTAAGATAAAATCAAGAAACTTTCAGTACTAAGATGCAAAAATTATTGAATCATTTTGAATTATGAAACGTTTGGTACTGTTACCAGATCCAAATTTCTCATAAAGAAAATGCGTACAAAATATCAGAAGTAGTACGTTATTATTCAATCTCTAGCATGTTACATACAGTTGAGTTTGGAAACCATAGAACTGGGTATTTTTTCTCCAAATCCTTAAAACTGGGTATGCAAAATGCATGCTAGTTATAAAGGGTGGGTATGACGCTACAATTTGGGCGGCACGCCCCCATCATGCTTTGGCCCAAGTTACCTCCCTGGCTTTCATCTCTCATCATTTTTACACGGCAGCCCAATCAGTCGAGAGGACTGCATTACAATGGACCGTGTCAAATGTTAGGATATCATTAACTGAAATGAATTCGATTGAAAATTACCTATGTTTATATTGTGAAAAGTGGCAAATTAATAGATTTAGGCAGGGACAGGCAAATTGCTCTTCAGCCTACCTTTAAAACTGCTACAGGAGGGTGCTTGTTTGACATCTAAATACAATCTATATATATAAGGCAGGTAAACGATTATCCAATTAGATTTGTTCCTTTGTTAACCATTGTGAATTGAACAATCTTCCTTTGTAAAATAACAATAAGCAATTGTATTTGAACAATGAGTCTATTGGATGTATGTCCAGGAATTGAACTCAATAGAGTTCCCTCGGGGGTTAGCTGTTGCCCTGGGTGCTCAGTCAAAAATCGCAATCCTGCCCTTTTGCCCTATGTGAAAACAATAGATTCTAACAGTTCTTCCTCCTATTGAATTTGCAAAAGAGCACTTCTTCCTATATATGAGAACAATAAATTTTCCTCCCATACAATTTGAAAACAATGAATTGTAAAATTTTTCCGGCAATTGAATTTACGCCCACACACATCTCCTAGGGTGGTTTCAGTTAATGTCCGTAACCCCCTCCCCTATGGAAGAGAAAATCCAGAGATATGCAAAAATCCCCCAAAATCAGGGGTATGCAAAGGATTTTGCCAAAACTTTAACACATTTTCAGGAGTGAAATGCCCCATAGGTAAAACCCCCAAAAATCCGGACATTCCTGTACTTTTAGAGGCAAAATCCGGATCTTCCCACTACAACTTAGGAACCAATGGGGCTGGAAGATGCTTTTATCGATGATAAACATTTTTCATAACCCCTCCATTTCCTCATTTAGATTTTCAAGGGCCCCCGATTATCAGCTATCATTTTTGGTGGCCCCTCTCTGTATCTAATTCGATGCCACACTCCCAAGCAACAAATCATATTTTCTGATGGCAAGTGGCCCAAAAGGACATAGAAAAGCTTTCAAGAGAAGAAAGTGGCATGGCACTTGGAGATTTTATGAAAAATTGACAGTTTGAGGAAAAACGCAAGGCTTAACAAAGATCATAGATGGATAACGTTTGCGTTTCAGATAGCTGAGATCAGATTTGTTTAGTTTTCATGGCCCCTTATTTTACACTCAAGGTTTTCAGTGGCCCCCTTTCACTGCCCTAAAATTTTGGTCGCCCCTCTGAATATCTATCAGCCCCTACCAAGTAATGAATGGTCCCTTATCAAGAAAAATCTGCGGCCTTCGACCTTGATGAGTTGTTTTTCCATAGGGGGGTACGGAAAAACAACCGCTAACAACGTTCCATTGAAAATCGATACGATTTTCCTCGTGAGACTATTCCTCGCACCGGCCAAATTATTTGCTCTACGTCAGAAATTGAGGAACGGAAAAGTATCGAAAGATATCGCAAAATCTTGCAAAATGAGAAGCTGCAAAAATATTGAACAATATTGCAAAATTATCAAACTGATGGCCCAAATGTAGCAAAACTCATTTGGCTTCGTCCCAAAATCAAATAACATGGATAAGAATGACTGTTTTTCAGTTCTTCATATTTTCCGGCTTGAACATGCAATTTTACGGATCAAATGCGTAAATTCGGCACAGAGTCTATACCAAACGACATCAAACTAATCAAAATACAGCGCTGTATTAGCTAAACAAATTGAAAATCTTTGGTAATTTCTTGAATTTGATATAAGTGGGGGGGGGCTTAATAGAGAAGGGGGTTATCTAAAATTTTGCCTCAGAGGTGGCTTATTAGGGAGGGGGCTTGATAGAGAGGACAGAACTTCTATCTTCAGAAACTGATCTCAAGATACGTTTTCTTAGAGCTCCGAAGGGTCAAACCAGTTTTCCTAATGGGGCTTAACTGTGGAACTGTCTAGAAAGAGAAGCTGAATTGTCACCATCTGCAAAACATTCAAAAAGAAAATATCGACAAACAGTACAGGGGTGCAATGGCCCTGCATTCTATAATCACTCCTTCATTTCCTCCCTTCACAGAAAATTGTTCATCTCTTGGTTGATTACTGTGTAAATAGAGGGGGTGACAGGGTAGTGGTACCATGATACCAGAGGGGTGGTACCTGGTACAATATTGTGCAAATGGGGTGGAATCTGGTACCAAAGGTAGGGGCACCGGTACTAAGCTTATATGAGTAGGTATCAATAAAAATTTCGTCCATGCATGTTTTTGGAATTCCCAGAACAAATTTTAGCCTTTTACAGTGCAGACAGTGACACAGATGCCACACTGACGTGGTCAGGAGTGATTTGGCCTTGCATTTTTGGTCTCATGAGGAATTGACGTAGACCTCCTTTCAGAATTCGTCATATTCATGATTAAATATTAATAGTCAGTTATTAGCTCCTCCCCCCAAAATTGGTGGTACCAATACCTTTAATTTGGGTGAAACCTGGCACCTTATGAGTTGGTACCGGTACCAAAGACTCTCCCTGTCACCCCCTCTAAATATACATGGATACAATGAAAATTGAACTAACCTCCTACTTGCAATCAACAAATTCCTCTTGCTTTCTTGAATTTATCTCCATTTCTCCAAGGTTTTGATCTGCTCCATGTTTTACTCTCTACTTTCAAGTAATGACACATTCACGGGAAGACTTTCATCCTTAAGCTCTTAACTTTCAAAAGAAATTTCTCTCTTTTGAATTCTCAAAATTTGCATTGGGAGGCATGCCAATCAAAGATTTCTGAACTTTTCTTTCATAATTCAATCCTTTTTCCTACTACGCAGTACCTTTTGTTTCAAATTCAAACTTTTTCCTCTGTGACACAGATATTTCTCGATTTCATATCTATATGCGTCATAGGAGTGACCCGAAACCTTTTGTCTTCAAATTGTTTCTTCTTTCAGCACTGTAAACAGCATAAGTAAGAAACTGCATCTCTCCCACGGAAAAGAACCTTCCCAGCTTTTGTTCCGAAGTCTGAAGTGGATACGAATGGTTTTATTTTCTTTGTCTACAATATGGGGGCTGGGGTACATCCATTTTTATCCATGGTTCAACTCGCAAGGGAATGATCCTTGTACATATCCTCATCCCGAAAAAACTAAAAGAGAGGCCAGGCCAGTGGCGTAACGCACGGTGTGCACCTTTAAGCACAAAACTGAGGGCCCACGAACATTTGTGACCCGAAGGGGTGCCCCAAGTAATTTGGCAAAAACAACGGGTATTTGGATGGAAGGGGATGAAAGGACATGTTTCAGCATTCACAACATTATTAAAATGATTGTAAGACTCAGGGGTGGCGCCAGGGGAGGGCTAGGGGGCTACAGCCCCCCCGTCGGAGAAAATTTTGGGCTCTCGTCGGAGAAATTTGGCAAAATATCGCACGAAAACACCATTTTTCAGCCATTTTAGCCCCAATGTCGGAAGCTTCAGCCCCTCTGTCGGAAAATTTCTGGAGCCACCCCTGGTAAGACTGGATATGATTTGCGAGTAAGCACATAATAATGATGTAAAGTGACTGTCTCAATTCACTTGATTGTCACCTCAGAAAAGAAAGCGGAAAGAAATGATGCAAAAATCCTGAATAAGGGTTTCAAATTTGAAGTATCAGCAAATGAAGAAAATTATTTCATTTCATGTGACAAAGATCATTAAAATTTGCATGGAACATAGTTAAGTATGAGGACCCCCTAACCATTATTTTCACGAAGGGCCCCACACTCCTCCGTTACGCCACTGGGCCAGGCTTACTTACATCGCTTTCTTTTTCCAACTAAGCTCCAGAGGATGCATAAAGGAAGGTTTTAACGGGGGTCTTGAATGAGAGGGAAAGCTAATTCTGAGCGAAATGGCACTGAAAACGTCTCAAAATCCCATGCTTTATGTCCTCTACCGCTCTGGATTATATACCTCAAACTACAAAGAAACCATCATTCCTTTGAAATGATCAACAGCTTTGTTTGAGATTGCAAAGAGGCTTATAGAAAACTTTTCAGCATTGAAATTTTGAATGAAGGCTTTGAAAAAAGGTGAATGCATTCCGTTCATCTGACGCAAGACCAAGGTAATGAATTCCTGGAAATGAGAAATCTGAGCGAGAACGATATGGACGTGTTCTATCACAGAGAACTTCAAGGGGGGTGCAGTGAGAGGGCACGTTTTTCTGTGGGGCATTGGGCTAAAAAGAGAAAGAAGCTCATGTGCTCTCACACTTTCATTAGATTAGTACGGCTTCTTTTTCTAGCCAAAACAAGCGGTTGGAGGTTTAAGAGGTTCATAGATTCTGTTCCATACCAAGGTGAGCCTCAAGGGGGCTAGAATTAGCAACTTCTCTTAAGACATTACTCGGTTCGACGGCGGGCCAGCGCGACGCCGCAGGCGCCGCGAGGCAAGCATAGTTTATTTCAAGTCTTTGCATCCAGGAAAGACATAACTTTATGCCCAGTACAAGTTTATACTTTGAACAAGGACATCGGCAGTGGCACTGCATAAACTCATACTGATATCATGCTCAGAATTTTCTTGAGCAGGTTTGAAAGATGTCCGGATGGGCCCGGATGCAAGACATGATAATGCTTTGTAGGCAATATTTCATAAAATCTCCGTGGATCTAGTACTGGACTAAAGTACGACCAAAAAGTATGTAGAGTTAAAACGTTTTTCGATGCCATTTCAGCTCTATTTGCTGAATAGTAAAAGTTAAGGTCTCTTTTGGAAATTTAAACTTACACAAGGGAGTTAGTTGCGTGCAATCGCTACTGAAAGAACCAATAATGGTTGCAGCGCCCGCTCTCAAAACTCCGGTTACAGAAAACAGCCTTGAACTGTCCTAACTCCTAAATTGCCCAAAGATCTGTCGCTTGTGATTAGATCGATCGCTAATGTTTCTTTTATCAACAGCGCATGAGCGCCCGCGCGCTCAAAACGCTGAATATGGAAAGCAGCCTTTCAAGAGGCACTCCACGGTATCCTCCAAGATTACTATGAGTATGATCGCTCAAAAAACGGGACTTGGCGCCAAACCAAGACCACTCATTCATTCTGGATCTCGTGATGCCACAGCACCTTTCCAGCCTAAAGGTGCTGAACTTTCATTGCCCACCAAACTGGGTTTCTAAATATTGCTACAGTAAAACCCCGCAAACAAGAACATACTTTTCTTAAAAACAGATTGTCTAGGTTCTTATAAATGAGGCACTTATGACATTTTCAGGGTGTGTTTCTTATTGCAAGGACACTTGTGACTATGATGAATGTATAGCAACAGTATACAATGTGTTAAATAAACTTGAGGGTATAATGACTGCCTTTGAATATTAGAGAGCATGGTATTTTTGTTGTTGACAAATCAGTTATATCATACAGCTTGATAAAACAATTTGCATATCCCTGAAACTGTTAGAGATGTTCAGTTATCGACTGTTTGGAGTTTGTCTGCACTGATATGACAAGATTTCTTAATTAAGTGTGCCATCTCATAAGAACATTGAAGTAAATCAGTCTGTTTTTGGTTCTTATCTTTGGGTGTCTTTTGCCACAAAATCAGTCTGCAGGTTCTTATTTTGCTATGTTCTTGTTTGCGGGGTTTTGCTGTATTGGTTGGAATGGGTGCAAACTCAGTTGATTGATCTCTGCATGACAGATCAAAGTCATGTGGAGAAGAATACAATCGAAACACCTTAATAGTCGGCAATGAGGATGCCTCAAAATGCAGGATAATGTACACACTATCCCAAAAGCATGGAAAATGAAACATCGGAAGTGAACAGGATACTGGAATGCTTGAATCATTGAATTCCGATATAAATGAATGTGCAATTGCTGCTGCTAGAGATGTAGAGAATTATTGTATAGCTACTTTCATTTATTGTTCGTTTATTTTATAGCCTCGTTTATATGTTTTGTTCCGTTCTGTTGGATTAGCCTCGTTTTCGTAGAAGTAGGATTGTGAGAGCCGATAGCAAACATGGCAGTTTATTGATATACTTTACTCTGTTTTAACTGGCGAAAAGGACGGGATACCTTCGTTAAAGATGAACCCACTTGCCAAGAGTAATGGGACTCCACACTTTGACCCTGCTGAACACGATGGAAACACGCTACAAGCCTTTACAGAATTTATAGAGTCCTGGGAAATGTGGTACGATGTTGCCTCGATAGGTGAACTCAAAGAGGATGCTACAGACGCACAAAAGAAAGAGCACAAAGCAAAGGTATTTAGAATGTGTGCTTTCACAGGTGAGCGATTAAAAACTGATCTTAAAGCTGAATACAACCAAGATATGGCCAAAATAAAATCTGCTGATTTTGATGATATGGTAAAAAAGCTTCATGATAGATACCAGCCAGCTCAAAACCAGGTACTACTTCATTACCAATTCCACCAGCTCAAACAAGAACCAGGTGAGAAAATTGATGCTTTTATCAATAAAATCTGCCAACATGCTGATAAATGTGCATTCAAATGTACAAACACATCCTGTACTGAGAAAGATCAAATTCATAAGACTTTGATAAGAGATCAAATAATAATTGGTACCAACATTGCTAGTATAAGAGAAAATGAACTTGAAAAGGAACATGATTTGGCCTCGTTGATTTCAACAGCAAGAAAAATTGAAGCCACTGAAGAAGCAACCAAATTGATGGACTCTGAATCTCCTAGTAGCTCTTTTCATGTTAACTGTGTTGAAAATGAAGACCCCCAGCATGCACAAGTACACAAAATTGGTAAAAGAGGGGGAAAATACTCCCAAAAAGCCCAAAGAAGGGAGAATTTTCAGGATAATTTTAAACCTCCCCAGGGTGCAAACAAAATTATGTGTTGTGCGGGTTGTGGCAGAAGCAACTGCGATCGAGGCCCAAATTGCGCAGCTAAAAATGCTTTTTGTAATGCTTGCGGGAAAAAGGGCCATTTTTCTGCTGTCTGCTTTAAAATGGTAAAAGGGGTTTCCACAATCACATCCATCAAGCAGGACTCCCTCAAAAAAATCCACACCATCTCAAGCAGTCACAAGAAAGCAGAAATCAGCCTAGGAAAAACAAAAATCCAGGCACTCATTGACACTGGTGCAGAGGTCAATATCCTCCTTGAGAGTAATGTGCCCAAAACTATCAGGAGAATTTTCCGCACTCCCGTCACTCTGCAACCATATGGAAGCCCAATCATAGCCCCTAAAGGCCAAATCACCCTAGACACCACATGGAACAATACAACACAGAAAGCAACATGGGTTGTCATTGGTGACAGGGATCTCCATGGTAACCCTTGCAACCTGATCTCTTGCAAACTAGCTGAAGCTCTAGGAATTATCTCTTTCAATGGCCCTCCCAGTCAAGTCAGTGCAATTTCCAGCCACAACACTCAAAACCAAGTTTGTAACAATGACTTTGACAACCTCAAGAACAAATCTCAGCAATCAGTTGCAAGTATCCTATCAAAGTATGAAGATGTCTTCACGGGTCTTGGAAAATTAAAAGCAAGCCCTGTACACTTTCATCTGAAACCCAATGCTAAGCCTGTAATTCAGCCACCAAGACAAATCCCATACCACCTTCAACCCAATTTTGAGAAAATCATTCATGAGATGGAAAGGGATGATGTCATAGAACAGCACTATGGGCCAGTAACGTGGCTTGCCAATCCAGTTTTAGTCCCCAAACCAGATGGAAACATGAGAATCACAGTGGATTTGAGGGGCCTCAACCAAGCCCTCGAAGACCCCCACTTGCCGATACCTCGTGTAGAAGACATCCTGCCCATGTTCAATGGAAAATCGATTTTCAGCAAGCTGGATCTCAAAACAGCATTTCATCAACTTGAACTTGATGCAGCATCCCGCCCACTAACGGTTTTTCGTGCCGGTGACCGCCTCATGAGATATAAACGCCTAACCATGGGTACTTTGCCAGCATCTGGAGAACTCAACCAAAGGCTTCGCCCCATTCTTGCAAACATACCAAATGCTGCAGTGATTCAAGATGACATTGTGATCGCAGCAACGGACATCACAAGCCACAACACCTCTCTGGAACGTGTCCTTTCTGCTCTAGCAAGTGCAGGACTAACAGTCAGTCCAAAGAAATGCATCCTTGCTTCCCCAGAAATTCCATTTTGGGGATTCCAAGTCACGAAAGACGGGATCGAACCAGATCCACAGAAAGTCCAAGCAGTACGCCATGCAGAAAGACCACAGAACAAAGATGAAGTTAAATCATTCCTTTGCATGATTCGCTCAAATGGGCAATTTATTCCAGACCTTGCAGCAGCTACAGCCAACCTCAGGGAGCTAACAAGGGATATCAATACATTTGTGTGGTCAGAGGCCCATGAGACTGAATTCCAAAATCTCAAGAAGGCCTTCAATGAAGATGTCCTACTCCGACACTATGACACAAATGCCCCAACGTTTATCTTTGTCGATGCCCATTACACAGGCCTCTCTGCAATCCTCACCCAAGGAGCCTCCATTGATGCTACAAAAGCAGTTGCTATAGCATCACGCACCACCACAGATGCCGAGAAAAATTACTCACAACTTGATTTGGAAGCAACAGCAATTGACTTCGGTCTTCGCCAGTTTCGACACATTCTTGTTGGAGGCCCACCAGCTACAATTGTCACTGACCAGCAGCCTCTGGTATCACTGTGGACTTCAAAAAGAAAGCCACCATCTCGCATTGAACGCATCCTTCTTCGCCACCAAGACATCAACCATCGGGTTGTTTGGCGTAAAGGAAAGGACAACCCAGCAGATTACACCAGTAGACATGCCATTCCCATTGACAAACTGCCTGCATGTATTAAAGAAGAAGCAAAAGAGCATCAGAAACTTCTCTTTCTTCTTCATCAGCCAATCAGAACTACCATCTCAGAGCAGCGTCTGCATCAAGCGCAACTCGATGACAGAAAATTGGAACGTCTACGCCACTTCATAGCACTTGGTCAAGCACCACAAAATGATCCAACACTAAAGGGCTTCTATAGAACCTTTAGTGAACTTTCTATTGGCGCAGATGACATCATTTACAGAGGTGATAAAATTCTACTACCACAGTCACTCCATGACGAGATCATTTCTTTGGCACATGCTGGATCACATGCAGGACAAGATGCAGTAAAACGACGCATCCGTGCCCATTTCTGGTTCTCTGGCCTAGACAATGCCGTCAAAAATCGCCTCGAAACCTGCCACGAATGCCAAATACACACAAGGAACCCGACCAAAGTGCCCCTTTCAAGCACACCCATACCAGATCACCCCTGGGATTCTGTCTCCCTTGACTTGTTCGGGCCCCTACCAGACACATCTCACATCCTTGTCAGCCGCTGTAATCTCTCCAGATTTCCAGATGCGAAAGTAGTTCGTTCGACAAGTGCTCGACACGTGCTCCCAGCCCTAGGAGCTACCTACAACAACTTTGGAAACCCACTAGAACACAAAGCTGACAACGGCCCACCCTTCAACAGCCAGGAATTCAAAGATTTCTCCACCGCAAGAGGAATATCGGTAAAACATTCTTACCCTTACCATCCCCAGGGAAATGAGGCTGAATGTTTTATGAAGCCACTGGGTAAAGCAGTTAAAGTCGCCCTTGATACAAACAAACCTGTGCAAGAAGCAGTGGATGACCTATTAATCGACTATCGCTCTACACCACACCCAGCAACAGGACTCGCCCCCGGCGACGTGCTCTTTCGAGGCGGCTACCACTCCAGATTTCCGAAAAGGCCCCCCGTCACAGAGCAACATATCAAAGAAGCCAAAAAACGCGACAAAGAACGCAAAACCGAAGCAAATGCCAAGCAAAATGCGTCCAGATGGAGAAAATATCCCAACATCATTCAAGGCAACGAAGTCCTGGCCATGCGCTTCAAAGGGAAGACAAAATTTCAATCTTTCTATGAAAAAACTCCGTCTATTGTGATAGACGTCAAGGGAACACAATACACACTTCTTTCATGCGATACAAAACGTCCAAGGCAGCCAATAATTCGCCATGCATCACAAATAAAGTTATATCAACAGCCTGCTCAAACCATGCTACCTCATTCCAGACCTGCCCAAAACACACCACAGCCCTGTAATAAAGCATATGACCTGCCAAGCAACACGAGACGTAGGAATAATGACACAAGTGCCACCCAAAATGAACCCCCAGCGCATCCAGGAAGCAACAACCACGCCCCTGATGAAGTTTACGTACCACCACCTCCACCAGGCCCAGTCGACGACCCTGCCAACGATCAACACGAAGCTCAGGCAATCGAACCTGAAATTACGTTCTGTCATCCACAACAACAAACTTTAGGAGAAGGGAGAAGTAAGACTGGCAGATCAAGAAAGAACGGTAAAAACAAATAGCATCCAAATGCTTTATGCTCAAACAATGTACAAGAGAACAAATAGAAAATGAGAGTGATATTGTATAGCTACTTTCATTTATTGTTCGTTTATTTTATAGCCTCGTTTATATGTTTTGTTCCGTTCTGTTGGATTAGCCTCGTTTTCGTAGAAGTAGGATTGTGAGAGCCGATAGCAAACATGGCAGTTTATTGATATACTTTACTCTGTTTTAAGAATATCGCACGTTAAGTATTATTATCGATTTCGTGACCATACCACAGCTTGTTGATGTATGTTCTAGACATTTGAATTTCAAATCAATCTAGTATTGCAGATATATTCCAGATTTCGTTTTATCACTTGCCTTTACGTATTTAATTGCGTTACCAACAACTCACCATCCTTAATTTCGTCTGAATGAAAACTACTCCTTCTGTTGTTGCAGAAAATGCCTCTCTAAAAAAGATCGAAAGCTCATGAGATGAAATTAGTTTTGAATGTCAGATAATTTTGTATCATAAGATCAACCAAATGAATGAGTTTTTGAGAGTTTTTTCAGCTCATTTGAATACAGAAAGTGATCAATCCTTAGAAATTTGTCAGGATTATTTAGTAAAGCTTTTGTTGGACCCGATGTTTCTCTGAAGATCAATTCATTCCTTCTTATAACAGAAACAAATTATCTCCAAACAAGATAACCAAGAAAACGGAATCTGCTTCTTATAATATGGAAACACCTTTCAAATTAAGTAGGAGAGCCACAAAACAGAGCATGGAATAGTCACCGGATTGTGCTTGATACTTTCACGTGGCATTTTCTACAGCTCTAGTAACAATAATTGTATGTTTGTAAATAAAGACATTCCAATATTCCATCTTATTCCAATATTTCAAAATTCCAATTTAATACAGTATTTCGGTATTCCACACTTGATGTGTCCAAGAAACAAAATGCAGAGGAGGGGAATGAGGTAGTTTCGATTGAACCAACTGCCCCAGGGAAGGCGCGTTGTATCTACCGGAACCTCAGGACCATTGGATCATTGGATCATGCCGCAGACCCTTGGCTGCAATTTTGTGCCACACGGTTTTTCTAGCAGTTTCTCCAAATTAAGTAGCTTCTCTGGTACTCGTTTAAAGCGTCCTTTGCATTATCAGTTGGACCTATCCTTATTTATGGGAACTTATACTATTTATTGTATATTATCCAATAAATATTTTTTCAGTTTTAGCTGGTTTGAATTACTTAATGGATATCTATATGCTGTTAACTATTAGAAATAACCGACTTTGAAGAATTGTAAATTGAAAAAATAAATGCTCCAATTTTATCTTGTCTGCTGGATTGAATATTTTCAGTCATGCTTGATAACATTTATCGGATAAAGAAACGTGTATACCTACCATGATAAACAGAGAAAAGATTAAAGTGATATCAAAGAGAGTAAGTAACCAACAAAGGAATAGACGACATTCCATTCCCTAAAAGTAAAGTAATGTATTCTTTGCTAAACTGAGGTCAAGTCAAAATTTCAGAAAGTTTTTGAAAATAGCCTTAACCCATGCGGCTACGGAGAACGGTTGCAAAGAAACAATTCAGTGGCGGTCAAGGGGTCGTGTCCAAAATAACATAGCATTGTACAACTCTACACAAAGATTATACTCGTTACGTACCATACGTCTTGTTGTTGGTAGTGGGTGTCATTCTCCTCCACCGCAGTGTGAGGTAGTATTTCTCCTCCGCCTCAGCAAGAGGTAGTAGCAGTCATTCTCCTCCACCACAGTGTGAAGTAGTATCTCTCCTCCGCCTCAGCAAGAGGTAGTAGCAGTCATTCTCCTCCACCACAGTGTGAGGTAGTATCTCTCCTCCGCCTCAGCGAGAGGTAGTATCAGTCATTCTCCTCCGCCGCAGCGTGAGGTAGTATCTCTCCTCCACCTCAGCGAGAGGTAGTATCAGTCATTCTCCTCCGCCGCAGCGTGAGGTAGTACCAGTATTTGGTGTAGTCCTTGTAGTAGTTGTCTTAAACTACAATAAGCTACCTACACTAATAACTGGAGACGACTGCTTAATGAGAGGAGGCTAATACGGGAGGCATGTTCAATCCCAATTTCTTAAGGTGCAAACAAGTATAGTTAACGTGGCCACCTATTGTGTGGCCCCAAACCGCCAAAGTACAGCCAAATTAGTGCTCCCTAGACCCAACCACTGATATGGATGTGTATATATTTATAAACCCAATCATCTATTTTTTTTACCCTTTTTCCTTTGTTTGGTGCCTTAGTATGGAGACCAGACCATAGATGGCGGCACTGCTGTTTTCACTAGGAGTTTAGGGACTCTACTTACAATATCACTAGGTGTTCTAATATGCCTTGCAAAGCAGTTACTGGACCAGCGTCCCAAAACCTTTAATAGCCGGTCAGGAATGTTCGCTGCTGCTGCTGTCGTTGCTGCCCCACTCCTGAAGCTGTGGGACGAGATGTTTTGGCTGGTGGCACCTTGTTGGTATGTCTTTCTTGAACTCTCTGATATTGACTGAAGTTGTGTAGCAACTCAAGCTCCCTTTTTAGGTACTCCAGACTGCTGGGGGAATCCTTATTGGCAGTGGATCGGCTCCTGGGGCCAGTTGAAAGAACCTGCTCCCCTGTGAATGAAAAAGAGCATCGGCGAGAACATTGGACGTCCCAGGAATATGTGAAGCGTTTACAGTAAAGTTGTGCTTGGCTGCAGTGAAGAACAATTCACACAGGAGGTTAGCAATTTGGGGGCATTTTTGATGTGTGTTTTGACCATATATCAACAACTGCTTTGTCAACACAATGGAAGAGAGGCTTTTGCCAATAAAATGCTCTGCCCAGATCTTGCATGCTACATATATATAGGAAATAGTTCCTTCCAAGCAATTGAATAACTCTTGAACTGGGCTGACCACCCTTCTGACATCCAGACCCCTTTAAAATAAATTCCAAATCCAAGCTCTCCTGAAGCATCTGTAAAGACTTCAATATTTTGACACTTTGTGGTGAAACGGTCTAGGCTTTGCTGCTTACTGTTCCAAGTAGGGAGAAATCAAGCCACCACTAAATATCCTCTCGTGCTGAACTGTTTAAGGAAATGAGGTGGCTAGGCCTATCAACTGTAGTAGACAGATCAAGTAAATGTCTTACGAATGCGTGGCCTGGAGGAATGATTTTTTGCAGCAAAGGATAATTTACCAATCAAAGATAATGGATCGTGTTTTGTGCAATTCCCCCTGTTTGTTTTAATACCAAACCTGGAGCAACGATAACAAGTCATAAAGTTTCTCCTGGGAAAGGCGAGTAACCATAGCAGCTGAATCGATTACTTAGTAATTGATTGGGAATTTCCCAGGTAGGTTAGCTCAGTTGTGGGGCCCACCATTTGTTCAGGGGCTAGTGGGATGCCCAAACGATGAAAAAGAGATCTTTAGTCTTTGAATCTTGTGTGCACAAGATGCCTCATCTGCACAAGAATTGAAATAGTCAACCCACAAAGGGAAAAGACCAAGTAAATGCCAGTCACTTGGGGCAACTGGGCACATCCTAAAGGCACTCTTTACATCTAACTTGGCTAAGTGTACCTCTGTGTATCATCTGTTTACATCTGTTTATCTCTGTTTACCAACCTAAGTGCACCTCTGTTTACATCTAACTTGGCTAAGTGTACCTCTGTCTAAGTTTACCTCTTCCTAGTTCCGAAACGATATCAACTGCCCTATTAAAGTTTCATAATGGACAATTGCTTCTTCATCAGGGATATAGTCATTGATGGAGTAGCCTTTTGGAGATGAAAGGTCTGTAATCATCCGCACTTTGTTCGATTCTTTTTTTTGGGGGGGGGGGCGATAATCCCAATTGGGGATGTCCTTAATTTGAAAGTGGTGCAGTGTGAAAAGGGGCCTGCAATGCGGTGGGCCTGGATTTTAGCCAATATATTAATATAATATCAGTAATAAGTTGTACGTGACTTTTTTCTGATTTCAGAATAAAAGCTGTGTTGCTAAATTCTGGGCCTGAGTAACCTATGACAAAACCATAAGTAAAACCAGATAAATAAAAGCTACAAACTGTTTGTTTGGTTGGTGCATTAGTTCTCTTTTAAATTCAGAAACCTTCACTGGGGTGTAGATTGATGAAGGCAAAGGTTCAAAATTGTAAGACCGGTATGTTTTGCAATATGCTCCTGGATGATTGCCTCTGCACTTGTTGCAGGCATGACGGTGAGGGCAGTGCTGAGAGTTGCAGTGGTCACCTGCATTGAATTCCCGGCAATTGGTATGTAAGGGGTTCTTGTATGGAAAGGAGCTTGTCTTGGGTCAAAAGGGCTCATTTGCACTTGTTTTTTTTGGGAAAAGGCTCACTTGTGCTTGTTTTGGGACAAAAGACTCATTTGGGCAGTTGGAGGAGTAGTGCCCTGGCTGAGAACATCTGAAACAGGTGGGCTGGCCATATGACTGGGTGGGCTGGGTACATAGAAAGCGGTCAAATGCGTAGTCATATAGCTTGTCCCATCAGGCTGATTTGTCCCTGGCGATATTCAGCCGAAATGCAACATCATATCTATACCAGGCTGTGAAGTGGTACACCCTTTGAAAAGAACAGATTGACTCCTGGTATGCTAACATCTAGGGAGCAAGGTCCAGATGTCAGATGAAAGTGGACCATACCTCTTAAAAACACATTCTGAGCTTCAAAGTGGTTACTCTACGCTTTCTGGCATTTGAGGTTGAAATGCTACTTGAGCAGGCCTTACATCAGATGCAGACAGGTCAAAAAGCAGGTGAGGTTCTACAGATGTTGCACCATACAGGCTTTTTTGGAGAAAGGTTGCTAAATCAATGTACTCCTTGTTCTTAAGGGCCTTTATGACCTTTTCTGATAAGGGAGGGAGGGAGGTTGATGCATACTGCTGATAAATTGGCAAATTTATACCTGCTAATGATCCATGGGCATCTGCTGCTGGCAGTACAGGTTGAGTGCTGGGGCGCTGTTGTTTTGGTCAAGCTTTGGTTGTGTTGGAGGGGCAGAGCAGAATCAGATTGCCTTCTGTGGCTTCTTGAACAGGGTGAATGGCAGCTGCTGAAGCTGGAGATAATGGAGGGGCAAATGCTGCTTGATGGGAAGCTGTATGGCAATAGAAACCTCTGATCTGATCAGGGCACAAAGTTCTTGCAGTGAGAGCCCAACTATTTCTTTGCTAGCCGTCGGGGCTGAGTTTGACTTTTGAGTAGCTTCCTGTCATCTGTGTTCCTGATTTCCTTCTGTAATCACAAATGATGCATCTTCCATATTGGAACTGCTTTCGCCAGGTTGTGGTACGTTAAAATGTGTAAAAATGCGCTCTGCTAACGAGTTCTTTGGGCCAGTCGTGGCTTAGGCCATAGTGGGGCACAGCGAGCTTTGAGAACTGCTTTGGCTGTTCTTCTCCAATCACGCAGGGTTTTGACCCGAACTTCTGTTTCCGATGGAAGTTTCTTTGACAAAGGCCCCATCCGAGGCCGACATGAAGGTGATACTAACACAGATTCTTCTAAAAATCCCACAAAAATGAGCTCAAAATTCGAGAACGAAAGGCTTACACTTTGCATTTGCTCTCAACCATATTGCCTGCTGGGAAGGCGGAAGCAAAAGGCGGGAAATGGCCTCCGCAGGGGGTGATGAGGTGAATTAACCTCCGCCTATGTGTTAAAAAACATTTATGGGGCATAAATGTGCTATTGACTACACGGAGCCAAAGTTTACAATCATAAAACTTGTATGCGCACCACAAAATCACAAGCCTGTTTACAGCAACGGACAATAATCATTTGTGGTCCAAAATCAAACGTTAATATCAGTATTTCAAATACAGTTCTGAAGTCAGATGCTTGAGGCATACAGAGTTGCACAGAAAGCACGTTGTTTGTCTGTTTTGTTTTGTTTGTTCTCAATTTGTTTTGAGGGGGCTTGTCAGGGTTTCTAGCTACTTAAAACTAATTTGGGCCCACTGCGCATGCCGCATCGAGGCATGAGACCCCCGGTTTAAATAGTTTAACGTCCCTGCCGAAGGACGACAAGGTGAATTGTGAGGTCAGAGCTCCAAGGTCACCCATCAGGAATTTTGACCTCACTCGACCGAGCTTAACTTCACTCACCTGACAAGGATTGTATAAGCCACTTGGCCACTTGGCCACTCACCCACGAATGAGCCCTGGAAAGATACGAATTTCTGCGTCTCTGCAATGGTAACGAGTGGAATTTCGCTCTTTCAAGAAAGTGTACGAGTTTTTTGCTGAAAAAAGGATTTTTATGAATTTTTGATCAACTTTCTTTAAAGTAAAGAATTTTTGCCATGGGTGTACGAGATTTGTGGGAGCCAAATGCCACTTGAATTGTGAGTTATTAGTCTTTCCCCTCAAATAACTTGTTTTCCTTAGAGCAACTAATGTCACAAGAGAACCTTTGAAAGGATAAAGTCTCATGAAACGATAATCGAAAAAGTCACATCGAAGGAAACCGCTCCATATAAACCAGCGGCCAGAAGTCTGCTGCATGCTCCAATGGTCTAACGGTCCAATGGTCCACGGTTCCGGCAGGTAAATACGCCTCTGTTGAATGGGGAAGTAATGTGTGTTATCTATTATCCCGCAGGTAAAGATTCAAATGTCTCCACCTGTCCATGACGACTACGACTGATTTTAATTTAAAAAACATTTGAAAGAATTTGTTTTAAAAGTCTGTTATTTGACACCATCGTCGCTCGTCAAGATGTTCTTGTTGGTCGTATTGACGACTTCATTCTTTATAGAGTGCACTGCACTATGTACAACTTCAACGATGTATGCAACAACAAGTTTGAAGTCGTACTCGTATCTTTACTACTCAAACAACGATTACTGTACACTTTACTTCAGACCAAGCTCGAGTTACTCCAGTGGATACTTTCTTGAAATTAAATGGACGAAATTCGACATCGAAGGAAAGATGCCAAGCTGTAGTTATGATAGCGTTGAGGTTTTCCTAACAAGGTAAGAGTTAATCTGGCCGCAACCTCAGTAAACATAGTGTCGGTGTAAGAAAATATTAGGGTTTGATAGAAGACACATAGGGAGACTAGTGTGAGGCCAAAGCACCCGTAGAGGAAAGAGTTCAAGCAAAACAGCAACTAGCAATGAGCAGGGTATCGTTATAACTGACATCCAAATGAGGAGGTACAAGTAAGCAAGGGAATGTACTGTGCCAGGGGCGGATTTAGCATAAGTTCCACGAGTTCGAGAACTTTGTCAAAATTTCATAGATTTGTCTCTGAGAATAAAATTATCATGATAATCATGAAAATGAGATTCATGATGAAAAGAATAATAAACGATTTCCAACCGGTTGCACTTCCTGGTGATTTCATTTGAATAAAATAAAAGATTTGTTGTCAGATCGTTTCGTAAGTTTCAGCATGATACAATTGGACCACAGCGGGACCCTTTCGACCGTTCCTGAGCCTGAATCTCTCCATGTTTTGTTTGTTTGCGTAAATGTTTGGAACTGAGACCTTTACATTGTTTAGAGTGTTCGGAACTGCGACATCTTTTGTTTCCTTAGTCGGGAACTGAGGCCTTATCGTTTGTTGGATGTTCGGAACTGAGACATAAGTGTCTGCTTGAGACTGAGGCTGACAATTCTGAGAAATTGCGTGAATGGCGGCAAGTTCACGAGGAAACAGACGAAGGATGAAGGTAAGATCTTCAAGTAATTCACAGCAATATGATACACCAGCAATGTTGACTACTCCACCAAATACATAGAAGGATTTAGAATATTTTTAACTGTACCTATAAACCAGGCCCCTCTTATGTGTCCGTGAGGCAAACTGTGGCTGGCTGTAAAGCTAAAGCATTTGATGAAAACGTTAGGCCTTAACGTAGTATGTTGATGTGAGAGTGCAGCACAGGTTTTGCGATTTCTTTATTGCAAAATTTTTTGCGAGTTGATAGTTAGTTAAGAAAGACTGGATATCATTTCAAACAAATCTAAAGGGCATTAGCTGCAATAAGTTTCCTGAGGGATTACCCCCGGACCCCCTAACTTTTCGGCTTGCTTTGCTCGATTTCGGTCTAGTCATGGGAACTCGCTCAAAAATCCGGCTAGATCCGCCCCTGTGTGCAAACAACAAGTTCTGCAATATTAATGTTCAGACAGCGTGATTGATAATATTGAGTACTCCATGCAATCCCTGCACGCCACTGTTCAATCCCTACCGGCATCTAACGCACACAAATCGATCTCTTCGGTCAGCGCAACTTTTGATTGAAATTGCAAAAACAAAACTTTTTGTAGCATTGTTTAAAATTAAGAGCAGGGTTTGTAAAGGCTGGTTTCCATATAACCGTAACTGCCGTTAGACTGCCGGCGGCACCTAGCTTCCATCCACAGCTGCCATGCTTACGGTACCGCCGGCAGTGAAAAGCTTAATGGAAACACTTTCCAGCTGCCATGCCGGCGGTACCGTAAATGCTTGTTTCCATATAACGGTAACTGCCGCAACACTGCCGGCGGTACCAAAGTTCCCATCGCAAGCTTGCGATCCCATGCAGCTTTGCGGGCTCAACAAAATCCAAGATGGCTGCTGTCAACAAAAGATTTCTGTTGCACTGCCAGCTGTATCTACTCATGGGCTACATGAGACTAAGACGAAGACGAAGATTAAAAGTCAAACGCAAGCACAAGTTTTGGGTGCGTCCAATTTTCCGTCGGCGATGGGAACAAGGCCATTTTCATACCCTTTACAGAGAGCTAAGGCTCAGTGACAGAGAGTACTTTTTCAGGTAAGTAGGCCTACCAGAGGCTATGATTTCACTGATGATATTTATTTTAGACCAAAGGCAGTCATGATCGGATGCAATGAAATAGGAAGTATTTTCATTTCTTCTCACAAAATGCAGTTAGCTATGATGAAAGATCTTTAGGACAGCTGAAACAAACAACTCTTTCTTGGCTGCTTAAATTTACATAAAGTTTAAACATGTTTGTTTCTATTCTTGTCCTTTCCTTCCTCTTTCAGTCAAGCCCTCTAGATATGAGAGCAAAAGACTGTTATCTCTAAGTTACTACCACATACTGTTATCAAAAATCTAAAGTTTGGTCTGTCCACCAGAATTAGGAACAATACACCATTGGCTGCCAACCTGATAAAAATATTGTCCCTTTCAGATATCTGAGAATGTCACCAGAGCGGTTTGAAAACTTGCTGTACTGGGCTTGATCTACTGGGCTCCTCTAAAATGCTAGACGTTTCCCCATCTTCAGGTTTATATGCTACATCTGCTACCATTTCTTTGAAGCTCCCGTAATTGATATCATTGCCTTCATCACAATCATCGTTCCAGTCTGATTCATCCTCCTCATCATCACTCCGATTTACTGTTGCTCCGCCATTGGGGCCTGTGCTCTCGACATCTTCCTCTCCCTTTCTGCAGACTGTCTCTCCGTTTTGCAGTCTGAAATTGCTAACACTTTCCCTTTGCTTGATGTGTGTGATGATCCATCTTAAATGCTCATAGTCTTCCTTTAATTCAGGCAAGTCGCTTCTTCCTGACCCGGAGCGAGTACATTTAATTCGTTTGACGTACTTGGAAAAATTTGTTCGAATACTTTTGTATCTTGTTTGTGCCTCTTCGACACTGATTCCTAAATTGGTGCTTATTTCTTTCCAGGCATTTTTCTTCTGCTGAGGAAGTTTGTAACCCTTGCTTGATTTGTCATAAATTACTTTATAATTCCTGATGCAGTTCATCAGTGTTTCATTTGCTACTTCAGTGCTTCCCGCCAAGTCAGCCACAGGTTCACTGGAAGTCGCCATGTTTGATCTCGTCGTTTGATTCAATAATGGCGCGAAATTGTAACAATTTTGATTGGACAAGAAAATATCACATGACACTACAAAACAATGAAATGATCGCCGGTACCGCTAACAAGTGTTTCCAATAAACTTTTCAATGCCGGCGGTACCGCAAGTCTACCGCAACTGCCGGCAAAAGTTGAACGCAGCTCGACTTTCTAGCGGCAGTTGCGGTACCGCCGGCATGGCAGCTGGAAAGTGTTTCCATTAAACTTTTCACTGCCGGCGGTACCGTAAGCATGGCAGCTGTGGATGGAAGCTAGATGCCGCCGGCAGTCTAACGGCAGTTACGGTTATATGGAAACCAGCCTTAAGAAAAAATAGACTATCACTGAAGAAAGAAAAGATAAAAGAAGTACGATCAGAAAGCAATCATTCTGTCGTGCAACAAGGGCAGATTTTGTAATACAATAGCATCAGTTGCTTTGGTTCACACCTCAATTCAAAGCGATAAGCAGATGCAGACAAAATAAATTCTCTAAACCAGAAATTCCAAACAAACTTAGCCGCAAAGTTGCCCTGAAACCAGTACGGCAAACTGTCAGTTGGTGCGGGCAAATGGTGGCTTTTAAGAAAAGTTATGCGCTAAAGACAAAAGAAGAAGGGTAAATCTAGAGTTCTGTCTCGCGGATTGTATTTACGTGATTCAGAAGCCGAGCAAAGGGCATTACGATTGTTGCATATTCAATGTAAAAAGTTACTCTTCAGCTCCTGAGTCAAATAGACCAAATCTGTGAGACAGAACTATGGATTTACCCTTCTTCTTTCGTTATGAGCACGTAACTTCTTCTAAAAGCCTCCCTTTGCCAGTGAGAGTTTGCCGTACTGGTTTCAGGGCAACTTTGCGGCTACGGTTGTTTTGAATTTCTGATTGATAGAATTTCTTTTGTCTGCATTCGCTAATCGCTTTGAATTGAGGTGTGAACCAAAGCAACTGATGCTATTGTATTACAAAATCTGCCCTTGTTCTGTCGTACAAGAATCATGGTTTGGCGTCCTTTGGGATCAGGGTTTGAAGTTTTCCATTATCACTACAACAGTATTGAAATAGCTCACAATGCTTTTGTATAAAACTGCCACCAAATCCTTTGGGAGACCTTGCGGGAGTTTCCCTTCATTGAAAGAAAATGAATCAAAATATACAAAAATCAACACAAGTACCAGGATAAGGCCAAGGGGCAAATCAACTAGGAAAAGGACTTCGTACCTTCCTTATAAAAAGAGCAAAAACATGTAGATCTGTGTGGGGAGGGGTTCATATTGAGTGAATGAATCTTGTGCGGTCCGTTTCTCAGTTAGATCTGCCCCTATGATCACTTAAAAGTCATACAACATATTATGTAAGCTTGTTTTCCAAATTGCTCACTGAATTGAAAAAGATAAATTTACCGTTTTTTTTTTGTTTTAAAACCAGGGAGCAGTTTATAACTGCAAACTCAAAATCAGCATCAGTGCGACTCTTTAGAAACTCTTTGGCCTCTCTTAAAACACCTAATCTTGTGCGCGTAAGATCAAGCCTTGTCTTGATGTCTCCAACCTTTTTCTTATCCTTTCTGTTACGATATCTAAAAGTTTTGAATTTGACAATCACTTGCTTTTGCATTTTGCCATTATCATCCATTTCTCGTTGACCAATCCGATGAGCAAGATCAACTGCATCAATAGTCACACCGCAATCCATTTTGTCAAGGATTCTGTCCACATTTTTCATACAATCTTCCTGCTCGCCCCTTGCTGGTAATTCTATGTTGTATATCATCCGTTCAGCATCATCTACTCGCTCTGCAAGTTTGTCTATCACCGCTAATTCACTTTCCAGCATTTCCACGCGCAGTTCGAAGTTTTGGCTTTCCAGCTTTTCCAGTAGCTCTTCCAGTTGTTTTAGCTTATCATCCTGTTCCTGAAACCTCTCATCAATCTGAGTCATCAGCTTATCCACATCATTATCAATATAAATCTTGTCTGGAAGACTTGAAAAATCCTCTCGTAGCAGTTTCAGAGCATCTATAATCATTTCTTTGATTGCTTATTTTTAGCTTTTGTTCTTGCTCTAGGCCTATTGACACTTTCGGTCGTCAGATTTCTTGCTCTTGCTGCTGAATCAGTTCAGTGAAATTATAATCCAGATAGAGACACCATCTTAAATACTTTCATTGAAGATCCCCCTCTCCCCCTTACTCAAGGACCGCGGAGCCGGGGGGCTGGGAGGGGGGCTTTAGCCTCCCAATAATTTTCAAGAGATAGCTTTTAGCTTTTCAACAAATTTTGTTTTTATGATTAAATATAGCCATTTGCTTTATTAGATTGTTAACACCCTTATTTGCGAGTGTCTGTATAACCCACAATTACTATTTCTCATGCATTTATCAAAAATCAAGCTACGCAGAATGCTTTAAAGGGTATTGTCTCAAATGAAATGCGTCCAATAGCATTTTGCCAAGATATAACGGTTTCATCATCGTAAGCACAGCTTCAAATACCCAAAGTTTTAGCAAGCGATAAGTAAAATTCTTTCTTGATATGTGGCTATTTTTAAAGCAAAGTTCAGTTCCTGAAAGCTGTGCTTTGAAGCTGTGCTTACGATGATGAAACCGTTATATCTTGGCAAAATGCTATTGGACTATTGTCCAACGAATGACGGTATTGAAGACACGGAGCACTTTTTGCTGCTTTGCCCTTCATTTGACGTTCAACGACGACATCTCGCTGGAGTTTCGGTACTATTACGACAATTTGTTGAAATAAAAAGCCTCCCATTTTCATTTCATTTCATTTTTTATTTTTTCCCCAACGACGTTCTTGTTCAGATTATATTGCATGGTGACAAAAACCTTTCGAATGAAATCAACAAAAGTATTCTCGAAATGACACTAGTTTTCATCCACAATACAGGTCGGTTTGATTAAATAGATCTGAGAAGTTTGATTACTCCACTCAGCCACTAAGTCTTTTCACTCATTTTTTATTGTTCACTTGTTAACGCCTGTTTCACATTGGATGTTGGGAATTCAGTGTTATGTTAGTCCAGATGTCCAGATTGATAGCCTAGCTCACTTCAATTTCATTTTTCAGTAAAATTTTTTAGCGCCTCATTCCACGTCACTAATGGGATACACCCAAAATACCGCAATTGCCCAAAATCCAATGTGAACCCCATTCCTGTATTTATCTGTAGAAATTGCGTAGCCTTTTGTGCTGTATTTGTATTTGATTGTATATTTAGATTTAACTTTAGTTACCTGTCTCTATGTTATGGCCATGGGGTAGTCATGGTCTTCTGCTCCTCATGGCATCGTTCTTGTAGTGTGGTAAAGTAGTTTGTAAGGGCTGTTCTAGGTAATTTCATTATTGTAAATTTTTATATTGGATAAAAAAAGTTCCTGAAAGATTGCTGACGAGGGGAGTTCTCCACACCTGCAAATCGCAGAATGTCAACCCGGCAACGAGCAACGAGTGCGACGATAATTTTTTTTAGCAAGACGTCTATGAACTCAGCTTCGCTCTCTGGAATGTCCAAACAAATTCTCTATCGACGTTCCAACTAATTTTTATCAAAAGACCCAACAACGATATACAAAATTTTTGAAGATTTGAAAAATATCATTGGATTTTTTAGTGATACAAAGTTAAAAATTGAAACAGTGTTTGCGTTATTAGGTTCTCTATGTTTAAAATGTTTGCTTCGGAAAGTAGAGGCACTGTGTTTCCATATCATTATTTTTCGGAAAAACTTTAGTCCTTTCATTCAAGGCTGAGCCTTTTCGCTATGAAATATAAGAATGTAATACAGTACATCTATAAAAATGATGCTTTTAAAGGTGATTTAGTGATTGGATATGCTGATGCTAACTGTCTTCTCCAAGGCGAGTTTGCCTATAGAAAGTGGCGTTGGTCGCATTTATAGCCAAAGTAGAGGGCGTGGTCGTAGAAAATTTTTCTAGGGGTCTCGCCCCCAGACCCCTCAGGTTCTCTATTAATGTTTTAGCCCCCCCATCCAAAATGTGCTCCGCGGTCCTTGCCCTTATTTAATGTTGGTGATGTGTCGAGTTCACTTATCTTGGAGCCGTTTTACTAACGCATACGATTATTCACCGGGAAATTAAACGAAGAATTGCAACTGCCAAAAAACGCCACAGATGCTTTCAATAAGATCTGGAAAGACCGAAGCATTGCCTTAACACAATTATCTAAAAGTCCCTTGAATAGCGAAATGCTCCAAGTCTAAAAGATATAGAGACATAAAAATATTATCAATTTGGAAATGTCAATATATTTGTAGTAGCATGATCGAGCATGACTACAACATTTATTACAAGACAATATACTATTGGTCTCAACTGACGATTATGCTCAAGATGGCAGCGAGGAACATTTTAGCAAGATACATTGCGTTCTAATCACGAATCGTTATGCACCATTACGAATCATATGATAATACGCATCATTCAAGTTTCTTGAAGAGTACTTTCATTTGATATATAGTTTGTTTGAATTAGCTTACATCAGCAAGTTTTAATCCTATCAAGCCTTCCCCCTAGCAGTTTTTCTTCTATAGATTTTTCACCATGTTCACTTACAACGATGAAACTCTCTGACTTCTAGTGTTTATCCTTTTCATGATCTAAGATTAGTTTTTGAAAAAATCAAATTCATTCCAGGTGGTAAACAAGTTCAGTATTCGAGAGATGTATGTGCAAACTTTTAAATGATTCCTGATAAAATCTACAGCTAATGTAATCAAATGACGAAAAGGAGGGAATGCATCCTACTTTTGATGATCTATCAAACAAATCAGCTATTTTTTATTTGAACGTATGGTTTTGGGGATTCTGGCACTACGCAAGCGCGCAGTCTTCGCATTTCTGTGTGATGACGTTATCACTTTTTATTAATTTCTCTTCACAGAGCAAAGGCTATTTCGACATAGAATACAATGAAATTAGACTGATATCCTTAATGCTTTTCGTTTTCTGATAATCAACGAATGAATATTTTTAGTACTGAACCCTACTGACTTTGAAAATTGAGCAATGTGATGTCTTGGAAAGATCACGTGACATATCTATACATATATATTCATGTTTGGGTCCACCATATGATGTTCTATACACATGCAAAGTTTCAAGGCTCTAGGTTTTCTAGAACAGAAGTAAATTAGGGGGCAGAAATGAGCTCCCCTTGCCTTCCTATAGCATCAAACACCCTCAATCCTTCACAAACTATATTGAGACCAACATAATAAATCCCAAAACTTTAATACCTCCTTGCCCTTGCTACAGAAAACATGTTTTTTCCTTAATCCTGTGACTTCCCCTCCCCCCTTCCGCATGTGAACGCAATCCCACTTGATTCGCATAATTTCTTGCCTTTCTTCAACCTCTTGTCATGTAGATCCTTCTGCAGTTTGCTCAGTTGTTCATTTATACACTGCAAAAAATGATGAAATTTCACCACATTTTTTTTGGGGAAATTGTGGGTAAACGGACTTATTTCCCATAATTTCCCAAAGAGGAAACAGAAATTCCATTTCCCTTAAATTTCCTATAGAAACTTGTTCATTTCCATTAAATTTCCATCCAAGAACTATGGGGAAATTTTGGTATTTTTTGTAGTGATATGTTCCATCTCCTCCTTGGTACATTCATTTCGTTTCGTCCTTAGCAACTCATATGCTTGTCCTTTTCTACGTCCAATCGATCTCTGTAACTTATGACCAACAGAGCAAGCAGCGATGTTTCAGCATATCGAAGTATTCCATTCCAAGTTTCGCTAAATTCTGGAGACGAAGTTCCCATCATTGACGGTGTCTTCTTTATTCGAAGTCCAAACGGTACGGCCTTACTGGAATTGCAGAATTCAAGAAAATTTTTATGGTGCTCTAACATAATCACATTTATGAAAGTATTAACGATTAACATTGTGCGCTCCATTTGAATTACCATTCGATTCCTATACCTAGCAAACTAATAAATACTAATAATACCTATACACTAATAACTAATACCCAAAAGCTCAATCATTGAATTGTATTAAGAAAAATATATAAACTCGGAAAATACAACTTTGTAAACGTTTCGGCACAAGCCTTCATCAGTAATGAACTTGTCAAATCCAAACAGAGCAGTACATATCAATCTACAATATCTAAACAATAGAAAAGACAGTCTAAGCGGGATCCTACCAATTGAAATGGACAATACAAAGGTGTAAAAGTTGCGGGTGCATAAGAGGCGGCCAGATGTGCATAAAAGAAAGCGCAGAATAAAGAACTGCTGAAGTCGGCGTCTGTGTCTGTCTCGCCGAAGCTGAAACAAACATGTGTTAGAACAAAACAAACAATAGAAAGATCCAAGGGCGGATTGGCAGAAAAAAGTTCCTTAAAAAAACAGCGTGTGTCAGTAACGAAAAGCTCAGCGCTAAAATAAAAAAAACGCAACAACCAAAATTTAAAACAAAAATTAAATATATGTATAAACCTGCCTAGTGTTTAAACCCTTAGGGGCAAAGCAGTCCAGCCGATATTGCCAGAAGCTTTCCCGCATCCTATTCCCTCCCGTTAGCCTCTCAATTATCTTTACACTAATATCCTTCAGAAACCCGTGGTGGCCTTCTTCAGTAAAATGTCAGAACATTCCTCTCTTCATTTTGACTTAATTTTACTTCAGACATTTTACTGTGACAGACAGACATTCACACATTTACATGTTCAGACATTTTATATATATACATGACATGAAAAATGAAAGGTATGATAGCTTACAACTTCTAAGTAAGCACACTAATTTTTAGGATAGAAATCAAAGCATGACTAACAAATTGTATGTAAGAATTTTAGAGTCTTAAAGTCCTTAAAAATACTAAAAGGCCTAACACAGTAAGGCCTGAGCACAAATTGTGCTCAGGCCTATGCTAAGTGTGCCGCGGTATTGAATAAGACCATATTATCATCCTACATATAAAACTAAGTTATAAATTCTATTCAAGATGATCCACGCAAGGTAAATTATCAGAAGTTGTTTGCAGGAAACTTAAAAAGTTACTCAAATATACTGTATGAGTGGTCACTGCAATTTTCTCTGATAAAGTAAGTAGCCATCATTAAACAGCTTCATTTATGCTATGGTTAGGAGGCCTTAGAAAATGTGCCGAAGTAACGTGACTCATCGTGCTTCCACGTGTTACCAACGTGTTACTATTCGTGTTACTATGAAATGCATAGGGATCATACGTGATAGCACGTGTTACCATCAAAATTAAAAAAATATAGATATTCTATATTTGGTTATTTTTTGTGGTAACACGTGGTATCACGTTGAAGTCTATATGATCCCTATGCATTTTATAGTAACACGTATAGTAGCACGTCAGTGGCACGTTGTATCACTTTGAAACTTTTCACTAATATGAAATTTTGAGCTTTGAAAGAGTATAACGTATCCAACAGAAAAGATGGAATGATATAAGAAAAGACAGCCCAGCATGCAAAATCATTAAAGCTGAATTAACACTTAAAGTGCTGTTCTCAATGCATTCCAGATAGCAAGTGCCGCAATGCAACGCTGTTTGATGAATTCAGCTTTGCTGCGAGCACCCCATCACTTCCCACCACAAATCATTTCAAAGTGTGAATTCACTGTAAACTTTCATATGTTAATGAGGATCCCCAACCCTCATATCCTTAGCTTCCCCCCTCTCCCATTCACCTTTTCATGATTTAAAAATATTTTTCAAATAACGGTTAATTTCGCTATCGAAGCTGACATGGAAACTGAATTTGACAAAGCAAACAAGTTTGAGAAATCTTTCTAAGTCTACCATTTCTTCAGACAATCCTCCACAAAATATATTGAGACCAACATAATAAATCCCAAAACTTTAATACCTCCTTGCCCTTGCTACAGAAAACATGCTTTTTCCTTGCCCCTGTGACTTCCCATCCCCCCTCAGTCAATGTTAAGATTATAAACAATGTTTTTAATGCAAATTTACATGCATTCACACTAAGATAATACCAATCAACATTGATTGAGGGGGAAGGGGATGCAGTCTCATAATTTTTGTGAAGGATTGCTTGGCCTGATAGGGAAAATGACGTCATAGTTGGAATGAATTAGTGCAAAATATGTCAAATTGTGCAGAACATAGTCTTGGGTTCCTTTTTTATTACTGTTTTCACTAATTGGAGGTCTAGAAGTTGAAAGTAATAGACAATAGAAATCTCAGTTGGTGTATTTAATTGTTAATTGCTTTTGATTAGCAAAGAGTTACAATTTGAATGAAAAGATTCCTATGTAAATTTCTTCCCTAATCTTATTCGCTACTTTTGGCAGCAAGTCTGCCTGTTAGCTTATGTTTATCTTGACAAATTTTGTATTTTGCAGCCAATTGCCAGATTTCGACCATTTCTCAATTGTTTTAGTTGCCAAGCAACGAAACACGTAACTAATTAAGCTCTATTGTTACATTTGCAAAGCTTATTGTTAAAGAACAACTGAGCCAAGCTAAATTCTTATATCTTTTGTATTTTCGGAAATAAAGAGTGAGGGAGGGGGGGCGGAGTTAAAAACGCCCTCCTTGGTCAGAAATGCACAAATTATATCCCGGTCCAAATAGAGTTAACCCTGTCCAAATAGAGGGAACCCTATTGTAGCCGGGGGGCAAAAAATGCCCCCACACAAGCTTTTGATTATAAGATAAAGGGTAAAAAGGAAAGAGAGCTGAAACATCCTTGAATTTTCCTTATTTTCAATTGCCAATTAAATTTGAGGTCTTCCATTGTTATAATTTTCACGTGACCAGCAGATGTCTATATTTGGAAAGTAGTCACAAAAGAAATCACAAAAACAACCATAGCTTCTTTGTTTTAAGTTTGATTAAGTTGTGTTTGGTACCAAACGATTGCCCTTGCAAAATACTTTCATTTGATGTATACATTATTCATATTTGCTGATATCAGCAAATTATAAGTTTTGTGACGTAATTCAAATTGAGACGTCATATTTCTTATAATGAAAGACAGAATTTCAAAATTTTGACTAAATCAATGGAAAGTGAGCTTTCTTCACGTTCAAGTCCTTTATTCAGGTTTCAAACCCTATTTTCTGAAATAAATAGCAATTGTTGCTTCTTCAGTATAGGGGCTTATAGCAACATGGTCCTATTATTTGGTTGCCTGGCAACAAACCACGTGACCAATTAGCACCAGACTCTATAATTAGATTTCTGTTAGATGTTATTACTATTGTACGAAGTTACAATAACATACTCATTATGGCTTTGGAGATAATTGGGGGCATTTTTTGCCCCCCCGGGCAGTTGTCTGACCCGAAGAGCCCGGGTACAATAGGGTTTTAAGGCTGATCTCCACTACACGATTTTATGGACTATCGTCATCAGGGTTTCCGCGGACAGATGCGCAGAGAAAAATTTCTTTTCTTTTCGTCCTACGATTTTGTTCGCTGAATTTTTTGGCCATCAAGTCGCAGGATTTCTCCAGCCTTGCTTGAATTTTTCTTTGGAAGACAGGAATTCCATTTCGCATTTTCTCGACGAAATCAACTATTTGGAGATAAAAACAACTTTTTCGCCGCGAATCTATTTGAGACAAACTTCCAGAAAACTTCTAGTGGAGATCGGCCTTTAAGCAAAATCCAGAACTGAAATCTTCCGACTCTACATAAATCTCAGCTGTTTATTGACTGTCACGCCACGATTTAAATATGGCCCTTCTTTTCTAGCTCCTACAAAAGCATCGGGAAGTATTGTTCTGACAACATTGGCTCAAACCTCCCATTCGATATGTATTCCCATGATGGTTATGCAAAGATACGATTCAGGTCTGATGCTAGCACGACTCGATCTGGTTTTCGAATCACCTATCGACTGAGAAGAAAATCATTGAACTACATTTCAACGAGAAGCAGTGCTCTCTGCGTGTAAGTGCACACAAATTCAGTTTTTCACCATGGCTTGAACTGTCTTTCTCAAATATTATCAAGCGTTTTGAATGAATTTGACAACAAGCTTCTCAAAGCATTTGCACTTGGGCGTATCATTTAGTTGGATGCATTCCGAAAAGTGATTTTAGCAAAACTAACGAGCCTAAATTTTGTCTGAGTCGTTTAAAATAATATGTCATGCATATATGGATAGGAATTGGGGCTAGGAACAAGAGCGCCATACTCAGGTAGAAGTTCTCGCATTAAAGGCATCATTAGCGCAGTTTTAAGTCATGAAGCCACCATATTCATTCAAGTCTGTTATTTGATTGTGTCGTTTTGTAATGTTTATGCAGGTTTAAAAGGTATCAATATATAGAATAAGTCCCACAAAGCCTTTGGTGGCCTACGCGTTAAGGGCTAGTCATTTGCACAACTCTTGGTTTCTTTGTAAACGTTCATAATTACTCGAATAAATTTGTGGAAATACGTTGTCCAAGGACCTTTTAGTGTCATCGTCAGGTGACTGAAGTTAAGCTTGTTCGAGTGAGGTCAGACTTCGGATGGGTGATCTCTGAGGCTGGGCCTCGCAACTCACCTCGCTGTCCTTCCAAAGGGACTTTAAACTAGGAGTCCCATGCCGGGATGCGGCATGCACAGTGGGCCTTAATTAGCTTTCAGTAGATAGAAATCCCGACAAGCCCACTCAAAACAAATTCAGAAGAAATACAAAAAAAAAACAAACAAAACAAACCAACGTTATTTAAGTGGCCAAAAATAAGTGTATGACATACCAGAATACAACAAGGATGAACCACAAGATACAGAATGGGATAGGAAAAGAAAGAGAAAATGAAAGAATATGCAGATGGCAAAAGGAATGCAAAGGATAGTGAAATTCAGGAGCAAGACAAAGTGGTAGTAAAGAATCTCTGGAAAAATGACAAATTGTCTCCAAACTGGTTAGATGAGAAGTTTAAAGTAAAAAAGTTTACAGGAAAAGTGCTTTACTAGAAAATGAAAGAGGAAACATATATTACAGGAACAAGGCTCATCTCAAGAAATATTATGAAAATGAGACTAACAAACACACAGTGATTTAAAAGGGGAACACAGACCAAGAATAAGAGATCACATAACTACCCATTGACAATGCGAACGCGCAACCTGTCGCAAGCCCAACACGTTCCGAGCGCAGACGGCATATCTCAATGCTAATGACGCTTATGGCAATCCTATCTTAAATGAAAAACAAAATAGGTTGCATGAAAATGATAATTCCAACATCCAAGGAAGCAGTGAAAATAGCTTGAATGAAGAAAAAATTTAGGATCATATGAATGAAGAATCGAATGAATGAATGAATGAATGAATAAATGAATGAATGAATGAATGAATGAAAAAATCAATGAATGAATGAATCAATGAATGAATGAATGAGTGAATGAATGAATGAATGAATGAATGAATGAATGAATGAATGAATGAATGAATGAATGAATGAATGAATGAATGAATGAATGAAGAACAGTATTCAAGAAAAAGTGCAAAAAACAAGATTGTCGGTTAGAAGACATCGTAAGAAGAAGAAGTGAGTGCAAAGGAAAGCGCTGAGGGAAAAAATATTGATGGGACAGTACATTGAAATTTTCCTTTTATGTTATCACGGTCAAGAAGATTGGAGCTTTGGAAATTGGAACTTTGGAAAACTATTTGTTTTGATGATGAATGGACATAAGTTATTCGTTTGCACATTTACTATTATTGGACATTGAAAAACTGTTTATCGAAGCTGAAATTTATTAGCCTTGAAGGACTAACATTGAAGAACACTGTTTATGGTGATTGTTTTGTTATTGAAAATTGAAAATGAACTACATTGGAAACTCAAGAGGAGAATAATTTCATTTCAAGAAAATTTCAAGAAAAATGAGAATATAGTGTATTAGACAAACCATTATATATTAGCCTCGTAATGATGTAGAGGAGTTCGGTGGATGTTCGGAGTGGAAACATGGCGTCTTCCTTCGTGTGCTCTAGCCGTCTATCGCAAGGTCATAGCGGATCTTGGGCAGCACGCGCGTAGACACAATAATACGAGTAAACATCATTTTTTGGTTTTGACCTTGAGTCAGTTATCCCGTTAACATGTGGCAATGACGAGATGTGATCCAGAATTGGAGACTAAGGAAATAAAGTCTAAAATGAAGGTTTGAACATCAAATCTTTTTTTACACCATCTTCATTGAGCACACCCTGGGGGTAAATGTAAAAAATAAGATATTTCAAATCGGTCAAGGGATCATCAAGATATTGATTATTGAACTTTGGCCTAATTTGTTTCTTTGTAAACATTACTGTTTCTGGAATAGTGCTGTTTTGAGGGCAGTTTTTAAATCCTCATTTCTCCATCTAGAAAAGTCGGAAATTCTTCATTTTTGTCTCAACTGACACTGCTGTCCATGTTCATGTACTTCAAAGTAGTTTGAAGACATGTGCAATCAATTTCTTCATTTTTGCTACTTTTGCAAGCAATTTTATAATTGCGGGTTTTTGAGGAATTGATGGGCAGTTAATCAAACAGTTAAACAGTTAATCATGAAATTGAACATTGAATACCAAAAATTGTATCAAATTGTATGAATCAAAGAATTTCTATGATTTAGAGGCACTCTCACTGCATTCTTGTGCCAAAGTGCTTGTACAGATTCGTGACCATAAAAAGTTTCTGACCGTGCAAAATTTTTCTGTGACCACTTTTGTGTTCTTTATTTAATCGCACATTTTGCACAAATCTTAGCACAATCTCTCTTCCAAATCTTAGCACCATCGGCCCACTAAATGAACTTACAAAGACCAAACGCCATTCATGTAGTCCAGAATTAAGAAAAGCAACATTCATACCAGTTTACAAAGTGCAACGTTGCGTAAAACTGATGATTTCTATTATGACGAGGAATGAGCAAAAATGCTATTTCATCGCAAAAATCTATCTAAAGGGGTGCAGCTCGGCTACAAGTAAAGACATTAATTGATTTGCACCGTAAAAATCACATTCTAGCAAGGAAGGACATCAAAATTTAGAACTAACAATTTTGTCATCAAAAATCCTTCAAAAATGTATACAAATGTAGGTACCACCTGAAAAAAATTGAATGGCTGTAGATTTTGATTGATCACAAATTTGTACAAGTCCTTTGGCAAAAAGATGCAAGGGAAGTGGCTTTAAATCATAGAATTTATTTGGTTCATGCAATTTGATACAATTTTCTTGTATTCAGCGTTTAATTTCACAATTGACTTTCTAAGCCGATCAATTTCTCGAAAGCCCACCATTATGAAATTGCTTTCAAAAAGTATCAAAAGTGAAGACATTATAGCATATTATGAAATTACCTCGAAGTATATGAATAGCAGTTTCAAGTGCGACAAAGATGAAGAATTTCAGACTTTCCAAAACGGAGAAATGAGGATTTCAAAACTGCACTCAAAGCAACACTATCCCGGAAACGGTAATGTAAACAAACAAACAAACAAACAATTTAGGCCAAAGTTAAAAAATCAATAACTTGACGATCCTGTAACCGATTTGAAATATCTTTTTTACATTGATCCCCAGTGTTTGGTTGATAAAGATGGTGTAAAAGAATTTGATATTCAAAACTTCTTTTTTCCTATTTCTTCCCTGGCCTGGATCACAGTGTGACGACCCTTTGATCCTAGAGTCATATGTTTGATGTTTACTGTATGCCATTTGTGCAGAAGCAGAGATAATGCAGCTGTGCATATGGCCTCAGCGACAAAAATCAGTTTCAAGAGTAATCTCTTTGTAAGTTGGGCTAAATCTTCTCTAAGAATTGACTGAAGAATCTGTATGCTGCAGTCAGCAAATTTTAAGCAGAAGACTTAGAAAACTAAAGGGGTGGATCCAGATATTTGAGTGACTGATGCAAATGAAGGGTTCTGGAGGCGAAGCCCTCAGAACATTTTCGAGTGACCACGCCCTTCAGACTCTCGGAAAACATGGGCAACGCCCTTCTTCAACTTTTTTTAGCTAGAAGACCTTGCTTTGAAGATTACAAGGATATGCACATTTACCTTAAGTCAGAGCTATTCAAGCCAGTGCTAAAGTGTGGCCAGAGAAGTTCCCTCCACGGACTTCTTTATTCAGTCAACCACAATTTGGTCCTTTAACACTTTGAAGAAGCGTTTACGTGCATTGCACTTCCATTCAGGCGAGAGGTAGCCTTTGCGAGTGAGCCTGATCGTCGGCTAGGTGAGAGGAGGCGAGACAACCAAACGGAGAACAACAACAATAGTAGAGGGCAATCTATTGCTCAATAGTACCCTTTGGACTGCATCAGTCAACCTGTACCAAACGCTGATTTTTCTCCACTCAGTGGTCTGGGGACCGATGCATTTTGGTTATCCTTTGTTGGGAAGAAAGGAGCTGTCAAAGCTGCTATGATTGACACCGATGCACTCATCAAAATGATTACGCAAGGTTCTCCGGTTTATGCGTTGGCTTTCGTTGCCTTGTCGGGACGCGCGTCAAACATTACTTGAATAGAGGATTAGAATAATAATGGGGTTTACCGTAGTTGTTTTGAGGACTCTTGTTCTTTGGATAATTGGTCTAATGGTCTAATGGTCGGCCATGGCTTTTGTGTCTGAGTCTGAGGCTACGAGGTTGCTACGTAGGAGCAGATGCACCAGAAAGAGGGGGGCATTGCGAAAAACCTACATGAAATACATGAGTCTGATAAAAATTCTGCTGCACAGACTCTAGATTATTGATCACGTGAAGCTGACTGATGCATCTGCATCGGTTGCATCAGTCTAGATCCGGCCCTGGAAAACTACAAGGCAGACTCTGAATATGTAACACTGCGACAAAACCAAGAGGAGAGCCTCTGAAAAATAAGGCAATGACTTCGTTATATCCAACTTGCGCATCGAAATACTTTACCACGAGCCAGATAGATACTGCAGTTAACATAATATCAACTATTTGCAAGCTCTTACTCCCTCGGTGTTTGGAAAAAGCAACTGCAAAACTTGTTTTCAGCTAAGGTTGAACGCTGCCCTCACATTTCTATGGCTGCCATCAGCATTCACAAAGAAAGGTCGAAGGTTAAGGCCTATTGTTGAATTGGATTGCCAAGATTTGGGTACGAAACTCTTCCTCACATTACCCAAAGATACTGTACGAAGAAAAGTATTGGACCACATGCAAAACTTTATCATCAACTATTTTAATCGTTTTGCAGAAGTTTTTGGAGATAGGAAGTAGGCGTGAGGAGTTGCGCGCGGGAATGTGTCACAAACAGGGATGTGCGTCACAGAACTCTTCATCGCATGGATATATATAGATTTTCATTTAAGTTGACTATATTCTACAACCATGTTCATTGTTGCTTCACCAAGAGTTCGTGTTCAGTTATAACCTCCTGATATTGAAATTATCGCACGTAAGCGCGCTCCTTTGCTATTATCATATGCTTTGTGTCAAATGCTAAGTTGAAGTAAATGGCATTTATCGACAAATGTGTACTTTCCATAACTTTTTAGGTTCACGGTCAATGAACAGAAATGGATAGATATACAGTTGCTTATTCAAATTCTATGTTTTACTCCTTAGTTATTCTGGTACAACATCTTCTGGTGTAATTGCTTCAAATGGATGGCCATATAAATATGGTAGCAACTCGTATTCATATTGCTACAGAGGATTTCTAGCTGGAAGTTCGTACAACACCCGATTCGCTCTGATGGACGTTAATTTGCAAACTGGAATTTCATTCTATTGCAGCTCATCTAATGACTACGTTGATATCAAGCGTATGTTTTTAATTACTTATTACGTATGCAAGAGCCGACAAGACAATATTTGTTGACATTGCTCCAAGTGTCTGTAGTCATCGTTGCAGTTCGAATTTCGGAAGCGCTTCAAGTTCATAACTTCTGAAATCTTATGGACGTAGGTTGTGATTTTCACTCCTACTTGGCTAGCAAAGGAGTTCCATTCACATCCCAAATCCGCACGTTCAGAGCTATTTCCCCTCGATGACATGGACAATTCCCTGATATTTGGACTCCCTTACTGACCATTCCCAAAATCTTGGTAAGTCTCCTAAAATCGGAGCATTTGTCAATTGGTGAGCCCATAAAACCCCCAGTGCAATTCATAATTGCTTCCTACGTGCAGTTTGAGTCAAGAGTCAAGAAATGAATCACCTATTTGAAAACTATGATATCGGGTATGTCACACCATGGTAGCCATGCTTTCAAAAATAGTAAAGGAAAATCCATGCTACAAATTTTGAAATCTTAAATAGGTCATCTTTGTACAGTTCAACTAGATTTTTAGCTTTAGTTATCGTAGCATTTGGTACGAAACGTAGTTCTAAAGTCCCAAATTAGCCAAGATTCCTGTCTTTATGTGACCAACAGAGTGCAAACATTGGCTCTTTACTATTTTGTAGAAATTGACTTTTCGTTACCTAGTATTGCTCGGAGTGCATATTTACATTACAAATTTTTTGCATCATTCAGAATTGATGTGTGTTCTAAGAAAGATATAATTGTACCATCATTACATTGAAAAATAGATTAAATTGATCCATCACTTTAGCCACACCAGTGGAAGCCAGTTTTCGAGAATTCTTTATTTGAGGTATAGAAAGCTTCTTTTTCATTGGAGAAATGTCCTGTGACAGCAAAGCTGATATTTTCAGTACGGCGACATCAGTGCTGTGGAGACTGTTCAGTACAGTGTAGGTCACCCATACAGTGCTGATTTTATCCCTCTTCGGGACTGAATCCTTCCGTGGTGCCGACACTTGAATTACTGAGCCCGTCCACAATACTTCACTGACATTCTCTGGAATAATAGATGAATCCTCGAAACAAGATTTGTATTTATTTTCTTCTTCATCATCATCATCATCATCATCATCATCATCATCATCATCAGCATCATCATCATCATCATCATCATCATCATCATCATCATCATCATCATCATCGCCATCATCTCGTGTCTTTTCAAAGTGCACTAAATTTAACCCTGTGGTGGTTGGACTGTCTTATATGTCCTATTTTGATTTGGGGGCGAGGAAGCCCCCTTCCCTTACCTATATCTTAACTGTTAATAGATGGAGCAACCAAATTTAGTGTGCCAATAACATTTAACATGTAATTTCTGAAAATTTGAAAATTAACGTAAATCAGCTATCATTGTTGCTCACGGCAGCATTTTCCTTTGCGTGGTCAAAAAAAGTGGCAAAATGGCCAAAAGCGAGAAAAATCGCGCTAAGATGAAATTTGAAGCACAATTTCCATTCAAACATCATAATGATCATAGCATGCATCAAAGAACACTTTGCTACAAAACGACTTTGCCAAATATTCAAATTTCGCTACTTTTTTCACAATAATTGAGAATTGAAAACTTGCGATTTCCGATATGCTCGGAGGATCGCCAGTTTCAGGAGAGAGTAGGCGAGTTAGCTGGATGGCTTAAGGACAGGGGCTACGAAGAGTCTTTAGTTAATGAGCAAATAGATAGGGTACGTAGGTTAGATAGGACGGCTCTTCTAGCAAATGCGGGAAATAGGACCAATGACCAAGGGAGGGGGGAAAGGGTTCCGCTTGTTGCGACATATCATCCAGCGATCAATAGTTTGGGGAAGGTTGCCAGGAGACTCCATCCTATGCTCACGAATTCGGAGGAGCATGGGAGGGTGTTTCCTGAGCCACCTTTAATAGCTTTTAGGAGATGTGAGAACCTTAAGGATATACTTGTTAGGGCTAGGCTGAGTAATGAGGGAAATGGGGGGACTGATAAGAAGGGATGTTCTCGTTGTTGTAAATCTCGCTGTCAAGTGTGTAACGTTATGAGTAATAGTGAACATTTTCATTCAAACATAGATAGCAGGGAATATAGTATGAACTATTCGTTTAATTGTGACTCGTCAAATGTTGTGTATTTGTTGGAATGTACTGTTTGTGGTGTACAATATGTTGGTAGCACCTGCACGCCTCTTAGGCTTAGGTTTAATAATTACAAGGCGTGTAGTCGTAAGCTTAATTCGGGGGCCTCAGTACTCCAGGCGGAATTCTTCAGAAATTTTACTGAAGAAGGCCACCAGGGGTTTCTGAAGGATATTAGCGTTAAGATAATCGATAGGCTAACGGAGGGAAATAGGATGCGGGAAAGCTTCTGGCAATATCGGCTGGATTGCTTTATCCCTAAGGGTTTAAACACCAGGCAGGTTGGTACATAGATTTCATTTTTGTTATATTTTTGGTTGTTGCGTTGTTTTGGTTTTAGCACTGAGCTTTTCGTTAGGGACACACGCTGTTTTTTAGGCTTTTCTGTTCTGCCTATCCACTCTCGGATCTTTCTATTGTTTGTTTTGTTGTAATATGCGATCCTTTCAGCTTCGGCGAGACAGACATAGCCACCGGCTTCAGCAGTTTTTAACTCTGCGCTTTCTTTTATCTTTCTCCCGCCACCTTTGTATTACCGGCTATTTAACACTTTTTTAATACGCATTGTAAGTAGTAGGATCCCGCTTAGGCTACTGTTTTACGTTGTATTGTTATTTTGAATTCGAAATCTATATGTATGCTCCTTCTAATTTTGAAAAGTCATACTGATGAAGGCCTCGGCCGAAACGTTTACAAGAATGTGTTTTTTCTGAGTTCATGTATCTATTTCTATTATTATTATTTTCTATTATTTCATTTATTTATTAGGTAATGCCGAATGAAAAAATATACGTATACATGGCTCTGATGAAGGCTTTAAGCCGAAACACGAAAAAACAAAATATTTCTCCTGTCGACGGTGTGGGACCTTAGATCTGAATGTCTTCGAATTTCTCCGTAATTTCATTGAGCTTGAATAGCTCAGTGTAATTATCGGAGAGTCTGTTGGCATGAAGGTCGCGGGTTCAATTCCGGGCAGGAAAATATTTTTAATTCTCCAATTGTGGTAGCCCACTCATGAAAAATATTAATTACCGTGTCAGCTAATGCCGAATGAAAAAATGTTTCTATTACACATTGAGATTGAGCTTATGAGTATATAATATATAATGTCTAGTATAATATATATAGATGCTCAAAGAAAAACACTTCTGGTAAACGTTTCGACTTGCGTCTTCATCAGTATTGCTTCTCAAATCCGAAAGAACGTACATATAACCAAAAATACAATAGATGTATTATTCAATAACTTCAAACGAAACCTACCTAGTACAAGGTGTGAATGAAGCATACAGCTTTTGCGGCAGAGGAAAGATAAAAGAAAGCGCAGAACAAAGAACCGCTGGAGTCGGCGTCTGTGTCTGTCTCGCCGAAGCTGAAAAGATAGCATGTATAACAAAAAAAACGATAGAAAGATCCGAGAGCAGATTGGCATAACAGAAAACCCTAAAAAAACAGCGTGTGTATCTAACGAAAAGCTCAGTGCAAAAATCAAAACAACATAACAACCAAAATTAAAACAAAAATGAAATCTATGTATCTACCTGCCTAGTGTTTAAACCCTTAGGGGCAAAGCAATCCAGCCGATATTGCCAGAAGCTTTCCCGCATCCTATTTCCCCCCGTTAGCCTATCGATTATCTTAACACTAATATCCTTCAGAAACCCGTGGTGGCCTTCTTCAGTAAAATGCCTGAAGAATTCCACCTGGGGTACTGAGGCCCCCGAATTAAACTTACGACTGCACGCCTTGTAATTATTAAACCTAAGCCTAAAAGGCGTGCAGGTGCTACCTACATATTGTACACCACAAACAGTACATTCCAACAAATACACAACATTTGACGAGTCACAATTAAACGAATAATTTATCCTATATTCCCGGCTATCTATGTTCGAATGAAAATGCTCACTATTACTCATGACATTACACACTTGACAACGAGATTTACCACAACGAGAACATCCCTTTTTATCATTCCCCCCATTTCCCTCATTACTCAACCTAGCCCTAACAAGTATATCCTTAAGGTTCTTACATCTCCTAAATGCTATTAAAGGTGGCTCAGGAAACACCTTCCTATGCTCCTCCGAATTCGTGAGCATAGGATGGAGTCTCCTGGCAACCTTCCCCAAACTATTGAGCGCTGGATGATACGTCGCAACAAGTGGAACCCTTTCCCCCCTCCCTTGGTCATTGGTCCTATTTCCCGAATTTGCTAGAAGAGTTGCCCTATCTAACCTACGTACCCTATCTATTTGCTCATTTACTAAAGACTCTTCGTAGCCCCTGTCCTTAAGCCATCCAGCTAACTCACCTACCCTCTCCTCAAATTGGCGATCCTCCGAACATATCCTACGAAACCTAAGTGCCTGACCATAGGGGATCGCCTTCTTAGTATGCCAGGGGTGACAAGACTTCTTGTGCAAGTACTGATGTGTATCAGTTGGCTTGCAGAACAAGTCTGTCGCAAGGACTCCCCCCTCCCCCACGCTAACCTGGACATCTAAGAAACTAATACTATCCCGTGATTGCTCGCTAGTAAACTTAATGGTTTCGTGGCTACTGTTGAGATGATTGATGAAAGACTTCAACTTTTCTTCCCCATGCATCCAGATAAAGAAAACATCATCGATGAATCTCATCCAGATGAGGGGCTTGTCAGGTGAAGCTTCCAACAACCTCTCTTCCAACCGGGTCATGAAGAGATTGGCATAGGCCGGAGCGAACTTCGTGCCTATAGCCGTGCCCAATTTCTGCCTATAAAACCTATCGTTAAATTCAAAATAATTATTCTCCAAGACCAAGGACGCCAGCCCCACTAGGGTATCAGTAGCCACGCCCGGGTTTTCCCTTCTATCCAGCGCCTCCCTGATGGCCTCTAAACCCTCCCCGTGTGGAATGCTGGGATAGAGCCCCACAACATCAACAGTGCATAACAAAGCCCCCTCTGGTATCCTACCTAACTTACTTAGCCTAGATAAAAAATGGTTAGTATCCTTAACATATGACCTACTCTGGCTGTTTGTTTGATGGAACGCACCTTCCGAAAAGAGTCATCACCCGTGCAATAGGCCAGGACAATTTGGATGTGGAAAGGAGACCAGGGACGAAGGAAAACATCAACGTTGTAGAGGAAGTACCAGAGACGGTACAAGGAGTAGAAGAAGATGAAAATGGGAGATTGGTTGGACGATTTGTCAGTGGGAGTGTGGTGAATCTATCACGGAGGGAGCTTTCGGAGGAAGACGTAAGTCTTTTTTCGAAAGGCCTGAAGTTTTCACCCACCCCCACTGACATCGACAAAGCAAAGTTAAAAGAGGATTTGGAGGCCTACAAGAGAAGAATGCGATTGAGGTGGCACTTTCGAAACAATGAAGAGGATTATGTACCAGATGAGAACGTTAATTTTAAACCTAAATCCACATGGCAGCCCCCTAAGGATGACCCTGTTCTCGAAAACTACCTTTCGCTGCTGGAGAAGGAGTTAATGTCTGTCTCGCCGGAGGGTAAGAATTTTAGTAATCTTTCTTCTTCTGAACAACTTTCTTTAAAGCAACTTAAATCTGATGGGAGCATAGTTATCAAGGAAGCGGACAAGGGATCAGCGGTTGTAGTGTGGGATCGGGGGGATTACATAAGTGAGGCTAACCGACAATTAGACGATAGGCAGGTTTATGAAGAAGTAGAGGTGGACCCCACGGTAGATTTGGGTAAGACCATTAATTCTAGGTTGAACGAGCTGAGGGAGGAGGACCCGGGATTAGAGGAAGTGACTGATTATTTACAAGTTAAAGATTCTAGGCTAGGTAGATTTTATTTGTTGCCTAAGATCCACAAGGGTCTTAGTAGTGTTAAGGGGCGACCGGTCATTTCCAATTGTGGTACAGTAACAGAACATATATCAGAGTATTTAGACCACCACCTTAACCCGTTGGTTAGCCAGAGTAGGTCATATGTTAAGGATACTAACCATTTTTTATCTAGGCTAAGTAAGTTAGGTAGGATACCAGAGGGGGCTTTGTTATGCACTGTTGATGTTGTGGGGCTCTATCCCAGCATTCCACACGGGGAGGGTTTAGAGGCCATCAGGGAGGCGCTGGATAGAAGGGAAAACCCGGGCGTGGCTACTGATACCCTAGTGGGGCTGGCGTCCTTGGTCTTGGAGAATAATTATTTTGAATTTAACGATAGGTTTTATAGGCAGAAATTGGGCACGGCTATAGGCACGAAGTTCGCTCCGGCCTATGCCAATCTCTTCATGACCCGGTTGGAAGAGAGGTTGTTGGAAGCTTCACCTGACAAGCCCCTCATCTGGATGAGATTCATCGATGATGTTTTCTTTATCTGGATGCATGGGGAAGAAAAGTTGAAGTCTTTCATCAATCATCTCAACAGTAGCCACGAAACCATTAAGTTTACTAGCGAGCAATCACGGGATAGTATTAGTTTCTTAGATGTCCAGGTTAGCGTGGGGGAGGGGGGAGTCCTTGCGACAGACTTGTTCTGCAAGCCAACTGATACACATCAGTACTTGCACAAGAAGTCTTGTCACCCCTGGCATACTAAGAAGGCGATCCCCTATGGTCAGGCACTTAGGTTTCGTAGGATATGTTCGGAGGATCGCCAATTTGAGGAGAGGGTAGGTGAGTTAGCTGGATGGCTTAAGGACAGGGGCTACGAAGAGTCTTTAGTAAATGAGCAAATAGATAGGGTACGTAGGTTCGATAGGGCAACTCTTCTAGCAAATTCGGGAAATAGGACCAATGACCAAGGGAGGGGGGAAAGGGTTCCACTTGTTGCGACGTATCATCCAGCGCTCAATAGTTTGGGGAAGGTTGCCAGGAGACTCCATCCTATGCTCACGAATTCGGAGGAGCATAGGAAGGTGTTTCCTGAGCCACCTTTAATAGCATTTAGGAGATGTAAGAACCTTAAGGATATACTTGTTAGGGCTAGGTTGAGTAATGAGGGAAATGGGGGGAATGATAAAAAGGGATGTTCTCGTTGTGGTAAATCTCGTTGTCAAGTGTGTAATGTCATGAGTAATAGTGAGCATTTTCATTCGAACATAGATAGCCGGGAATATAGGATAAATTATTCGTTTAATTGTGACTCGTCAAATATTGTGTATTTGTTGGAATGTACTGTTTGTGGTGTACAATATTTAGGTAGCACCTGCACGCCTTTTAGGCTTAGGTTTAATAATTACAAGGCGTGCAGTCGTAAGTTTAATTCGGGGGCCTCAGTGCCCCAGGTGGAATTCTTCAGGCATTTTACTGAAGAAGGCCACCACGGGTTTCTGAAGGATATTAGTGTTAAGATAATCGATAGGCTAACGGGGGGAAATAGGATTCGGGAAAGCTTCTGGCAATATCGGCTGGATTGCTTTGCCCCTAAGGGTTTAAACACTAGGCAGGTAGATACATAGATTTCATTTTTGTTTTAATTTTGGTTGTTATGTTGTTTTGATTTTTGCACTGAGCTTTTCGTTAGATACACACGCTGTTTTTTTAGGGTTTTCTGTTCTGCCAATCCGCTCTCGGATCTTTCTATCGTTTTTTTTGTTATACATGCTATCTTTTCAGCTTCGGCGAGACAGACACAGACGCCGACTCCAGCGGTTCTTTGTTCTGCGCTTTCTTTTATCTTTCCTCTGCCGCAAAAGCTGTATGCTTCATTCACACCTTGTACTAGGTAGGTTTCGTTTGAAGTTATTGAATAATACATCTATTGTATTTTTGGTTATATGTACGTTCTTTCGGATTTGAGAAGCAATACTGATGAAGACGCAAGTCGAAACGTTTACCAGAAGTGTTTTTCTTTGAGCATCTATACTAACTTTAAAGCATCTTTTAGAATGAGCTTTTGAGAAAATATATATATATATATATATATATACATACATATATATATATATATATATATATATATATATATATATATATATATATATATATATATATATATATATATATATATATATATATATATATATATATATATATATGTGTATGTATATATATATATACATACATACATACATACATATATATATATATATATTTATATGTAGAATAACTCCACACATTTGGCCTTAGATCAGATAAGCATCTTTCTCCAGACATACCTTTGCGAAATTGAAATTCCAATTTAAGCTTTGGCCTTGGCGTATATCGGCCCTGGTTCCCTAAATGGAAAATCTAAGCACTGTACGGCGATGCAGTTCTTTTGAAAAAGTTCAGTATGTTAACAAAGACACATTTTGATCCATCCTTTTCTTTGGTATGAGGTGATTTAGCCTTGAATTCTATGGTGCCAATATGGGCTGTGTTTTTCAAATTCAGGTTAAACCGAATGCATTCGTTTTTAGTAGCTTGAATTTTCGTGGACAACGTCATCTTTAGCATTGGGTACTACGGGTTGGATGCATTGTAAAATTGGGGTTGAATGAGGACATTTAAAAGGAACCTTCGCAGTGACCTATCCAGGAAGTTCAACAACTTTTATTTGAGGATCAACTTATTGATAGATTCGGATCAATATACCAAGCATTAGTTTGGTAACGGAAGTGTAATCTTCAAATAGTTTGGAACATCTTCTTTCAGTGGATATTTATGAAGAAAATGTATATTCTTATTCACCCGGTATATAGAAACACAGTTTTTTTACAGCGCCGTATGTCTCTTGTTCCAGGCAAAACATCGAAGACAAATTTAGGCAGTTAAAACAACAAGAAAAGCTATGTTTCATACCCTTTCTTACAATGATAACGTAATCTTCTTCTGTGATGAAACTTTACAATTCCATGTTTCTTTATTTACAGAATCCTCCGTCCTGTACAGCACGGAATATTCGATAAGAGACTACGCAGCTTCTGTGGGTGGAAAATATTGTGGATCATATACACCACGGACACTCACTGCCACACAGAGATATGTATATTTGTACTTCAAACATCCCAAAGGATTGACATATTCGAAACGTGGTTTTGCAGTTGGTCATTTAAGCTACAGTAAGTACTCTATCCATAAATTAAAGTGTGTTGAATAAGTTTTTACACTGTCCGCAAAAAGTGCCATCATGCTCCAACTTTGCAAATACGTTTTTGACTTATAAACTAGTACGTGAGTCTTTGCCATCACTTGAACATATCGTATTCAACCACAATGCAATGCATACTTTGATTGATGTAATCCCGTGCTGATGACCCGTTATTTCATAAATCTTCGATGTACTGTTTCTCTAAAGGCTAGCGAGTTTTTCCACTTGCGGCTCTTATTCTCAAAGTGTGGATTTCTGTAGCCTGCGCGCAGCCTCAACTCCTCCTCACAGGAAAAGTAGAGTCTGCGCAACAACGAAACAATGCTCGTAACGCTGACGCTGCAAAAGTGGCAGCCTCTGTCTGATATTCTCGACGCGCGGCAATACTGATATGAGCCGCTTGATCGCGCGTGATACCTGTTGAATAGGAAGATCTGCGAACGAAACTTTGAAGGGACATGGAAAGCTGGAACGAATTCCCTTCAACTTCGACGTTCTTGCCTGCGTGAAGATGAATTTATGAAACCTGCTATGATGAATGTGAAATTGAATTTCTCATGCACGGAAAATTTAGGCTGATAGCACTTAACATTGGGCAATGATAACATTCCACCCTTCTCATTGAGAAGCCTAGAATATTTATCCCCATTGAAATGCTATTGCCATCCAACGACATTCGCTTTTGTAATTTGAATAGACAATGACGTTGTTTTGGAGCAACATTGCCCCCTTTATTTCTGAGTTTCTTACATTCCAAAATTGTTTTCGCTGCGTCGCTCCAACAAGGTAAATTTCGACGTAAATTTCGAGCTGATTTCAAGTGGCGAAGGCCGTGGCTTAGCAAACAGAGTAAGCTGCGATCTGAGTTGTACGACTTCCAGGAGGTCCTACCGTTGCAGTGCTGCAGTTTCAAAATTTCGGTTGATGCTGACCAGTGAACCCGAACTACGAAAGGCTGTTCCCCTTAGATAAAGGATCAAAACACAAGTGCAAGAGATTGCAGCTCACGCAGTCTGACACGAACAGCTCACAGAAGATGCTTTGCTATGGGATTTTAAAGTCTGTGAGGTTTGTTCATTGCTCTGTTATTTGGCACCGCGCGATTCGAAATTTGTATTGAGAAAGGCAGTGAATAATGAACAATAGAAGCCACAATCAAACCAATCTGGAAGAAAGTTACCAGATGGATTTGATTGGATCATACACAATGCGAAAACAATCAATATTGATCGCCACTGCGTATCCAAGAGAGGCTGTTACGTGCTTTGTTTCGTTGTTGCGCACACTCTACTTTTCCTTCGAGGAGGAGTTGAGGCTGCACGCAGGCTAGGATTTCTGCAGTTCGTGCATGGTGGCTCATCAATTTCGGCCAGCAATTTTGAATTTTGTAATCTGGCATAGTCTGACACAATCACACTGTTTTTTGACATTTACGTTCAGTTTCTGAGTAACATTTCCCGAAAATAGTAGAATCCCCATGGAAACAGCCAGCCGCCAGATAATTGCTGCCATGCAGCATTGATATTCATGGTCAATAGATTCCAACCCTAACAATGTGGTCTACGACCTTCACTGACCATAGCCATTAAATTATGCGCAGTATAGAAAGTATGGCATATGTTATTGCTGCATAGCAGAAAAAAACATTCTTTCCATGGTCGATAGATTGATTTGAATGCAGTCAGGCCCGTAGCAGCTATTGGGGCCGGTCGGGCCCGGGCTCCCCAATAATTTCCAAAACTTGAATTTTTTCGCTCATCACGCTTTATGCAGAAAGCTTACTGAGTCAACTATGAAATTATACTCTCCAAAAAGTGTTTCTAGGGTCCTCCCTCTATCAGTTCTTTCAACGTACTCTAAGTGAGATTGCCAGAACCTAACAAAAATATAGAAAATAAACAGAAAAAGAGAGATTCTTTTCTCTTTTCCTCTTCATTTTCTAAATTTTCTAATTAGGTTCTGGTACCCAGGGTATAGATGAGTTAAGATGTAACCACTCTCATTGAGAATTTTGAACTGGGAGCTTCTTTGTGCTTTCTTTCCTAATCAAACAGTTCACAAGCAATCACCATTCTTTTGAACGAGCTTCTGAAAGAAGTGTCTATTTCGAGTTAAGACCATATTTCTATGGTCAAAACCTATCTCATGCTGACAGCAACAAACAACTGTCTCAACAATCTAACGGTGCTACATGCGCACAGGAGAGACAGCATTGATCAACTCATATAAAATTCAACCCTCAACATCTCAAAAGAATCGCTGTAGAATCCGATGCACGAAAACTTAATTGTGGGTCGCTCAGCCCTTTTGGCATAAGAAGCGCTTTGTCCAGTGAGATGAAAGTACTCAGACTTCAGCAATCTAGATCAAACACATCTGAACTACGGGAACTCGCGATGCTTTCGACCTGTTGTAGTTTAGTTTCAGCTAGCCTGTTTGAAATATATTTGGATTCATAGATTTCCTGTTTCGCCCTTCAGACCTCCGAACATAAAATGACCTTTTAGCATTCAGAGAAGGGTGTTGACAAAGGCCACGGCTCGAAACACATTTACGGCGGTTCCGCTCCCCGGAGCCCCAAGTTCTGTACCCTTTCAGCTTCGATGCGAATTGGTGTCCCTCCAATCTGAAAAATACTCCTACGGGCCTGATGCAGTATACTAAGTAATTCGTTACGCATCTATCGTTGCTTCTTGAGTGGTATGATTTCGGGAATTATTTCTGATTCTTTCCAATTCTAATTATTTCGGAATGAGTATTTCTGCGTGAAGGATTTGCCTGCATAAGTTGCTACTGACCAAAGTTATAAGCTTCCTGATAAGAACTTTTGGAAGCAAACCCAGAACGTATGTTATTATTGCCTATAATAGATAAATGATGTGTTCCTTCTAATCTGCAGAAGTGACATCTGGATCAGGATCGGGTAAGGGGTCAACCAGAAGTATCACCGGAAGTGTTGTCGGTGGTATAATTGGTGCGATAATTCTCATTGTTCTTCTAATCATACTTGTGTATTATTGCAAACGCAAGCACCGCCCAGAAGTGGTTGTTCGTGCAGTCACCCAACCATCCAGCCAGAGCGGCCCTATCATTGTTGCTAACGTAACAAACACAACTTCACAGATGACAACGAACAATACACAACAATATCCTGGCCAACCAGCTCCTCCTCCGCAACCATATGGTCAGCCGCCACCACCTTATTACTCAGCGCAGCAGACGCCATATCCTCCGCAGCAGCAATATTTTCCGCAGCAACAGAATCCACCGAAGGATCCGTATCCACAGCAACTGCAGTTTCAACCACAGCATCCAATGAATAATCCCTAAAAATTGGATTTCAGATGCCCTTCTTGAAGTATATCACTGGACATCAACGCCGAATAAAGTTTATACACATTTTCATAGTTCGCGGTAATTCTTGCATAGCCACTTTGTTTATTTATGACATAATGTACCTTAATAGGTGTACGAAAAAAACGAATCAAAAACTGACAAGACACTTGAAGTAACAATAAACATCTCTGTCGCGAGTTCAGCAGCTTAAAGTTTCCAGGAGAAACCAAGTAGACGCTCTTTGGTTCTAGTTTATATTTAGCTTGAGATTGTTTTCGTTCAGTAATATGGAGACTGAAAAAGCAGCACTTTTTATAACACAGTTAAGAAAAATATGTCCTGCCATTAGCACGAAGTTTTAACCTTATCAAGCCTAGGGTGGCTGAATCAGCCCCCCCCCTAGCGGTTTTTTGTCTGTTTACCAAGTGCAGTTACAAAGCCAAAACTTTCTGACTTTTAGTTTTTATCCTTGTCACGATGAAAAATCAATTTTTTGAAAAAATCAATTTCATTCCAAAGGGTGAACGCGATCAGTGTTTGAGAGATGTATGTGTAAAATTTTGAATAATTCCTAATAAGATCTACAGCTAATGTGATATAATGATAAAAAGAAGGGAATACATACTACTTTTGATGCTCTATCCAAAAAATAACTATTTTTTAATTTTAGCGTATGGTTTAGTGGATTTTGGCACTAGGCATGCGCACATTCCTTGCATTCCTGTGTGATGATGTCATCACCTTTAATTAATTTCTCTTCACGGAGCGAATACTATTTAGACATAGAATACAATGAAATCAAACTGATGTCCTTAACCCTATCTGACCTGGGGGGCGGATTCCGCCCCTCGTACATTTTCATTTATACGTTTTTCCGTGTTTGCTGGATGCCTATGAGATTTAGCAAGTTTAACTTTCTATCATAGAGCAATGAAACGGTAACAATTGTGGTGTTCTATTTTTAGCCTGTCTCCATGGTAACCAAGATGTCGTGCACCATTCTGTGAAAATTATACATTTTATCTCTCTTAATCCTTTTTAATTGGCCCAGTTAGGTCGAAACTATGAATTTACATTCATTTTGATCTATATATTTCATTTCCATGCAAAATTGAAGTTTTACGACCTTTTAACACACTTTCATTTTTATGACGTCATTTGACGTCATAATATTAATTATGCTCTAGCAACAACAACGACAATGCTAATTAGACCATTGTTTCAAAAATTCATTTTTTATATGATGAACAACCTTTGTGCCAAATTTGGTTGCCATATTTCAGGCAACAACGGAGATAAACGGGGGGGGGGGCGGAATCCGCCCCCGGGCATTGGGTGTTTCAAATCACCCAGGTCGGATGGGGTTAATGCTTTTCGCTTTCTCACAATCAACGATTGAAAATTTTTAGTACTGAACCCTATTGACTTTGAAAATTGAATAATATGACGTCATGGGAAGGTCACGTGACATATCTCAAAATAGATTTCATTTTTGGGTTCACCATATGATGCTCTATACACATGCAAAGTTTCAATGCTCTAGGTTGTGCAGTAGTGGAATAAATTAGGGGGGCTGAATCAGCCCCCTAGGCTTCCTAGAGCATCAAATACCCTAGGCCTGATAGGGTTAAACCTCTAGGTTTTATTCTCTCATTTACATTAGATAGTTTAAGCCAAGCACATTTGATAGTTCATAGCGGAGCTCATTCATGATTTGATGGTATATCGAAGGAGGCATATCTAAGCATGTTAATATAGCTTTTTTACAATAATGTTTACAAATCACATCTTGGTCTTACATCAGTTGTAGGTTAACCTTTTGTTTTGGCACATTGTGTTTCAGGTTTCAGCTTTCAGCATAGTGAATCAACACTAGGACTCACACTGCCATGCGCATTGGTGTTTTTGTTTCGTGCTCTTGTTCTCAACGGTAAGGCTAATTAGCAGGCTAATTTGCTTGTTATGTCATTTAAGTAAATCGTAAATGCACATGCGATGAGGGGTGGTGGTAGCGCTAGCCAGAATATAGACAACAGAATATAGACAATGGCCAGAATATCGACAAATGTGTTTATTTCTCCTTTGTAAACAAACAAATTCAATAACTGATGCCACCACGTTGTAGAAAACAACAAGACCTTTCATTTGAGCCCAAATTTATTTATCTTCAACACAAGCTGATATACAAAAGAAATTAAATTCAGTGATTTAAAATATTGGCCTAAGCAAAAACACACATGCTTGAACCGCTCCCTCGCAATCCCCAGAAAATCGGCACGCAGGCTAGCAAAATTAGGTTCTTCGATCATTGGAACTCCTCCATATCGACCAGAATATAGACAAAGGTTGCTGCCCCGCAGCGACGCCAGAATATAGGAAAATACTCTGAAGATAACCACTCCTCCGTAGCAGCCAAAATATAGACAAAGACTGCTGCCCCGCAGCGACGCCAGAATATAGGAAAATTCTCTGAAGATAACCACTCCTCCGTAGCAGCCAAAATATAGACAAAGGCTGCTGCCCCGCAGCGACGCCAGAATATAGGCAAATTCTCTGAAGATAACCACTCCTCCGTAGCAGCCAGAAAATAGACAAAGGCTGCTTCTTTTGTATTTTAACAGGGCACATTGTAAAGCAGTTAATTTTTAGCAACTGAATGCTTTTACCCTGTATAAAGAAGTTAAAATGAAATGAAATGAAATGAATGAAATGCCCCGCAGCGACGCCAGGATATAGGAAAATACTCTGAAGATAACCACTCGTCCGTAGCAGCCAGAATATAGACAAAGGCTGCTGCCCCGCAGCGACGCCAGAATATAGGCAAATTCTCTGAAGATAACCACCCCTCCGTAGCAGCCACAAAATAGACAAGGTTGCTGCCCCGCATTGATGTTAGAATATGAGTAAATCGTCTGAAGACCACCGCTCCACCGTACCACAGTATAGACAAAGGCTGCTACCCTGCAGCAATGCCGGAATAAGCTGTAATAACCGGAGTATGGACCATAGCGCTAAGAAACTTCTGTCTCGTTTCGACTTCTCGTCTATAGTTGACACCTTAATGCGGCTCTGAAATTTGTGTAGAGTGTGGACAAATGAAAGTCAGTCTTCAACATTCATATTTTTTCGATACTTCCTATTGATAATGATAAACTTTGATAAATAATCTAAATTACCATTATTAAAAAGTAATTAGAAAAGTAATAAAAAACAACACTGTTAAAAGCTTCAACGTTTCGACAAAATGTTCATTACTTAGTTAATATCATACCGTAAAAGCTCTATTAAGCCCCTTGGGGCTTATTTCATTTGGGAAATTCCAGGGGGAGGGGCTTAAGAGAGAGGGGGCTAATTTCAAATTTTGACTTAGATGTAGGGCTTATTAGATAGGAGGCTTAATAGAGAGGTGGGCTTATTGGAGAGGGGGCTTATTTCAAATTTTCACTCAGAGGTAGGGGCTTATTAGAGAGGGGGGCTCAATAGAGAGATGGGTTTAATAGAGCTTTTACGGTATTTATAAGCACAGAGAACACAACGAACAATTTGATTGCTCGATGACTGTCCTCATTGTGCCATATAGTTGGTCATCAAGATGGGATAGTCTTTTGTTGCACTTTGTGTATCGCTACCTTGATTATATTCCGTTGTGCATATAAGATAATAAACAACATGCTAACATTGAAAGTATGAAGCATCATAGGGTCGTTCAATACCAGGGTTTGGCGCTCCCTGTTCAATACTTTCGACCTTGCGCTTCATGTTTTCTTGTACCGTCTTTTCTTTCAGCATCGATTCAATACTTTTAACTCAATTGATGTGAAAAACGAGAAGAAAATATATTTGGAGCATCCATTGAAGGTAACTTATATGAGTCTCATGTTTCCCTGCGCTTTTGACTCGATGATGTGCTTCAGTCAGCAGAGCCTGAAAAACTCTGAAAAAGCTGGCCCTATTTAGGTAAAAACTTCGCGATTCCTGTAGTACCAATCAGATTGCGAGATTTGTGAATTACTACTGCTGCCGTGTAAATGTGATAGGGATTTCTATTCGATTGAAGAATCGAAAACACTCCCATGGGATTGCGATTCGAAGCAGTGATTCTATCAAAATTCCATTGATGACTGAAGAAAATAGGGCCAAGTTTTCACAGTTTCATTATGAGTCCCTCTTGAGCAAGGTTTACCGCAGGGATACAGCGGACTCGTCGTTATCAGTCTAATGTCTATGCAGATAAAGTATAGGAGTTGTTCATCTTTATGCAGTTTTTCTTTTAATTTATTTATCGTTGGATATAAAATACCATAGCTAAAATAAAAAAGTAGCTAATTAATTCCAACGTGTTAAAAAAGTGTATATACAATATTAGACATAAGAAGATAGTAGATAAAATATTTACATGTCATCAAAATATACAATTTAAAACGGAAATCTAAAAACAATCTTCACAAATAGCCCAAGTTTGGAATGAATATGCGGCATAATCTGCAAGTACAGTTTTCTCCGAACCAATTTTTAATCTTATTTTTGAACTGACAAAGGTTTTCTGAATTCCGTATTGTTAGTGGTAACGTTTGCCACAGTTGCGGACCTTTGAATCGGACGCTTTCTGTCCCGTTGCTGACGGATCTCACTCTGGGTTGAGTAAATTCGTTATTATTTCGCAAATTGTAATGAGTTGTATTTTCACGGAAGATTTCCTGCATGAATGAAGGGTTTAGACCATTTTTAGTTTTGTACATCTCAGTCATAAGTATTTGCAAGTTCTTTGTATGAATAGTAACTGCACAGTCCTTCTGTAATAACTCACTAACAGTAGATTCGGTGTCCTTATAAGTAATTCTTAGAGCTCTTTCCTGTATTTTGTTGATTTTCTGGTTAAGTTGCCTGCTGTGAAACATCCAGATTAAAGGACAGTATTGAAACTGACTTGTAATAAATGCTCTCATCAAATTTCTTAGTTTTTTCTGATCTATATACGGGGATATGCGGGCTAGTGCATAAAGTTTATTGCTGGCTTTTTGGCAAAGCTTCGACACGTGATGGTCAAAGGAGAGTTTACTATCAATATGAATTCCGAGCAATTTTTCTTCTGAACTATTAACAACATCAGTATTTCCAATCTTAACTGTAACTGGATCGTCACATCTCTGCCCAAGAACCAGAAGATGGCATTTATCTGCATTTAATTTCATAAAGTTGTCAGCAAACCATTTTAAAGCCACATTACAGTCATTTTCAAGCGTATGAGTTATGTTATCAAGCTCCTATCGCAAGAATAGATAGTAGTGTCATCTGCATAATTGCAGATATCTGAGTTTTGAATGAAAAAGAAAAGGTCATTAATGTATATGTTAAACAAAAGAGGTCCTAAAACTGACCCCTGAGGAACACCACGTGTTAGGTCTTTCCAAGAACTGAAGGAACCATTTACCTTAACTCGCTGTTGTCTGTTTGTGAGGTAATCGTTAATGAGTGCTAATGCTTCTTGAGAAAAACCATAAGCATGTAACTTTGCTATCAAGAGATCATGTCTAATACAATCAAACGCCTTGGAGAGATCCATCAATACGGTCCCTGCTTTACCACCCTCATCAAGGCTAATTTTGAACTTTTCTAAGAGCCTTACCAGAGCATGTTGTGCACTGTAACCTTGTCGAAAACCACATAGAAGTGAAGATAAAGAAGGTGCAATATAAGCAACTATCTGTTTATCCATTATCCTTTCAAACAACTTAGAGACTGTTGGCAGAACGCTACTTGGCCTAAAGTTAGTCCTAGTATTGGTTGAGCCATTCTTGGGAAGAGATGAGACATCCGCACACTTAAGCTCATCAGGAAAGGTTGACTTTTCAATGCAATCATTAAATATTTGTGTCAAGGGCTCCACGCATACGTCAGAATTGGATTTAAGAATTTTGGGAGGGATATTTTTGTGCGTTGTGGCTTTCTTAGGATTTAAACTTCTAACCTCCTTTTCAACGGTATCAGGGGCAACTTTTTGAAAAACGAAGGGGGCAGCATTTTGGTAGTGACCTTTGATTTTTAGAATGCTAGGATGATTCGAAAATTTTTTTACTGCCTTCTGAACAGGGTCTGTGACTCCATCTGATGCATTTTCATCATTGAAGTTTTCATCTATTCCAAGAGAGTCAGTAACGGTTACAAAAAATTCATTCATTGTCTCTGCTACTTCAACATCGTTGGAAATTATTCTTTCACCGTCGGTCAGAACAATTTTATTTTGAGATGGTGATCTGTCAGAGAAGAAAGGTTTGACGGTCTTCCAAAATTTCTTATTATCCGTGATAAGTGAAATATCTAAGCTATTGTAATAATTTCTTTTCTCTTTTCGAAATAATTTAATACAAGAATTTCGCTGTTTACGAAAGTTGTTCCAATTTTCAGCAGTTCTATCTTCGTTGAATTTATTACGTAGTCTAGAACGCAGCATGGTCGCTTTACGCAGAGCACGGGTCATAAATGGCTTATCATTTGCGCGGACATACTTCTTCTTAATCGGAGCATGTTTGTCCAAAACTCTATCAAAGGCGGTTTCAAATGAACTGTAATTCAAATCTGATGGGTCTATCCGTTGTAACTCCTGTTGAAGATCATTTTTGAAAACATTCTCATTATACTTTTTGTAATTTCTATAGTTAATGACAGTTGGTCCTTGTTTGGGGAAGGTAGTTTTAAGGACAGTAACAACCATTTTATGAAAATCTGACAGACCAGTTTCGACAGTGGTGGTTTTTTGTACAGTCCCGTTTCTGTTTGTCAATACAAGATCTATACATTTTGGAGTGTGTGATTTATAACAGGTTGGCTCTTTGACTAGATTTTTGAGACTGTATAAGTCCAGAAAATTTTTGAGCTGTTCCTCAGTTTCAGTCATGTTAAAATCCCCTATAAACATAAAATTCTCATAATTTTCACTGTAGTGGTCAAGTGCACGACCAAGATGCTCAAACAGATTTTCCTGAGATTGAGTTGGTGGTCGATACACGCTAAAAAGTACCCATTTCTTTTTCTTCAAATTCATTTCGAAACTAATGCATTCGATATCGTCAGAAAATTTAAAAGAATTTAATTGATGCGAAGGTATATCACTTCGGACATAAACTAGTAAGCCACCGCCATTTGCATTTCTGTCTAATCGAAAATGATTTGCAAATCCCTCTATGGCAAACTGCCCCGTTGGAAAAGTAGAATCAATTTTCGTTTCGGCAAGCATCAGTACATCCACATTTTGTGAAGTAATTTCCTTGAGCGCATCAAATTTATTTCTTACAGAATTGATGTTTAGGTATCCAATAATGATTTTGCCAATGTTTCTTATTCTTAATAACTTCAAGGTAGATGTTGCATCCGTGGCACTGATGTCTGCTACTAAGGGGGTAGGTGCGGAGGAGTGAACGGAAAAAGCAGCGTGGGAGGCCTATCTGAGTCCTGGGCACTCTCGCCTGCATCGTTGCTCTCATTTGAGTCAGAACGAGCCCCTGAATATTCCTGTGGGGTGCATATGCCATTTTTGTATGATATTTGCTCGGAATCAGACGAATCGTTAATTTGTTGCCTACCTAAATTACAGCTAAAAGTACTTTGTCATAAATAACCTAACTTGTATAAAAAATTATTTGCTAAAAGCCTCGTTCCTTCTGGATTTAAGTGTAACAAACTGCGATTGAGATGCTCTGAAGTTATGTTAGAATTGTCAATAAATTGCAAGTCTTCTTCTTGGGATCTTCGAGTTAGAAAACGATTTACTTCACATACCTTTGCGTTCCAGCGATCTCCGCGTGCTACTAGACCACTGACAAATACAGTATTAACTTCGGTCTTCATTGCTTTTGCCAGTTCGATGATTTCCTCTGCAATATTCTCAGCAGAAGCTTGGCTACGCAGATCATTTGTGCCGCAATGTAAAATAATTGATTTGCGCTGCAAGCAGCAAATCTTTGAAATAGGCTCGAAATCAGTGAACCAGAGTCTAATTCGAGGTTGTTGATTGGAAGATAGCTTTGTACAGGCTAGATGTAACGTACAGGTTTTATGTAGCTCTTCAGACAATAAGGATTGCTATTATAGCCAATTAAATTGAGCCCTGTAAACAATGGAACAAACATTGTCTACGTCAACCTGACAGTAACTGCGTCATAGCCAATAACACCGGCAGTCTGTAAACCACGGAATCACGAAACGGCGGAACAAAATGAGGAAATGACGGAATAATATGACGGAGACACATAAGAGTGTAATATTTCTAGTGGTAGGCTCCTCCTAAACGTATTAACACGATACGAATGCCTCAATTTTCATTTCTTCTAAATGGAAACCAAAACTTTCGTAACGTGGATTTACAAAAACAAGAAAAGTAGTTGGGGATTCCTGGTGCGTTCGGCACGGCATGAAGAAACCCCTATCTCCGTATTAGTAAGCGAAGCGTTATTTGGCTTATCTATACACGCAATGACATGACTTTGATACTATCCACTCGTGAATTCGTGATCAAAGATTATTCAGTGCAATTTAATATGTTGAAAATAAGGGCATCTAGACTGGAATGGTGGAGGGATAAAGCCCCCCTTTTGCGAAGATAAGCTGAAGAATTTAACAATTTACAAATCAGTTTTTGGTGAGGATTAAGTTTCATTGATTTTTGGGAGCAAACCAAGAGTTTATTTAAGTCGGAAGAATTTGATCACTTAGGTGTTACCCAGGGTGTTACCAAAGTTTTGGTTTTCCATTTAGAAAAAGGCAACTTATAGCATTCGTATGTCGTTAACGTATAGTCAGTAGGAGCCCACGAAATAGATATCTTACACTCTTGTATGACTCCGTCATTTTATTCCGCTATTTCGTCATGTCGTTCCGTCATTTCATTGTTCCGTGGTTTACAGGCTACCAATAGCTGCTGTTGTTATGCGCCTAAAAGCCAACATACTGATTTGTCACGCACTTCGATTCAATGAACGTAAACATCGGAAACACGGAACGAAAGTCCACAAAGATTTTGCAACCCCTTTGCAAGTAAAGCCAGACTATCACGCGTCCCATTGACTATTGTAGCTTGATATAGTGTCTCTTTACGAATCATTGGAGGTTGTCCTATTTTTCCTTCATTGTAGAAGGAAATAGCGTGTAAGACATAGAACCTATTTCATTAAAATCAGCTCCCCAGCCTATACAACGTCTGTAAAGAAAAGCATTAAACCGTAGTTTTCACTTCTAAGTGGCGATTTTTGTGCATTGATTCAAATTCATATCTAAAATTGAATTTGACCAGAGCGCAAATCATCGGATGGTTATATCCCTTGTTCTCTTTGGATTTCGTTTAATTGCTGGACATGCATGGCTGTTCATGCAGTCTGTTGTTGCTCCACTGAACGATTTGACAAAGATTTTTTCTTGATTTTCACATGCTTCGTTCATCTTGTACCCTCTGATGTCCTTTATTATGGAGTCACCAATAATTTCCGTGCACTTTTGAATCTTGTTAGTTCTCTGTGAGTGGTATTGGTTCTTAGCATGACCTGTATTCGAAACTCTTGCTGATTCTGTTTTCCTTTTTGTGTTGCTGTCTGTAAATTCGGTTTGCAACCTGCTAGGGATTGTCGACGACTGAGTTTTCCTTTTGACTATAGATGCATATGATTCTTCAATGTCAGGGCGTGCCAAAAATGCGTATCTATTCTCATTCTTATCAATCGGCTCCCAGGAGGGCTTCGACGATTGGAACCTTGTCGAGTGCCTTTTTGTTGGTAATTGAAACAAGCTCTGTTCATCTTTTTCCTCATTCTGTGAACTGTTTTGCAATAAGTCGCCGGGGACCTTGGGACGATTTCTGCAAATGATACCATGGAGCTGGTTTTCATCAAAGTTTGAACCAAAACTACCCATAAACGGATTTTCTACATCAAAACTTCCAATCAATAAGTCCTTCCGCCTTAATTCATTTCTCAGGGATTCGTTTTCTTTTTTTAACAGTAAGATTTCTTGTTTTAACTCTGACTCACTCGTGCCTTTGGCAGCTTGGCTTCCTTCGTATGCTTTCACAAGAACTTCAACTTTCGCACGTAACGAAAGAAAATCACTGTATGGCGTGTATTTCATTGTGGCCTCATCGCTTTCTTTGGGATAATTTTCTTTGCAATTATTGACTTGTGAGGCTTTGGGCGTTTCAAGAATGAAAAATGAATCTTTGCCAATGGCGCCACGATTCTCGATTAGGCCATTTTGCACGAGGCGGTCCAAGCCTGTTTCGACTTCTTCTAAACTGCATTTGATTCCCTCTTTCACAAAATGATCATAAATTGTAGCTTTCCAAGGTCTGTGATGTGTTTTGCCACGAATATCTACGATTGCTTTCAGGATTTTATCCTCCATTGTCGTTAAAAACTTACGAGCCACAAAAAACACGTCCGTCTCTTGTGCCAGTGCTCGGACTTGTGCTCAGTAGTATGTTTATCTTTATAGCACGTTCTACATACCCCACATTTACTGGCTGTAGCTTAAATTTGGTTCCTCCGGTTTTATCTCCAAGGTACTTAAGAGGGTCATCGGAAGGCTGAGTTTTTATTTTCTCCGCTAACTTAGGTCCAACCGTTGTAAAATATTTGTTGAAAGCTTCTGAAATTTGTGGAGCTGATTTTAGTTCTGTGCCTTCAAAAATGATGTTTTGAGTTACAGTGTGATTTGAGTTCCTATGTAAAACCTTATTTATTGTTTTCCACATAGCTTTCGGATTGTTTTGGGTTTCATCAATAAGGTTATAGTAGTATTCCTGTACCCTGGCACGTAGTTCAGCAGAAGTGACTTTATTCCGTAACTTCTTATAGTCTGACCAATAAGAAGCATCTTTCTCGGACCTCTTTTTTGCTAGATCACGTTCCTTCATCAGGTTTTTTATTTCTACAGTAATCCAAAGAGCGTGATGGCTTGTTATTTTTCTGCGCTTTAATGGTGCATGCACCTCCAGAAGAGATGAGATAACACTATTAAAGACCGAAGCCATGAGATCAGAGTCGCCATTAGTTGGGGCAAGCATCTCGTTCCAGTAAATCGCTGACAACTCGTCCAGGAATAGCTGCTTATCATAGTTTCTAAGGCTACGTGTTTCGACTGTTTTCACTTGCTTATCTAAAAGTCACTTTGCATTTATTTTCGTAACTCCAAAGATAAGGTAATGATCGGCCATTCCTAATTTTAGCACGCTCGCTCTCAAATGTAATTTGGGCGATTGGTGGCACAGTGATCAATAAGAGTCTTAGAAGTTTGTGAGGCACCATCTTTCTCTAGCGCAGCTACCCTAGTATATTCATTTATTTGCTGCTCAAATTGGAACTCAGAATAAATTGATTTTATGCTTTTGGTGCACCCATCCTTGTGATTTTTTAGATCACAGTTAGTGTCACCAATTAAGATAATCTCCTTTACCTTCTACATCTACAGCAGAGGGTAAGTTCCTTAATGCCTCAAAACTCTCCTTGTCATTGCCGGGGGTCGGGGGTCTGTACCAACAAATAACTATAAAATTTCTGGCATGCAAGGGAGTGATCTCTACGGCTACGATTTCCAATAGTGGATCATCAATATCATATCTACGATTATGGCTAATGCTCGAGTTTACATAGATAGCTACACCACCGCCGTTGACATCTCTGTCTTTACGGTGGATTTCAAAGCCTTCCAGCTCTACCTCTGGGTCTGTAATATCTTTACTTAACCTCGTTTCATTCCAACCCAAAATGTGAAATTTGTGCTCGTTTATCACATGCTCGATTTCACAATGGTGCTTACGTAATGATACAACATTAAGTGATGCAATTCGTAAGCCTCTGTTCGACTGCATTCTTAAATTACGTTGCGATTCGCTTAGATTTTTCTTTGAACCCGTGCACCCCTACCAAATAGCTCTGGATAACTCGAAGTCTCCTGGTTATCCAGTGCTATAAAAGCTCTGGATAACTCGAAGTCTCCTGGTGCTGACAGAATCCCCGTCAAAATACTGAAAGATGCCATAAACTTAGTTTCGAAACCACTGACACTGATATACAATGCATCTTTAGGACGGGGTATTTTCCCCCGGATCTGGAAATTAGCCAGAGTAACACCTATTCATAAGGCGGGCACGAAAAGCAAACTTCCAGCAAAAGCAGCATTGAGTGTGGTATTCCGCAGAGCTCGTGTTTGGGACCCTTACTCTTCATACTATACATTAATGATTTTGAGAATTGTCTAAAAAGCACGATCCCAAATATGTATGCTGATGATACATGTGTGAATATCGCATCAGAAAACCTGAATGAACTTCTAACAGATTTGAAAACGAGCTGGAAAATGTATCGAATTGGATGAGGATTAATAAACTTAGTTTGAATGCCAGCAAAAGTGAATTCATGGTTATAGGCCACAGGCGACAACTAAATAAGATAGGTAATGATTTGCCAGATCTTGTCCTCAATAATGAAGTTATCAAAAGGGTTGACAAGACAAAATACCTAGGGATCAACATCGACGAAAGCCTTAATTGGAAAGAGCAGTATACAAAGCTATCAAAAACAAGCTGAAAGGGGGCTTGAGCTCCTTGAGAAAGCTGAAAAACATCCTTCCGCAAAGGAAACCTGATCAAGTTTACAAAGCTCTCTTTGAAAGCCATCTTCGCTATGGCAACATCGTTTGGAGTACTCTTTCCAACACCAAACTATCCCAATTGCAACGATTACAGACAAGGGCAAAGAAGCTAATAGCGAATGCCAAGTATAAGGACGGATGGACTTGCAAATGGCTCTCTGTAAAGTCATTGATCTCCTTTGACCAAGGAGTGATGACATATAAAATCTTGCATGACCTCTGTCCCGAAAATCTTCGCCATAAGTTCACTGAAAGATCCATGATTTCAGAGTATAAAACCAGAAACCATGGAGATCTGCAAATTCCTAAAGTTAGGTTAGAATATGCAAAGCGAAGTTTCTACTTCTCTGGTGTCAAAAACTGGAATGATATCCCTGACAACATTCGAGAAAGAGACTCAATCGCTCGTTTTAGAACAGGTCTTAGAGATTATCTTTTGAACCTTTCACAGGACCCAAACACGACCCCTTGGTAGAGCAGCAATATTCCAACTTTTTCTTTTTTTTCTTTTCTCATATTATTTTATAGAAACATTGTTGATAGGATATTAATTTGCTGAAAGGATCTCGTGTGTTTGAAATAATGATAATGATGATGATGTAGTTTTTATGAAGGGACTGGACTGGAAATATACATAAATGTGACTTAATCGTTGAATTGGCTGTCAAATTGTCAGACATAAACTGTTAAGCACTTTTTGGTGATATCAATCAATTGAATGCATGAACTTCTGCAGGTAATAATTCAATTCATTACCCTAAAAACATTTCTACTTCAAGTCTCACAATTTCGTACACAGCATGTAACACGAAAAATATAGCTTAGATGAAAGGAAAGGTTCGTTAGCAGCTGATTCGGGAGGATCAAGAGTTGATCAAAATTAATTTCATTTAAATGATATATTCAGTCATAGGCTTCAGAATATAATGATTTACCACAATTGATAAATCAACCTTGGCAAACATTAAGATACATCATAAATGATCATGCACAGTGTGTTTCAGGAAACACATAGCCCAACTTTGTTCAAAATTCTTCATCTTCAAGAACTGATAACCTTGGAATCAGTTTGACGTATACCGTCTTGTCAATTATATCCAGGTTAGGTGTATTCATCAAATTATACATCAATACAGAGACCTTTATTTAAAATCAACCCCTCGACCGTTTCAGATGTCGGGAAGTGATTGACACAGACGAAAACCTGTCTTGTCACAGATTATTTCTGATAATGCAGGAGTGGTTATCTTCAGAGGAGTGGTTATCTTCAGAGAATTTGTCTATATTCTTGCGTAGCTGCGGGGCAGCAGCCTTTGTCTATATTCTGGCTGCTACGGAGGAGTGGTTATCTTCAGAGAATTTGTCTATATTCTTGCGTTGCTGCGGGGCGGCAGCCTTTGTCTATATTCTGGCTGCTACGGTGGAGTGGTTATCTTCAGAGAATTTGCCTATATTCTGGCGTCTTTGCGAGGCAGCAGCCTTTGTCTATATTCTGGCTGCTACGGAGGAGTGGTTATCTTCAGAAAATTTGCCTATATTCTGGCATCGCTGCGGGGCAGCATTCTTTGTCTTTATTCTGGCTGCTACGGAGGAGTGGTTATCTTGAGGAGCTCTAACACTGACCTTAGATTACCATTATTGAGAACATCAACTGGTCAGAAATCGTTTGCTTACAAAGGGGCTAAGGTCTGGAGTGACCTAGATAGTGTTGTCAAAGCGTCCACATCTTTCTCCTCTTTTCGAAGAAATTATAAAGCCAAACTATGACTCAAATCATTTTTCTTTCCTTTTTGTCTTAGATTATTGTAAATAGGGTTATATTGTATATTTAAATTATTATTAGGTTTTATTTTAGCATGGCTCCCTGTAAAGCAGTATTATTCTGAGTGGATTACCATGGATAAAAAAGTTAAAATGAAATGAAAATGAAAAAAATGAAATGGTTATCTTCAGAGAATTTGTCTATATTCATGCGTCGCTGCGGGGCAGCAGCCTTTGTCTATATTCTGGCTGCTACGGACGAGTGGTTATTTTCATAGAATTTGCCTATATTCTGGCGTCTCTGCGAGGCAGCAGCCTTTGTCTATATTCTGGCTGCTACGGAGGAGTGGTTATCTTCAGAGAATTTGCCAATATTCTGGCGTCACTGCGGGGCAGCAGCCTTTGTCTATATTCTGGCTGCTACGGAGGAGTTGTTATCTTCAGAGTATTTTCCTATATTCTGGCGTCGCTGCGAGGCAGCAGCCTTTGTCTATATTCTGGCTGCTACGGAGGAGTGGTTATCTTCAGAGTATTTTCCTATATTCTGGCGTCGCTGCGGGGCAGCAACATTTGTCTATATTCTGGTCGATATGGAGGAGTTCCTATTTCTATTTCTATTTCTAATTCTTTATACATCGAGACACTTCAGCAACAAATAACTTTAGCTAAAAAACATAAATCTAATTACAATCATTTTTAAAACAGATAACAAACTACTGCTGATCTTCCAGGGGGCCGTGTTTGTATTGGTTTTCAGCTCATCAAATGACTTTTTAACTGTTTTTATATTGATACAAGGTAGGGAGCTCCCTAATATTCATAGGAATCTCGTTTCAAGCCTTTAGAGCTGTGTAAGAGAATCTCTTTTTAGAATATTCCAGATTATACTTTGGGATTTGAAGGTTTTCACAAAATCTAGTATTATAGTTAGAGTAATGAGATCTTCGTTGAAATTTATTCCAAAGGTTTTCTGGACATAGCCTGTTCATGATCTTATATGTCATGACTGATCGATCGAACGTAATGAGTTGTTTAACTTGTAAAAAATTCTTCGACCAGTCATCCTTTATCCTTGCAGTGTCAATTATCGAAATGGCCCTGTCTTGAAAACGCTGTAATGATTCCATTTTGGAGTTGGATACACTACCCCATATAACATCAGCGTCAGGGGCGGATCCAGACCGATGCAACCGATGCAAATGCATCGGTCAATTTCACATGATCGATTATCTGGAAGTCTGTGCAGCAGAATTTTTATTAGACTCGAAGCATTTGAGGTCTTTCGAAATGCCCCCTTCTTTCTGGTGCAACTGCTCCTAGAAGTAACCTCGTAGCTTCAGACTCAGACACGAAAGCCATGGCCGACCATTAGAACATTAAACCCATTATCACCAAAAGAAAAAGTGTCCTCAAAACAACTACGGTAAATCCCATTATTATTCTAATCCTCTATTCAATTGATGTGTGACGCGCGTCTCGACAAGGCAACGAAAGCAAACAGGAGAACCTTGCGTAATCATTTTGATGAGTGCATCGGTGTCAATCATAGCAGCTTTGACAGCTCCTTTCTTCTCAACAAACGATCGCAAAAATGCATCGGTCCCCAGACCCCTGAGTGGAGAAAAATCAGCGTTTTGCACCGGTTGACCGATGCAGTCCAAAGGTTACTATTGAGCAATAGATTGCCCTCTATTATTGTTGTTGTTCACCGTTCGGTTGTCTCGCCTCCTCTCGCCTGAAAGGAAAGTACAGCGTACAGTGCACTTAAGCGCTTCTTCAAAGTGTTAGAGGACCTAATTGCGGTTGACTGAATAAAGTAGTCCGTGGAGGGGAACTTTCCTGGCAACACCAAATCAGCAAACAACGAAATTGGGCCTGTCTGGGCAAAGATGTAAACAGCACTTCGAAAAGCACTGGCTTGAATAGATCTGACTTGAGGTAAATGTGCATATCCTTGTACCCGAAATAATGTTCGAAGTAAGGTCTTCCAGCTAAAACAAAATTGAAAAAGGGCGTTGCCCATGTTTTCCGAGAGTTTGAAGGGCTTGGTCACTCAAAAATTTTCTTGGGGCGAAGCCCCCAGACCCCCTTATTCACATCGGTCCTTCAAATATCTGGATCCGCCCCTGATCAGCGTATCTTATATGACTATATGACGATAGACATTGCTTAATTGAGATTGCGAAACAATGTTTTTTAGGGTTTTTAAAGAAGCAAGGCCCCCGCGTACTTTCGCTTTGATAGCTTTAAATTGGTCCTCCCAATTGAGTCCTTGATCGATAATTACCCCCAATGATTTCGTTTTTTTCACTCGTTTTATTTCTGAGCCATTTAATTTTAGTTTTTCTTGCTCGGTTATCTTATTAGTTCTATTTGGGTGGCCCATAAACATATATTCTGTTTTTTGTGGATTAGCACTTAATTTATTTAGTCGCATCCACTCAGAAATATTACTTAATTCATCTTGGGCTTTGCGAACCAACTCATCGACACTTGAAGATGCCAACGATACTTGAGTATCACCAGCATACATGCCAGCCTTAGATGCTTTCAAACATTTTTCAAAGTCATTTAGATACACTATGAACAGAAGAGGGCCCAAACAGGATCCTTGAGGAATCCCGCATGAGACAGTCTTAGTCCTAGACTCATAGCAGTTAAGCTTGCAGTATTGTTGTCTGCCTTCCAGATATCACCTGAACCAGTTACCGGCTAATTCTCTTATTCCATACGCTTCTAATTTTTCAAGCAAGATCTCATGGTTAACGGTGTCGAACGCTTTTTTCAGACCAAGGAATATTGCCAAATTAACCTTCCTGTGATCAATATTTTCATACCAAAACTCCGTACTGTCAATTAAAGATGTTACCGTTGAGCAGAGTTCCAATGATTGAAGAACCTAATTTTGCCGATTTTCTGGGGATTGCGAGGGAGCGATTCAAGCACGTGTTTTTGCTTAGGCCAATGTTTTAAATCACTGAATTTAATTTCTTTTGTATATCAGCTTGTGTTGAAGATACTTGATTGGAGAACAGGGTTTTTCTACTAATGATGGTTGCATAAGCATTCTGCATAACGTAGGATTCATCCATGGAAAATATTCCCCCTTCTTGACAGGCCCGCCAGTAGCTACTAAAGTACTCGAAAGATGTCTTTATTTTACAGCCACAGTCAACGACCACATAGTGCTCTAAATGAATCAATTTATCATTATTAGCTATTATTAACAATTTCTTTTTCATTGGCAACAAAATAAGTGATAGCTAAAATATTTAGCTAATTAATTCCAACGCTAAAAATATATATTACAAGGTGTGGATAAAAGATACAAAATTATTAAAACTATTTCCAATTCATCAAAGTATACAATAAAACAAATTTTTAGAAACATCATAAAAAGCCCAAGTTCGGAATGAAAGTGCGACACAGCTTGCATGGACAATTTTCTTCCTTTCAAGTTTTTATATTAGCTTTAAACTGAGCAAGGGATGCCGAGTTTCATATGGTTTGCATTAACATTGGAAATAGTTGCGGACCTTTAAATCTGACGCTTTCTGTGCCATTACCCACCGATCTCACCCTAGGTTGAACAAATTCGATATTGTTTCGCAAATTGTAATGACTTTCATTTTCACAGAAAATTTCCTGCATGAAAGAAGAACTCAGGTCATTGCTGGTTTTGTACATCTCAGTCATAAGTAATTGAAGGTTCTTTGTATGAATAGTAATGGCACAGTCCTTCTCTAATAGTTCACTATAAGTAGATTCGGCATCGTTATACCTGCTGTGAAACATCCAGATTAAAGGACAGTATTGAAATTGACTGGTAATAAATGCCCTCATGAGAGTTCTCAATTTTCTCTGATCCACATATGGTATATATGGTCAAAATGGTCTCCGTCATAGAGCTTGACTGTTAGCTGAGCTTAAGATGGAAAACCAGCACTCAATAGCACCTTTCGCCTTCCTTAAAACACTAACGATACTTTTTTCCGATAGAGGAAGGAAGAACCTGTACACTGACCTGTTTGAAATAATTCAAATTGCAACAACGATTTCTTTTGCCAAAGTTTCTTTAAAAGGATGCGATAAACTGGCTAGACAAAGTAGTGAAAAGAAAAAAGAGACATTTCCTTGAATATCAAGGTCGAACTATTCACCTGTTTTGATTCTACTCATTTTTATTTATTATCATTAGTTCTTTTGTCTGGCTTTTTAGATATTAGCACTTGTAATTAGGTTATTTTAGGTTTTAGCTCTTATCGTTAAACAGTTAAAGTGAAGATTACGCGAATTAGTGTGCTGAGTCTGAATTTCGACATTAAACGTCCCAAAACTAAATCGTTTCTTTGATACAGCCATTTGAAAATTATGTTTCTTCACAAGAAATTGTGCTGGAATCTCGGCCGAGTTTTTGGACTTGTGACGTAAAGTGTTTGGTAGGTAGACTGGACATACTTGCATATCAAAGGACAGTGCTATAGTCACGAGGGTTTTAGGCTTTCATAGTTGCCCAACAATCGGGCCTAAAATCTTCTAATAATGTCAACAGCTTTAAGCATAAGATCAAGAATAAATTCTTTAACGATCTTCAGAATCGAGAAAATAGCCCTTATACATATTGTTAAATTTCTAAAAGCTTCAAAGCGTCACAAAAATTATCCATCAACAAACCAAAAATTCAGCATTACTGTCAACTTTTCAGCAATAAACATTGTTTTTTTTGCTCTTTTGTGAAAACTTTTCTTTCATAGATACCTCTGCGGGGACCATTATGGAAACAAGGTTGTATTGACCTTTTAATGCCATCCCTACCATTTTTAAATTGGGGGGGGGGTGTTTTTATCTATATTTTTCCTTTAAGATTTTTATCATAGTGTACATTTGTAATCAGATTCTTTTTCTTTTCCTTTAAATTTTTTAAGACCTCTAGTCCTTTTTTATCACTTTAATGGCAAAGTTTTACTTATTTACTTGCTTACTTACTTACTGACTTCACACTCCTATGATTCAAATACCATGGAATTTATATTCTCACAGTGTTTTGGCAATTCATTGGTTTCTCTTGTACACCTGAATTCCACGAATTGGCACTCAATTAACGCATCTTTGAAGAAAGAAGTGGTATCAAATTTAACCACGGGGCTCGGGGGGGGGGGGGTAACTTAGTACTTTTCATGGTACGGGGACGTGCCATTTTTTAGGGGTACTTTTTTCAAACCGTTACGGAATTATGGGTAGCGTTTTCACAATCTTTAGAAATTTAACGGAATTATGGGTGTCTTTTTCAGGGGATTTTTCATAATTTCCGGAATTATGGCCCAGATTTTCATTCAATTTACGGAATTATGACCCTAAAATCCACCAGAATTTACTGAATTATGGGTACCAATTTTTCGGGCAAAATGGCACGTCCCTGTCAGAAAATAGGTCGAGATACCCCCCCCCCCGTGCCACGGGGATATCTGATTCTACTTCGCCTCCTCTTCGCATCGAGAGGCTCACTGTGTATAGACCACAATTACTTTCTGATATGAGATGAATCCTGATTTGGTGTCCTGATCCACTATTCAAAGCAAAGAACAAAGCATAGGTATATAAGGGGCCACCGCCTTTATTCGCATCAGTTTTTTCTGAGCGTGTGTCCTGAAACGCAACATGAGCAAGAGCGAAAAAAACCTCAATGTTACTGAAGCCGAGGAATCGGAGGACCAGTTGCTGAGCGAAGATAACGACCAAGCACCTGATGCCACCTTCAGAGGTAAACGTTCCTTTGATCGGATGGAATTTCTCGAGCCGCAGCAGACTGTCTCCTCGCTGGCAGCTTCTTTTTCCTCATTCTTACAAGAGGCGAAACTCCCTCGCTACGATGCCGATTCGGCCAGTCTCTCATCAAGCCTTCCAGGCTTACCTCTGGCTCAGTTTCCAACTGTCCTACCTCAGGCCATGACCAGTCGCATGGCCCCTTCAGCTACAATGCTCCAGTCGATCGATAGTTTCCCTGCGATCCCTGAGAGTCTGGGCTCACGCTCTGTGGCTCAATCTAACCAGATATCTCCCTCGAGAATTTTTACGGCTCCAACAAACAAAACAGCTCAGGCTGTCGCTCAAAATCCAGCTCAGTCTGGTCAATTTCAGTTCCCCTCCACCACTCAGTATGACAATTTCAATCAGTGTCAGTCAAGTTTATACACTGATAACCGCTTTGACGGCGGTTTTTCTGAGATCTCTTCGGCAGAAGGGGACTTCGTGCCTTGCCTTCTTGACAGCCAACCTGGCTGCTCGAGCGGTACAGTCGAGAAACCGTCCAACGAAGGCGCTCAGTCCACCGACATAGAAATCACTTTTGAAGGCGATGAAGAAATGGGCCCTGATACTTATCAGCTTCTGGCTGATTACATCAAGGACTGCACGACGAGAAAAATCAAGCCTGATCGTCTCAAGGAAATTATGAGACAGTTTCCCAGGCCGGGCAACTGCTCCACATTAACGGTGCCCCTGGTGAACCACCCAGTTTGGGGCGAATTAAATCGTCGTTTGAAAACCAACGACGTCAAACTCCAAAGCTGCCAGGCGATGCTTTCAAAAGGGCTGGCCGCCTTGATCCAGGCTCAAGAGTGCTTGGAGAAAGTTGAGAAACAGACCAAACCTGCGCCAAGTGAAATAAATGATATAAAGGCCAGGATCAAATCCTCGATGGCCCTCATGGGTATTGCTTTCCACGAACTGTCACAACGGCGCAAGGAGTTGTTGAAACCAGTCCTAGTAGACCGCTACCAGATGCTGTGCAGCTCTACGACTCCGGTAACCAAATTCCTCTTTGGAGACAAGATCGCAGATTTGTTAAAAGAAATAAACGAAGCTCAGCGTATTTCAAGATCATTCGGCCACACCTCTGCTCGCGGCAGCAGAAATCGTTATTTCTGGGGAAACCGACCCAACTGGACGAGCAGAAATCAAAACCAATCTAGCTATTTAAACTCCAGGAGCCCCCCCCCCACATACCAACAGGGGGGCAGAGGCCGCTCCAAGATGGGGAACCAAAGGAAACAACTATAATCAAGGTAACGTGCCGAACCAAACAATTTTATCATAATTGGTGTAAGATCACGAAAAATGTGTTCGTTCGCAATACTGTAAAGGGAATAAAAATCAACTTTGTAGCCCCACCAGTTCAAAATTCTCTCCCTAAAAGCATTCCTTTTTCCTCAAATGAAGAAGAAATAATTGACAATGAGGTATACACCCTGCTCCGGAAAGGAGCTATCACACATGCTCAGCCATGTCCCGATCAATTTTTGTCAAATATCTTTGCTAGGCCCAAAAAGAACGGCAAAATGCGGCCAATTATTAACTTGAAAGGCCTCAATAAATTCCTTGTAAAAACCCATTTCTAGATGGAACATCTTCTAACTATCCTCCCGCTGCTACAAAAAGATGCCTACATGACATCGCTTGACCTAACGGACGCATATTTCACTTTGCCTATTGCGGACGAACACCGCAAATACCTCCGCTTTGCATGGAGATACGAACTCTTCGAATTTACTTGTCTTTGCTTCGGCCTCTCCTCCGCACCGTACTTATTTACGAAAGTTATGAAACCTGTGTTTTCAAACTTACGCAAACGTGGCATTTCATGCACATATTATCTTGATGATTCGTTGTATATCAATACATCTAGCGCAGAATTAGTCTCAAACACGAGAGATTATTATTATTATTATTATTATCAATTTATTTCAAGTTGGCAACTTACATAGCTATGTGAAATTAAAAAGCTAATTCAAGCCAACAAATTAAATACAATGTTACATAAATATATACAAGGAAAACAAGTCAATAAAATTACAAAAATTCATATCAATGTACAAAGTTCATATTAAAAATGGTGTAAAACTATAAAAAGCCGAGCCGAGGAATGTACTGCCTGCAAAGTCTGCAGTCGCAGTCTTCATTGGTCCAATATTTGATTTTATTCTTAAATTGTTGCACAGAATTTGAATCCTTGATTTCCTGTGGAAGATAGTGCCAAATACGCTGCCCTCTGTATCGAATTGTTTCAGTACCACAATTAACTGTATGTACCATAGGAAGTAAAAATGTATTGGTATTTCTCAGATTATATCTAACACTTCTTTTCAAAAAAATTTCGTCCATAAAACTGGGGTTTAAATTATTTATAGTTTTGAACATTTCAGTCATTAGCAATTGCACATTTTTCTGGTGTATTGTTACAGATCTATCTTTTTCCAACAAAGATTCGAAGCTGGAAGCATAGTCTTTATATGCAATTCGTAAGGCTCTTTCATGCAGTCTATTGATCTTGTTATTCATTTTTCTGCTATGGAACATCCATACCAAAGGACAGTATTGGAACTGGCTAGTTACAAATGCTCTCATTAACAGTCTTAATTTATCAGTTCCTAGATATGTGGACATGCGTGACAACGCAAATAGTTTGTTTCCAGCCTTTTTACAAATATTGCTGACATGCTTTTCAAAGTTGAGATTTGAATCAATCAAAACCCCTAAAAGTTTCTCTTCTTGTGAATTATTGACAGTACAGTTGCCAATATTTATGCGTACATCTTGATTTGTTCTTTCACCAAAAATCATAAAATGGCATTTATCTTCGTTAAGTTTCATGTAGTTATTTCGAAACCATTCAATTATGATTTTGGAGTCATTTTCTAACCTGGAGACTACATTTTCTAGACGCGTATCGCACGTATAAATGGTTGTATCGTCCGCATAGTTACATATATCTGTCTCCTGAATCGACAACAGAAGGTCATTGATGTAGATATTGAAAAAGAGAGGTCCAAGGACGGATCCTTGGGGAACACCAAGCTGAAGATGCTTATAGCTACTGAAAGATCCATTGATTTTTACTCTTTGTTGCCGATTTTCCAGATAGCTGTGGACAAGTAATAAAGCGTCACGACTAAATCCGTATGCATGTAACTTAGCGATCAGTAAGTCATGTCGAATACAGTCGAAGGCCTTTGAAAGGTCCATGAATATGGCTCCAACTTTTCCACCCTTGTCGAGGCACGTTCTCCATTTTTCAATTGTCCGTATCAATGCATGTTGAGCATTATAGCCCTTACGAAAGCCACAAAGCAGACATGATAAATACTGAGACATATAAGTTGATATTTGAGTACCCATGAACCTTTCAAATACCTTCGACACTGTTCGGAGCACACTGATAGGTCTGTAATTACCCTTGAAGGTTTTGACGTCCTTTTTAAAAAGAGAAGATACATCGGCTAATTTCAATTCATCGGGAAAGGAAGAATGTTCTACTGAGTTATTAAATATGATTTGCAAGGGTTCAGAAACTATTTCCGACTCAGATTTTAACAACTTTGGAGGGATACTCTTGAAAGTGGTTGCTTTAGAGGGGTTTAGTTCACTAATCCCATTTTTGATATTTTCAATTGAAACCTTTTCAAATGAGAAAGAACCATTGTTTACATCGAGAGAGCGAATTTTTTGAATACTTGGGTGCCTCGAAAATTTAAACACTATTTCATCGATGGGGTCACTAAAATCTTCAGAAGCAAGAATAATATTTTCATTTTCGATAATTCCAAGAGAATCAGTAATTGTGACAAAAAAGTTATTGAACGTTTCAGCCACATCAGACTCGTTCGACACAACTTTCCCTTCTTCAACCAACGTTATTCGTGATTTTGATGAGCTCTTATCCGAAATAAAAGGTTTGACCGTTTTCCAAAATTTTTTGTTGTCTGTAACTGCTGAAATATCAATTTGATTATAAAAATCTCTTTTTGCCTCACGGGTCATTTTAACGCAAAGATTGCGCTGTCTGCGGAAAGCATCCCAGTTTTCAGCTGTTCTATTCTTATTATACTTATTCTTTAGTCTCGTGCGCAGCATGAACGCCTTGTGAAGAGTTCGGTTCATAAATGGGCTGTCATTTGCACGAATGTATCTCTTTTTCATCGGTGCATGCTTGTCTAAGACATGTCCAAAGGCACTCTGAAAAGATGTGTAAGTCAAACGTTGTACATCAAGGTCAGCAATTTCCTTCTGAAGATCCTGTCGAAATACCTCATCTCTAAAGTTTCGATAGTCTCTGTAGTTAACTACGTTCGGTTTTTGCTTGTCAAAAGAAGTTTTCAAAACTGTAACGACCATTTTGTGAAAATCTGATAATCCAGTTTCAATAGCTGTTGTTTGTTGAAAGTTCCTCCCTCTATTTGTCAACATCAAATCAATGCACCTTGGGTTATTGGACTTAAAACACGTAGGCTCTCTAACGAGGTTCTTGAGGTCGAAAAGATTCATAAAGTCGATTACCTCCTGATCCGTTTCAACTGCATTAAAGTCACCAACAAGCATAAAATTTTCATATTCTTCGCTATGATGGTCTATTGCTTTGCCTAACTCATCGAAGAAGTAAGCTTGTTCTTGTGACGGTGGTCGATATATGCAAAAAAGGACCCATTTCTTTCTATGAAGGTTTATCTCAAAGCAAATGCATTCAATGTCATCTTTAAAGCTGAAAGACTTTAGCTGGAATGAAGGAATATCATCTCTGACATAAACTAATAGCCCACCGCCGTTACTGTTCCTGTCTAATCGAAAGGGTTTACTGAAGCCATGGACGGAAAATTGCTCAATAGGAAAGGAAGAATCGAGTTTTGTTTCCGCTATCATGGAAATGTCGATATTGCTATCAACAATTTCCACTAAACCTTCAAACTTGTTCCTTATTGAGTTGATATTGATGTAGCCAATTATCAAGCGTCCTACATTATTTGCTCTTAATTTCCCAAGCACAGATTTTCCATCCATGTCTTCCGTCTCTGAAACTAAAGGCTGCTGCTGGCTACTGGGAAAATCATCTTTGGTTAAAAGGGCATCATTTTCTAAAAGTGGTAGCTCAAGGGGAGTTGGGGGAGGGGGAGGTTGCTCTTTATCATCATAACCTTCTCTATTCAGTCAGTAACCCATTGCCCTTATGAAATTGTTAGCTAGTATGATTGTTCCTTCCATATTTAGATGCAGTCCGCTTCCATTTAAATGAGATTCTGGGTCAATGTTTGAGTTGTCAATAAATCCCAGCCGCATACGCTCGCATTCTCTTTCCAGAGCCTTATTGACTTCTAGTGCTTTACCATTAAACTTGTCTCTTCTTTGAACAATGCTTGAGACCAGCACTTCAGTGTCTCTGCTTTCCATCGCCTTAGCGAGTTCAATGATATCTTCGGCTATAGTCCAGGGGGATTGTTTCGTGTGCAAATCATTCGTACCGCAATGTAGTATGATTCGGCTAGGGGATTTTTTCATGGTGGCGCAGACATAACTGTTCATGGCATCAGTATTTGCTCCTGGAAATGATCGCACGAACACGTTCTCCTTGTGTGACACTGCTTCCTTCATTTTGAAGCCTTGGATTCCCTTCACCATTGAATCTCCTAAAATCTCAGTTGTTAATCGTTTTCTAACCAAATGTGTAATTTCAGGGGCAGTATTGCTAACAGAATCGGAAGAATCATTATTATTGGGAGACCCACTGGTGGCAACTTGATTCGCTGTATTCTCAGGAATATTATGTTTGCCGTCCTCTATAACCACAGGAGGGGTATTAATTGCCTGCTCACTGTCCGGTACTTGAATCATTTTCGAATTTTGCGCTTGATTTGTATCTTGCTGTTGGGCGATCTTCGGTTCAGTGTTTTGTTTTTGTTTATTAATTCTCCTTGAACGTCTGTTTTCTCTCTTTGTGTTCGTTTGAACAGGTCTTTCAATCTCTATAGATTCGTACACAATAGGTGTCACAGGAATTGAATAGGCACTGGCTGTTGTTTCTTTGTTCACGCGTGGAATTGATTGTTCTCGTTTATTGTTACAGTTGCAACCCGCTTCCATCCTTTCTATCTGCCGTTTTAAGATAAAATTCTCTTGCAAAAGACTACGGCTGCACTCACGCTCCTTTTGCAGCATCAAATTTAATTCAACCAGACCCTTAGCTAGTTCTGAAACGGAATTATTATCTCCAGAAGTGGGTTTGGTGGGAGACTTGACAGTGAACTTGTAAGGGGCGAGATCTGATTCAAAATTTTCCTTGTTAATACAGCTTGGCAAGTCTTTTGGCAGAGAGGCACTTTTCATTTCAACAGAACGATTTACACGATTCCTCGTTGATGTTTTCTTAGATACCTTCTCAGTTGGTGATTCAGCGGATGCTTCTGACGGTTTCGTATGAACGGAGTCCTCCGTGAGCCAGTATGATTCTTCGGGCTCGATACCTCGGTTTTCGATTAGGCCCTTTGCCTCGAGATTTGCTAATGTTGTTATGATATCTTCAGGAGTACAGCTGATTCCCTTTTTAACCAGAGAGGCTCGAATTGTTTGTCTATTTGGTTGTTTTTTAGACTTTCGGATACACTGGATGGCTTCTGTCACAACAAGTTCCATTTTCTTTCAGTAATTTGAAACACGTCCGATCACTACAACCACAACTTGTAGAGAGGCGAACATTTTACTTGAAAGCCTTGGCTTCAAAGTCAATGTCGAGAAATCCTCGTACACGCCTAGTCAAGAAATACAACATCTTGGCTTCATCCTCAATACAGTCACTCAAACCGTCTCCCTGTCTTCAGATAAAATGAATAGAATAAAAGAGGCATGTCAACAATTAATAACATCCCCTCAAACTACAATACGGGGCATAGCGAAAACAATTGGCCTATTGGTCTCTTCCTTCATGGCCGTGAAACACGGACATGATAGGAAGTAAGTCATTGGAATACTGTTTATTGACTTCAGAAAAGCCTTTGACTCAGTAAATCACAGAATTCTGAAAAAGAAACTTCAAGCATGCGGTATCTCAGGACAGCTATTTGAGCTTCTTGAAAACTGCTTGCAAAATAGATCTCAGTTTGTTGAGCTAAATGGAGCGAAGGTGAAGGTGAAGTTGCGTTTTTCAGCGCCAAGCGCTGGGATCGCAGAAATAGAGCAGACCTAATCGAGTCCGCGACCCCTTGTCATGACGCTCTAGTGGTGGGGTCCTACCGGGACTCGAACCCACTCCGACTGACTGTTCTGGCTGCAATGTCAGAGGATTAAACCACGGCGCCACAACACCTTCAGTCTCTTCCGATACCAAAGAAATCTCATATGGAGTTTCACAGGGTTCCTTATTAGGGCCTAAGTTGTTCTTTCTTTATATCAATGATCTGCCAGAAAACATTAGTAAAGGACAAGTATACCTATTTGCAGATGACACAACTATTTATTACGTCGGGCAGACCACGGAAGAAGTCATTGATGCGCTAAATGTTACAGGGAATGATGTTCACAACTGGTGGCAGAAAAATCAATTGTCAATACGCAGTGGAAAGTCTGAGGTCCTCTTAATGACTGCCTAGGACTTTGTTGGACCATTGAAACCAGTGATGATTAGGGAGGATATTATTGATTATGTTCAGAGCTAAAAATGTCTGGGTGTAACAATAGATAACCAGTTAAATTGGAACCTTCATATAAGTAAAGTATCGAAATCATACAAGTCAAAGGTCAGTCAGCTAAGAAGAATGTCTTACTTACCTGTAATGGTGAAAGAGGAAATTTACTTTAAGACCATCATATCATCAGTCACTTATGGGATGGCAGTCTGGGGAACGTGCTCACCAGCACTGATGACTGAAATTGAAAAATCCACGTCCGTGCTGCTAAACTGATTCACAACTTGCCAAGAAATGTGAGCAATGAAAACGTGCTTTCCACTGTATCTTGGGACCCACTGGATTACATTTACAAATGAAAGATTTTAACTCTTGTGCACAAATCATATCATGGAGACGACAGACAGGCAAAGTCATATGTGACCAAGAGTGTACACAGATATGCAAAGAGAGATACGCTCTCAATACCAAGAGCAAGCACTGAGAAAAGTAGGACATCATTTAGTTATAGGGGACCGTTGTTATAGAACAACCTAAAACCAGAAATTCGTAGAAGAACAAATTTAAGTTCGTTTAAGAGAAGACTCAAAGACAACAAGGAAGTAATTTTATCAGTTAGTTTCAAAAAGGAAGCGTCACAAATTACTGGCAAATCCGTAGCCTTCGTGTACTTTTAAAGTTATTTTGTTTTTTATATCATCTTTAATTTTGACATCACCTTTTAAATAGCAGTTTTTATCAGTATCATCTTTAGTTTCGTTTCTAAATCTAAAGTATGCCTAAAGTAATTAAAATACGTAGCATAGCAGGTCCACATCAACATTTATGTTGCCAAACGTAGTTAACCTGCTTTACCAAGTATATGATGTATGTGTGTACGTATGTATGACAGTTGCATTATCGCCACCTTGAAATATTCAAAAACCGATAGTTTACATCGTTTTAAGCGTTATGATGCCCCAGTTTCCTTATCTGAAAATGCAAAACTCGAACTTGAATGGTGGCTAAATTCGATAGAGGACCACAACGGCCGCCCTATTTGTGATATTCTCCATACTCACACCGACAACACTAACGAAATATTTACCGACACGAGCTCTGAAGGCTGGGGCGCAGTGCTATACACGAAGGGTAAGAAACATGTTGAAACAGGTGGTAGATGGTCTGCCAGTGAAAAGAACGAACATATAAATTTTCTTGAGTTAAAAGCTATCCATTTTGACTTGTTGTGCTTTGGAAATGAGCTTTTGGGGTCTCACGTTACCATAAATAGCAACAACACATCTGCTGTCTCCTACATAAATTTTATGAAGGCTGTCGTAGCCAAAAACTTAATAATCTTAGCCGAGAAATCTGGCTATGGTGCATTGAACGAGAAATAGTTCTGCTCGCAAATCACATTCCAGGCTGTGGAAACGTAACAGCAGACCATCTATCACGCAATTTCTGCGATAACATTGAATGAAGTCTAAATGATGAGGTTTTTCTCCAAGTTTGTGAGCAGTTCGGATATCCTACGGTAGATCTTTTTGCCTCCAGGCTTAATTTCAAGCTATCTAAATATTTCTCATGGAAAAACGATCAATTTGCTACAGCAGTTAATGCGTTCTCACAGTCATGGGATAATCTATGCGGCTACGCCTTTCCTCCTTTTAACTTGATCAGCAAAGTTATTTCAAAAATCAGAATGCATGACTGCACAATAATCCTCTTTTGCCCCTTATGGGCCAGTCAACCCTGGTTCCCTAGCCTAGCTCAACGGTTTGTTGACTTTCCTGTTCAACTTCCATTTTCAAATTCTTTACTCAGGTATCCGACCAATCAACAACTGTCAAATTCACTTCTTCTAAAAATGACATTGATTGCTTGCAAGTTATCAAACAGTAGTTACATGAGGGAAACTTTTCATCGAAATTTCATAGAAAACTATCGAAATTATCAACGCCAGCTGGAAACCGAACACCAGCAAAAACTACCAATCGATCTTGCGCCAATGGTTCGCTTTTTGTAACACACGGAACTTTTATTCCATTGTACTGACTGTAACTTCTCTTCTGCACTTTCTTACAGATTCGTTCGAACGTGGTCTCAGTTATTCACAGCTAAATAAAATAAGAAGCGCACTTTCAATTATATTTTCAATTAATGGACAAAAACTTGGTGAACATCCACTCATTTGCCGTTTTTTGCAAGGTGCTCGCAATCTCAGAAAGCCTTGTCCAAGATACCCGATTACATGGAACGCCAAAGACTTGCTCACTTTCTTACAAAGTTGGAACTTGCGAAACGACTGTTCCCTCAAAGACTTGTCGGCGAAACTTGCAACTCTGCTTGCTTGTCTCACAGTACAATGCGTACACACGTTGAGCCTTATTGACAGCCGTTTCATTAAATTCACGACGAATGCCACTTACATTTAAATTTTTGAGGACTTGAAAGTCACAAGACAGCGTCCTTGCTTTATCCTCTCGTTACCTGGCTTAGAGCAAACTGATTCGCTGAAAACTGCTCAATTGCTGTCTTATTATCTCACTCGGACAACAGAGATTCGCAAAAATTTGCCAGATAATTGTGATAAGCACAAACTGTTCTTGAGCTACGTACCCCCCGCATAAGCATGTGAAAACAGACACGCTAGCCCGCTGGATACGGGGGTTCATGCAAGATTCAGGAATTGACATTAATGTCTTCGGTGCTCACAGTGTGCGTGGAGCAGCTGCATCTGCAGCCGGAATCGCTAATGCCCCTGTTGATGACATATTACGCGCTGGAGACGGGTCGTCCCTGAACACTTTCAATCGACACTATTTTAGAAACAATGCATTCTTGCCATCAACAGAGATTGCTGTAGTGGATTTTCGTGCGGCCCATAAACACGAAAAACAAAATATGCTATTTCCTTAAAATGCAATGCAATCAATTTCAATATCAAAACATACGATCATAAGATCAACACAACAAAGTTACGTCATTCAATGTTGTTGAAAGTTTCTCTTTGATGCCTCAGCTCTGTCTCCCCGACAAATAATAAGAGAAAATACGCTCACCAACTTGCCGTCATCGGTTGGGCTAGGGTCGACGCTTGACTTGCGGCCTGGCCTATCTTGACGTCACTTGAACGCGTTCGGTTTTATCTTGCGTCTTGTACTCTCCTCAAAACATAACTGCACAACTGACTCCTCTTCAACTCTGTCTTGCAATAATATTCTTGAGCTCTTCAGGGAACCGAGAGAGGCACACACCACCAAACACAGGGGAGAAAACATTTACGACTGGAAAGGCTAATGAACTCTCTCAAGGGACATAACGCACTGGGCGTCTCCTGAGTCTCACTGGCCTCATTTTAGGTTTGTCAACATTCTCCCCGCCTTGATGTACTACATCAAATGACTTGGTAGATTTGGGCTTGGTAACTGTTCCAGGAATACATGTCTTTTCTCTCAGTAGTTCATCATTCATATGTTCTTTGTGACCTTCAAGTAGATGTAATTTTTGAATAGATCTATTCAAAGTTCCCTTTTGCGTTTTGAGGGTGACTGTCCGAATAAATCCATCTGCTCCTTCATGAACTTCAGTCACCATTCCCATTGGCCGATTATTCCTTTTCACATTGTCTTCTGACACTAATACGACATCACCTTTCTGTAACGGAGGAACTTCATGCGTCCACTTTTGTCTCAAGGTTAACTTCGGTAAGTATTCTGCTTGCCATCTTTTCCAGAAATGACCAATCAACCGTTGACGATAAAGATACCTTTCACTGATTGGAGCTTCACTTTGTTTCCCATGTGGTATGTCTGGAATAGTCTTCAGTGCTCTTCCGAGTGCGAGATGTGCTGGTGTTATAACTTGTCCATCTTTTATACTTTCCCCAACAAAGGTCAAAGGCCTTGAATTAATTGTCGATTCAATTTCTGTCAAAACAGTGTACATTTCTACATATGTAAGAAATGCTCTACCGAGGATCTTTCGCAGTGGCTCCTTTAGCGAAAGACATATTCTTTCCCACCATCCTCCTCGATGTGGGCTTCGTTCGGTAATGAAGTTCCACTTGATCCCTCTATTTGCTAAATCAGTTGCTACTCTCAGAGTGTCATTCTTCTTCCAAATTTTCTCTGCTTTTGTCTTTGAAGCCTCCACTATCCATTTCAAATCTTTACTAACTTTTTTAAAAGTAGATTGGTTATCTGACCACATCGTGTTGCAGAGACCCCTCCTGTTATACATTCTCTTAAAGGCTTGCAAGAAATCTTCAGTTGTCATATCATTGGTTAACTCGAAATGAACCATACGTGTCGATGCACAAGTAAATATGCATACATACGCCTTTTGGGATACTGAACCTCGTTTCAACTTTAAGAACAAGTGTCCGGTGAAATATAATCCCACATGTGCAAAGGGAGGTGAAGGACTGGTAAAGGAGCCATTTCAGCATCAGTGGCTTTGTAACTTGTATTTTACATTTGAGACATCTGTGAATTACTCTAGTAACATTTCGGCGTCCGTGAATTATCCAGAATCTTTCTCTCGTTATGGCTAAAGTAGTTTCAGGTCCTGCATGTGTACCTTCTCTTTCATGTACTGATTGAATAATCTTTTCTACGACTATGTGTTTACCGGGTAATATGATTTAATGTTTACTTTACTCGGATATCAATGAAAACTGCAGTCTATCTCCAACCTTGATAAGCTCCTTTTCATAGTCAAATATTGGAGACAAGACTTTTCAATTGGCTAGTTTTCGGAAGCTGTTCACCGTTCTTTAGTGCAGCAAAGTCTTCAGCAAATTCTTCTAGTTGTACTGTCCTATACCAATATTCTTCTGCTGAATTTATCTCATCTGACGTTAAATCTGTTCCAAATGATTCCATCGACTGGCTTGTAGCTTTACTTCTTAAAGTCTTCTTAAAATTGCAAACTGCTCGCAAAACGTAAGCAGTAACTCTTGCTAACTTCAAAAATTTCTCATATTTGGCTGGATCAATGACTCTTATGACAGACTTTGTAGTTGAATGGTTGCAAACTGTAACTTAGACCATCTCTGTTTCTGACTCTGGTGAAACATGGAGTTTATTTTCTGACCATTCTACTTCATCTTTCTTTAACCAATCAGGCCCATTCCACCAAAGTTGGTTACTAATTACTAAATATCAATTCTCCCCTAGAGTCAACAAATCGGCAGGATTTTCATTTCCTGGGCCAAAACGCCAACATTCAGGTGATACATTTTCTTGTATCGACTGCACTCTATTCGCAACGAACAGTTTCCAGCTTCTGCTTGGCTTTCGTATCCAGCTGAGTGCCACCAAATTGTCTGACCAACACACTATCCGGTCAACAGTCACTTTCAACGATTCCAATACAAACTTCAACAGTTTGGAAAGTATAAATGCAGCTAGCAACTCAAGTCTTGGTAGAGTCACTCTTTTAGTTGGTGCAACTCTGCTCTTGGACATGACTAACTGAACATTCACTATTCCAGATTCATCTTTCAACACGACATACACTACTGCACCATACGCTTTTGGACTAGCATCCCCAAAACCATGGAGCTCGACGCTGTTGACTTTAGTAAGATCACTTACAAAACATCTAGGAATACGCAGATTTGATAGCTCTTTCAAATCTTCTTTCCACTTATTCCATGAAGACATAAGATCTGAAGGTAACTTTCGGTCCCAATCTAACCCCCGTGTCCACAGTTCTTGGTATAGGATCTTTGCTGCGAAAATTCACCATGAGATCTCAAATATCTGCATACGCAACGAGAAACTGCCAAGATATTGATATTCCAAAACGAAACCTAGAATTTTCAAAAAAGAATTTTGTTTACTCTGGTGCTAAAGTGTGGAATGATATACCTCTTGATATAAGGAATAGCCCCACAGTTCTCACATTTAAAAAGAAACTGAACGACTACTTGCTACACTAGCATTTAACCCAAAGCACGATCCCTAGGAAGAGCAGCACTTACCACGGTTACATTCCATATTATTCTTTGTAGATATAATATAGTACACTGTTCTTTTTTTATTTTTCTTTTTTACTATTGTTATTTTACAAACAATTATCTTGTTGTTGTATTAGCTGATAGGGATTTGTGGATAAATATGATAAATGAATGAAATGAAAATGAATGCTGTAACAGAAAATGGACCTAACCATCCCATCGGGTCGAAAAGCATTGGCGATATACTGATAAGACTCCATTCGGTTCCTTGATCTTGAATATTTATTAGTTTCTCTCCTTGATTGAACAAAAATTCATCTGTTTCTGTATCCCACGAAATACCCAATGCTTTCAGTGGATCACCTTCACTTTCAATCTCTATCACATTCTTTGTTACTCTTTGATCTTCTGGTATGCGAACAAGAACCTCTTTAGAGTTACTTGCCCACTTGACTAATTCCAAGCCTCCAGATTTCATCATTGCCGTAAGCTTCTTGGCCCTTCTTGATATAACTGAAACGCACTTTCGTTGTCTTCAGCTCCCGGTAAACAGTCATCAACATACATGTTCTCTTTGATGGTTTCTGATGCTTTTGGAAATGATTCCTTGTTTACTTCAGCATGATGTTGCACAGTTGCTATTGCTTCAAAAGGACTTGAAACATCTCCAAAAGTTAGGCATGTCATGCAGTATGTCTTTGGCTCTATCTTCGTATTAAAATCACGCCACAAAAATCTATGCACATTCTGATCTTGCTTTGCAAGTTTTATTTGCAAGAACATCTTCCTGATATCAGCCATCAAGGCGACACGATGAAGGCGAAACCTAATGATGATTGAAACTAAATTAGGTTGCAACACAGGTCCTGGTAGAAGACAGTCATTGAGAGAAACTCCATTCTTATTCTTTGAAGATGCATCAAACACTACTCTACATTTGGTTGTCACTTTGTCTGTGCGAAAAACTGGATAATGAGGCAGATAGTTAATCTTTGTCTCTGAGTTCGAATCCGACTCGTCTATTTCTCTTGCGTGCCCATCCTTGAAATACTGATTTATTGCATCTTGATACATGCTTGCCTTTTCCTTGTCATACTGAAAACGTTTCTCTACCTTCACAAGTCTGCTAACAGCTTGCTGCCTGTTGTCTTCTAGACCTGTACAATCTTCTCTCCATGGTAATGCAACTTCGTAACGTTCTCCATCATAGACTAGGCTATCTTTGAATTGTTGCATCGCACTTTCCTCGTCCTTCGTGAATCTCTTATCACTTTCATCGATTCCCAAAGATTCTAATTGCCAAAATCGCTTGAGATCAAGGCTGAGCCCTTCCTCTATTGTCTTCCCTGTAGCAAAATTTGTCATTGCTCTGTTTTTTGGATGATATTCTGGTCCTTCTTCTAAATTTCCTGAGATCATCCATCCAAATATTGAATTTGTAGCTATCGGACTGCTAGCATCTTTCTTCTTTAGTTCACTTCTTAAGATCTGACCCCACTGGTCTGAACCTAATAGAATATCAATGTTTGCTGTTTGTCTTGGGTAGCTATCAGCTAACTTTAATCCTTTTAAATATCGATATTTTGAAATATCAACTGGAACTGCTTCTAGCGGCGCACACACCTTATCCACTGCCCATGCACTTACATCAGCAGACTTGCTGCCATCCAATGCTGTCAAAGTAAATTTGAACTTTCTCACTTTAATTGTTCTTGATTGACCACCATGCATGAGAATTGTCATCAATTTTGATGGTCCCTCAGATTGCATTCCTAATGACTCTGCAATATCCTGCTTTATCTATGAGTGATCACTTCCACTATCTATCAGAATCCTGACATCTGCTTCAGTGCCATTCTGAATAAACTTTGCCTTTGCTGTGGGTAGCAGCCTCATCTTGTTGTCCGAATCTGTTTTCACAATACCGTTTAAAACTCCAACATGGCTTGCTACTATAGCTTCTACTCTGTCCGAAGAACTGACCTTTTCATCTTTGGTTACTTCTGTCTTGGGACACGAATTTGCCCTGTGTAGTAATGTATGATGTTTTCTCTGACATCCCTCAATCGTACATCCTTGGCTCATACAACATGAACTATAATGTGTGGAACTTATAGGCTTTAAGCAATGGAAGCACAATCCCATGTCTTTAACTGTCTGTATCCTTTCATCAACTGATTTCTTCTTGAACCCAAAACATTTCTTTGATTCGTGACTTTTCTCACAGAAGGCACATTTATTTTGATTATTCCGACCTTGATTGACAGTTTCTTGACTAGTTTGAGCTGCTAATGCTGTTGCTGATGAAAACCTACTGTCCCCTTGATCCTTGTTTTGTAACGTGGCCAATTTGACATTCTGGAATGAGTTGAACGGTTTGGAGTCGACTTCTCTATGGCCTCTTCCGACATTACGTGTGACCTAAGAAAATCAAAGAAAAACTCTGCCGTAACTCTCTTATCTTCTTCTTCATTCTCTAGCTTGGAAAGTTCATACTCCCACTTTCTCGTAATATCATTTGGCAACTTATTTTGGAAAAAATGGTACCAGAATTCTGTGACACACTTCAAGGTTTGGCTCATACTGCTCCAGAGTGTGATATCTATTAACCAAAGTGTCATACAAGTATCTCAGTGACTGTGCAGTAACCCTTTCTCTCTTCTCTATGTTTAGTATCGATTCAACCAAATGTTCAACGACTAAACGTTGTCTACCATAACGCTTCTTCAATGCATCTATGACCTTTGAGTAATTTGAACTCGTAACTTCAATGTATTCAATGGCTTTTCTTGCAGATCCTTTGACACATACTCTCAGATAATTGAATTTCTCTCTCTCACTTAATGTATTGTTCTCGTGAATACAAGATTTGAATTGATCCCACCATGAAACCCATTCTATCATATTGCCATGAAACTCTGGTAATGTAAACTTGGGTAATTTCAAATTACTACTTGATTTGATTCTCTGCATTCCTTCAGTGGTGTCCTATCCTCTACTGATCTCAATTCTGATTCCTCATCCTTAGTTAATTGTGAAATAAATCGTTCTGCTCTTCTTGGTGCACGCAGGATTCGTTGTTGAAATTCTGTCCAAATTCTTATCTCCTTGTCTACAATGCTTTCATCTATCTGTAATGTAATGATTTCTTGGACTATAGACCCACACTGTTGTTCCTTTTCATTCAGTCGACGTAACGAATTTTCCATCTCAGCTTTTGATACTTCACCCTGATCAAACTCAGAAATCTCTAACAGTATCATCTCTATCGCTGAACCATAAAATTTGTATTTTCTGTAAAGTTGCTACATCTCATTCGGATTTCTTGTATTATCACTTCTTATGTCTGCGTTAACTTGGGATCCGTGTTGCACTGCTTCTAATATCTTCTTACTCCAACTATTTATCTTTAAATCCATTTCTTTCTCAATTTGATGAACAAAATTCGACTGTTTTTCCATTAAAATTTTCATTTCACTAGTTTCTTGAAAAATATTTTCATTATCATTTTTTTCTCCATGTCCGTTATCTGCGACATGTCCGGGAAATTCATATTCTCTGTGATCTATGTTATCTTTCAATTCATCTGGACTAACTTGAAAACGAGACTGTCCGGTATTTGAGAGTTGTCTGGTTTGCTTGGTCCGTTCACTCTGTTCCCTACTTCGGTGTCCATTATCATGCAATTCTTCATGTAAAACCTTGCCTTCGTCTCTTTTATCATCACTGTGTTTTGAATGTCCAAACAGATCAGTGTCCGGATCTTCGAACTGTACGCTCAACAAATCTTGGTCCAAAATATCTCTTTCACGAATTGATGACAACCTGCCCAAACGCGAACGTGCAGACCTGCTTATCTCTTCAATATTTGGCAATAAACGCGGTATCCTCGAAGGAGTTATTGACATCCACTCTATTTTATCTTGAGATTTTTCACTGCGAGCAGAATCCTCAGGAGAACCCCCTTGACTCGTGATTAATTCCCTCTTGGTGAACTTGTACAGCCTCTGTATCAACTCTGCTTTTCTCCCCGTGGTTGGCAATGCGTTTCTCTCCAATTCCCTTCGGAGCTCCGCGACATTCAATTTCAAAATATCTTTAAACAATTGATCCTCCGACGACATTGTCCCATGGGAATACAAATAACAATTTTCACGAGAGACTGATCCAATAAACAATGAAATAACAAAATGTTCCACGAGCGATTTGACTTTCAAACAAACTGATCCAAATCTTCAAACTTTAGCCAGTAAGCAAGTCCGATAACAAATATGCAGCAACATGAACTGTCCAATGAATACCAATATTAATAGAACTGGCTAAGAAACTATTCAATTCAATATAGCATAACATGTTACAAATTCATCTAAAATTTTGTGTAATAATTGCTATGAATTACACATCTCGAAGAAACAAGAAAGCAACTCTAACTTTTGCAAATCGCTACGCGCAAAAACCTGAACTAAGACGCAACCATAAATTCAAGTAGCACACAAATAGCAAATCGAAATAGTAAATCGAAGCAGCACACAAAGCCCCTACTCACACTAGCACAGAACAAGGTACAACTCATCATGTCGACATGATGTAAATACCTGCGTAATGAGCTATGTTAAAAGGAAGAGCTCTGAGCACTACCTCATTCAGTAAAATGATATATCATGCAAATGCAACAAAACAGTAAAAAGATACACCGAGGCTTACGCAAAGTTCACCACGCACATTAGCATATAACAAAGTACAACTCATCATGTCAAAATGATGTTAGCACCAGCGTAATAAGTTAAATCAATAGGAAGAACTTCACGCTGTACCCCAAAAATGTGATAGTTTAAACAATTCAACTACCCTCTGCTACCATGTAGTGGATTTTCGTGCGGCCCATAAACACGACAAACAAAATATGCTATTTCCTTAAAATGTAATGCAATCAATTTCAATATCAAAACATACGATCATAAGATCAACACAACAAAGTTACGTCATTCAATGTTGTTGAAAGTTTCTCTTTGATGCCTCATCTCTGTCTCCCCGACAAATAATAAGAGAAAATATGCTCACCAACATGCCGTCATCGGTTGGGCTAGGGTCGACGCGCCTGGCCTATCTTGACGTCACTTGAACGCGTTCAGTTTTATCTTGCGTCTTGTACTCTCCTCAAAACATAACTGCACAACTGACTCCACTTCAACTCTGTCTTGCAATAATATTCTTGAGCTCTTCAGGGAACCGAGAGAGGCACACACCACCAAACACAGGGGAGAAAACATTTACGACTGGAAAGGCTAATGAACTCTCCCAAGGGCATAACGCATTGGGGGTCTCCTGAGTCTCACTGGCCTCGTTTTAGGTTTGTCAACAATTGCGAGCCTTTTGACTTCATTACCAACAACATCGAAATGAACTGCTCTTGTTTCTGCTGATTTATGAACTTCTATATTAAGACATACACGTTGAACAGTAATGATTTGGATGATAAGTTGCTGATTTATTATGCCGCTATGGCGCTTTAGCTTTCAATTTTAACTTTTATGGCCATATCATACGTTCGCTGTTAAGTAAATTATTTTTTACGACTGTTAAGGACAGCCCACGGGTAATACCATTGTTTTGGTCGTGACCTCCGAAGCCGGACCTTTAAAGTCTCATGTCAGAAAGTAATTATGGTCTATGCACTGTGAGCCTCGATACGAAGAGGAGGCGAAGTAGAATGCCAATTGGAGGAGCCCCATGAACTTCGATTGGGGTTCTACGAGACTCCTCGGAGCATCGAGATCACTGTGCACCCACCCATCCCTCCCAGGGATGACTCCGACTTCGGGGCCACTTCCCTTTGTAAAAACTGATGCGAATAAGGGCGGTGGCCCCTTATATACATATGCTTTGTTCTTTGCATTGAATAGCGGATCAGGACACCCAATCAGGATTCATCTCATGTCAGAAAGTAATTATGGTCTATGCGCAGTGATATCGATGCTCCGAGGAGTCTCGTAGAACCCCAATCGGAGCTCACGGGGCTCCTCCAATTGGCATTCTGGCTCTCAGCATGACTCAGAGAAAGCAATAAAATTACAATAGGAATAAGTTCATCCTTTTGTCAAAACCCGCTCGCTTGGTTTCCTCATGATTTCATGTTTCAAACGATTGCAACCAGAGTGCCAACAGACAGCGTGGCTCGAAGAAAGACCTCCGACATTTGTTGTACAGTGTCTCAAGTCTCAAGTGGACAGGAGTATGAAGAGAGGAAAAGAATTCTGGCCAACAGTAGTTGAATTCTGTAGACTGCTGTTCATTAATTGTTTGGTTAAAGTGAATATGACGCGAAAATTTTTATTGTCTAATATTATGCATCAAACATCGCTCTTCGCGATGGTGTACTTTATTTTTTGATTTAGACGCTTATTTCTTCAGAAAATGGGGTTGAGCAGCCCCCACTTTGCTTCGAAAAGTGGCGGCAATAGACGATTCCGCAAAAGATGGCGGACCTCATTTCACGCAATGCATGATAGGAATATGCCCCCTAGCAACGCATAGCTACAGAAATTAATGACTGCAACATAAAATCTTGACCACAGCTACGATCTTCTTTTGGACACCTGAAGTCTGCAAAGTCTTCTGAAAACGGTAGACTTTGCAGATAAAAACTCAGCTACCAAAAGGATACAAATTCTGAAAACAGTAGAGTCGAGAGTCGGCAGACTTGGCGGACAAAAATTTCAAAAGAATGAGAACTCTGATAGAAGGTTAAAGAGTTCGAATCTTGTTTTCGGTAGAGTGAACTGAAGCCATTACAATACTTTTGTTATGCAAATCTCAAGAGAAAAGAACTTGCAATATTTCATTCTTTTTTCGAATGTTGTAGAACTTTTATTCAGGGTTTCTTCAACGCCTCTCCGATCAGTTATGTAAACAAGGTCAAAATCTTCTTGAAAATCTTGACAAAACGACGAAAACAGCTGGCCGCTACATCTTGATATTGTTGGAAAACTAAACTGTAACTAATTGCTAGCAAAGGCTTATAAGAGTGTAGATTTCAGAATGAAGCTCCGACGGCCTAAATCTATCGTAGCTGCGGTCAAGATTTTATGCTGCAGTTGCAAGTTTTGGTAGCTATGCGTTACTAGGGGGCATATTCCTATCATGCATTGCGTGAAATGAGGTCCGCCATCTTTTGCGGAATCGTCTATTCTGCGCGGTCAGACAGTTGATTACCAGGCCTCTGTGACGTAAAGTGTTTGTGGAAAGAGAACACCATGCAATGCTTCATACATGAAACCATTACGAAACCTTGATAAGTAGTCAGGTTTGGATTGTTTACTCACTATTTTAACCAATCAAAACTAAGGAATTCCACTCCTGGTTTCTTGAATACTTCAACTGCTAAATTTGCAGTGTTTTCAAATATTTTTCTCTCGTCAATGTGGTAAAGAACACTTTTTTGCAAGCTGGATGTCACGAAACCATGTCTCACAGCAAAGAAACCTTTGCATATCTAACTCACGGGTTTGAAATAGCAATAAATGATAGTCTATGTTGCAAAGATTTCAGACATTTGTGGCTTGTAAACAGTTGAATATTGGCATTTCACGGGACGAAGTCCTGCACTCTGGGGAAGGAAGCTTGACCAGACTTATGATATCCTTGGTTTTACGCGGTTCTCAATTCTCCTACCAAGAGAGTTATCAGACACCATACTACCAGACTTGTCCTTGATTTAGTCTGATAGCGCTAAGTAAAGAAATCAGAACTTACCAAAGCAAAGTTTCTGTAGTATCAGCATATCTCTGGACCTCATGAAACTTTGAAAATGCGATTACAGCGAAATAAATGCATCCTAGTCGAGTACCAACCAGACAGAATGCACATTGCCTAAACCCGTGGACCCTCTTTTTCACAGCATAGCCATAGTTGACCAAACAAGAGTCAAACTACTGTTGGTCTGAATTCTTTCCCTCCCTTCGTACGACCTGTCCACTTGAGACACTGTACAGTAAATATTTGAAGTCCTTCTGCGAGCGAAGCTGTCTGTTTGTACTCTGTTTGCAATGGTTTGAGACTTGAAATCGTGAGGAAACCAAGCGAGCAGTTGTGATGAATGGATGAGCTCATTCCCATTGTACTGTTATTGTTTTCTCTGAGTCATCCTTTTATTCACAATCCAATATCCTCGTGGTTAAATATGATACCATTTCTTTCATCATAGAAAGCGTTAATTGAGTGCCAATTTGTGGAATTCAGGTGTTCAAAAGACAACAACTAATTGCCAAAATAGTGCAAGAATATAAATTCCCTGGCATTTAAATCAAATGAGTGTGGAGGTTCTCTGTAGGGCAACTATGAAACCCTAAAATCCTTGTGACTACAGTACTATCCTTTGATATGCAAGTATCTCCTGTCATCCTACCCAAACACTTTACGTCACAAGTCCAAAAACTCAACCCAGATCCCCGGACACATTTTTGTGAAGAAATTTGTTTTTCAAAAGGCTGTTACTAAAAAACGGTTTAGTTTTGGAAAGTTTAATGTCGAAACTCAAAATCAGCACACTCAAATTGACGTTTGTCATGAATAAAAATTTTCGCGTCATATTCACTTTAAGTATGCCTATGCTGCGAGAGAAAGAGTCTACTGGTTTAGGTCATGTCCATTCTGTCTCGTTGGCAGTCCACTGGAATGCATTTTTCTCGCTGTAATAGTATTTTTTCAAAGTTTCATGAGGTCCAGAGATATGCTGATACTACAGAAACCTTGCTTTAGTAAGTGTTGATTTTTTTACTTAGCGCTATCATACTAAATCGAGGACAAGACTGGTAGTTTGGTGTCTGATCACTCTCTTGCTAGGAGAATTGAGAACAGCGCAAAATCATGGATATCATAAGCAAGTCAAGCTTCCTTCCCCAGAGTGAAGGACTCGGTCCCGTGAAATGCTAATTTTCAACCGTTCATAACCTACAAATGTCAAAAATCTTTCCAACACAGACTACGCGTTTTTTCTTTTATAAGAAACTTGCTAGTACTATTAGAAGTTTCAAGTTTCTTAATTTAACATGAAAATTTCAATCTTTTACTACTAAATTTTCTTAATTAACTTCTTATTTCATGGATGGAGGAGGTTTCCACCACTGCCAGGTATTTGGTTCTCGACATGAAGCACAATTTTTATCAAGAACACAAATTCTCTGGGCTCAAAGCATAGAATTATTATGAATATCAACCAAAAACAAAGAGTCAATAACAATCTTTCACAATTTCATCTGATCGAACTTTTAAATAGTTTATTAGCACTCCTCGAACATAGTACTAGGGTTTCTTAAATATTTCGCTATCCTAGTACTTGTTTCTTATAAACCAATTTCTTATAAAATAAAAAATTTGTATCATTTATTGTTATATTAAACCCTTTAGTTAGATGTGCAAAGGTTGCTGTGAGACATGGTGTCGTAATATCCACTTTTTGATGCAAAGTGGGGGGGGGCTACTAAACCCCATTTTCTGAAAAGAAATAAACGTCTACGTTAAAAAATAAAGTGCACAGCCATTTGCGTCACATCAACGTTAAGTTATCGTCATATTAATGTTAAGTTAACGTTAAAGGTATTATTAACTTTGTAAGTTTTCAACACGGCCCCTGTAAAGCGGTCCTAGACTGAAGGTGCCACTGTGTATGAAAAACTTAAAACTAAAAATGAATGAATGAATGAATGAATGAAAGAAAGAAAGAAAGAAAGAAAGAAAGAAAGAAAGAAAGAAAGAAAGGGAGAAAGGAAGAAATGGCCAGCACCAAATCATTTTGCTGCAAAGCCGAGAATATCCATTTTGTTGAACCGGTAATTGAAAAGTAATTCTTTTGTACTTTCTCAGAGTAACTTACCATAATGATAATAAGTTCTAGATCTAAACTTAACACAAAATTCTGCCTATGTTTTGTTCAATTTGGTGATGCCTATGAAGCAAAATACAATTGAAAAGGGCATTTCCCTCAGTTTCTGAGCGTCTGAAGGGCATGGCCTTAAAGAATTTTCCCAGGCGCTAGCCCCCAGACCCCATACTTAACCCTAATCCATATGGGCTTTTTTCGAGCTACCATTTATGGGGGGGTTCTTTCCACCCCCCCCCCCCTCGGAAAACTGCCTTAGCCTGGCCAGAATGCAATGCAACCTGGTACCCTTATAGATCAGGTAATATCTAGCATGTAGCGTAATTTGGGTGTGTCTGCCACACCTTATGACGTGATAGTGACGTCATGAAGTATAAAATCAGTGAAAATCAGGTTTCCGAGTTAAAGTTGAATTCAAAGAAGGTTTTCCATGAAAATTTTGGTAATTTTTGGTTCAACTTAGCCACAAATTTGATATGAAGATATCATTTCATTGAAATTAATGAATTTGGAGTGATATTTTGACAGAAATTAGCCAATCTGAATGACGTCATTAATGCATTGAATTTGTTCTCTGTGGAAATAGACAAAAAGAAGCTGCAAAGTGGTAATACTCCATTACAAACGCATCATTGGAGTGTTTTCAATCGAAAAATTTCGAAAATATTCAAAAAGCTTGCTAATTAGCTCAAAATGGCGGCTACGATGACGTCATAATCAAAAAATGCTGACATCGTCAAATTCCAGAAATTCCGGTATCAAATTAAAACTCTTTCTTTACTGATTCATTTGTTGTATAATAATTCATAATTTGATCAAATCTTTCCATTCAAATCATCAAAAACAATGATTTTTCTGCTACCTGCTTCCAAATATGGGCATGTCACGTGACCTGTGAGCTCTATTGTTTAAACATTTTTTATCAAAATGTGGCGAACTGATAATTAGTAAAAGTCAGAGGGGTTTGGGGGACATAGGTGATGTCTTTTGAACACACGGCAAGAAAAACCTCGAGGGGGGTTGGAAAACACCCCCCATGTGGATTAGGGTTAACCGCTGCGCTCACACTTTATCCCTCGCAAAAGCATCCCTGCTTTTGGGAGTTACAAGTGAAGATGCAAAGCAAGCTGTGTTACATTACACTCTTGGGGTGGACGAGAGAGGATCTTTTGACCCTAAAGATACAGCAGATGAATCCTTTAAGTGCACGCCTAACCATACTGAAGCTTGTGACGTCCTAATTTCATAGAAGGTTTTTGCTGCTACCATTACATTGAGGAACACAGAATATGGGGAAAAATACCGGAAAATGAAGGAATCAAGGCTTCAAAAAGCCTGCAAAGTCAAAAGCTCCTGTTTCATCAGCACATCCTATGCGTTTAAAACTCATCCTGTAAAGTCAGCGTTTTCAAGTATTAAAACTGTAAGATAGGTTAAAGATGATGAGAACCAAATTGCAACAAACTAGTGCAGTAGTATCTAGTGATCTTGACTGTGACATATTGAAAATAACGCCAACCAGTCAAAGAAACTGAAACCATTTATCAAATAATTTTGGCACCAGGGATGGCGCGACCGGGGGAGCCTGGGAGGCCAGGAGCCCCCGTAGGCACTTGAGTTTTTGAAATTGCTATGCACTGTTGGTACTTTTATAACTTGTTTGTCATGTTGTGAGGGAGCTTTGTCGAAATTTGAGCCATTCAGAAAGGTGTGGTCCGTAAAAATTTTGCTTGCTTCCCTCGCTGTCGGAACTTTGACGATTTTGCCTCCCCCAAGGATTTCTTCCCTGGCGCCATCTCTGTTTGGCAGGAACAAAAAAATTTTCAAGAGAGGCATCAGGAGTAAAATACCATCTAATACATGCCAAGTCCACCATCCTGCTATGACGAGTTAGTCCTGATACTACCAAGCCAGCGCACCCACATAGATTATAAGAATGCTATACGCCCTGTACTTGGTTACAATCATGAAGCCATTTCAGAATTACAGGAAACTACCAATTCATTCTCTGGTACTCAGTGATATATCTTTTGATGGAATTAAGATTGAAACCAAGTTGATATATGGCAATAACACTGGTGCACTGATAGGGCTTGTAGACCTAGGAGATCTCGAAATTAACTTCACAGAGCTGGAAAACAGGAATTGGTATCATATGTTAATGGATTATGCACTAAATTTGCATTAGCAAACTTTGGTACACAAGGAGTTACTGCATATCAGCTGATACCTATATTCTGGAGGGGGGGGGGGAGAGTAAGCATCCTGTAACTTGAGGGTTGTTTCACTTACCTCTGATGGTACCTTTGAGTTTGTCTTACTGAACTCTTCAACTAAGATGTAGCTGGAGAATATTTTGGTCATCAAAAGATTAATGGTCCGCTTTAATGATGATCCTTCATTGTTCCAGTTAGGGTACAGTAACAATTCTCTTTGTGTAAAACGATCTTTGGGTGCCGTTGAGGGAATCACTAGGGGTGCTTTAACAAAATTGAGCTCATGGTATGATATTGATGACACCAAACTGAAGGAAAGGGGAACAACCAAGTAACATTTTAGACCAGATACATTATAAATTCAAGTCAATACAGAACAGTACAGACCTTGTGCAAAAAGACTTTTTCCTGGCTAAGAATTAGGATCTCCTTTAATTTTCTATGAATTCTTGTTGAAAACTTTGCAGCTCTTACATGATTAAGGAATTATCAAATGCGAAGATTTCTTCGAAATTCTTGAGATTTTTTGCCATGTCCATTTGTGCAAGGCTCATTATGTAGAATGAAGCAGCCAAACTTATGTATGAGAGATTTAATTTTTCATGTCAAGTGCGTGAGTCACTATTGTCCCAGTACACATGCCCCAAATCGGGAAAGAAACTGATCCCAGAAATAACAGTAGGCAAGAGTAATACATTCCCATGTAATGACCTGAGATGTTTGCAGGAATATCTATTAGAAGATCGTATTTACCTTCTTAGCAAAAACGTTGGTTCAATACGGATTCCCAAAAATGGATTAATTTCATAGCTTTGAGTCAAAAACACCTGGCATTTGAAAAAATATTGCTTTCTGAATATCAACGCAATGTTATTGAAACTGTCTTGTTTTATCACCGATATGTCACATTAGGTTCAGTAATCTACCCGCTTTAATTAGTCATTCCTTCCCGTCGAAATAGGTGATTTTCTGCAGAAAGCCCCTTTCGGAAACCTGCAAAACTAGTGAAAACGCCTTGCAAGATTTCACTTTTTTCTCCTTCCTAGCAATAATAGCTCGTGGATGTGTTCGTGTATTTTGTCTTCATGGGAGAATGGAATCCTCCTGAATAAGTTATTCACACAAGGGGAAGACTTTTCAGCCCGCCAAAAGGAAAGCATTTGCTAAACAAAGCTGAAAGTCATCGCTGTACGCAGGGCCGATACCAGCCATGACTGCGTAGGGGGGCGAAAAACCAAAATTTTCCGACGAAAAAACCATTCACAACAACAGCAACAACAACAGTTGCAAGAACATACGTTAAATGTATGCATTATATGACCGATCTAGCTCCTCGGTAACTAGAATTTGGCCACATTTCGCAATCCAACATTGAAAATTAACACAGTTAGTCAATATCAATCAAAAAAATTCCATAAAGTCAATAATTTCTGTTGGAATTTATGTTTTAACACTAATAAATTCATGTTTTATGCATTATTTCTCCTCAAAATCCTCCAGAATTAGTCATTTAAATCACAAAATTTCCGACAAGAGAGCAAGATTTTCCGACGAATGGTCTCCTGGGGGCGCGCTCCGCCCCCCAGTCCCCCATTGGCTTCGGCCCTGCCTGTGCGGTAAACGCATTAAGGATTCTTCCTTGTAAACTTTAGCATGTTTTTAAGGTTTCTCAAAGAACAAGGACAGATTTTGTAAGACAATAGCAGCAGCTCATTTTGTTAAAGCCTGGTTTTCATTAAATCGTAATTCATCGCCGATCATTGTCTTAGAGTATCGCCGATCATCGCCGATGCTGCAAGACAATGATCGGCGATCGATTGACAATCAATTATCGATGTATGATTGTGCAGGGCCACGTTGCTTCACCCCATCAGTAACTGCACGGTTATTGAATGGTCCAGAGATTCGACCAACCATTCAAGAGATTCCAGATATAGAATTCCAGGAGAAACTAGCAGCTCTTGTAGCAGCTAAAGATGATGAAGAGTTCCAGAGCAAGATGGCGACTTTTGAAGAGAGGTTTTCATTTGGTGTGACTCGTTTCAAGGTTCCCTATGCTGAACGGGAAGATCCGAGCAGGAACATTGCACAGCATTTCTGCATCTCTGTTTGTAATGAAGAAATACAATAAGTTCGGAAAGGAATGGAGGCTCTTGGGGTCCTTAAAGTGTTAGAAGATCATTATGATGAAAGTAAAAACGAGTTCTATCTGCCAGCAATTCAGAAAGCCTCCAGTATTCTAGCTCTGTTTACCAACATAGAATACACGAAGGTAAAAGAAGGAGATGTGCTCGATAGGGGCAAAAAGATCTGGAAGAAGACATATTTTATCATTTCACTAACTGCATAGAAAGCCTAGAGTACCAGGGTGCAATGGAGCTACCCCTAATAATCCTTGAAGAAGATGGCTCTGAGAAGGAAGTTGCCAATGTAATTACTTTGCAGGAAGTAACGAGATTTCTCACATGATCAAAATATGTAACAGCATCATTAGAGGGCAAAGGCACAATTTGCTTCGACCACTTGAAAAGAAGTGGCACTGTAATAGCTAATGCATGCAACATCGTTTTGACTTTTCCAGTTCTGGAGAAATACTTTGGATCTGCAGATGTTTTTATCAAGAGTTTTTTCGAGGCTATGCGTTCAGATTCTGGCTTTGGTATGGTATAGCATGGAAACTCAAATTGTTCTGTTTCACACCAAAAACTTGTACCTTTTGTTGTATGTGCTGATATTGACATCAACCCCAAAGTGTTTCTCACATTAGATACCAGGCTTTTTATTTAGTGATACCGCGCAGAAGCCAGTCTGTGTAAAAAATAGTAGCTGAAAATAGACTGACCATGATTATTCTTGGGTCGATTGGTGCCCTCCAGTTCACTTCCGAAGCAGTTCATAACTATTGCCCAATGTTCTATTTAATGACAACAGTTTTGATACTGTCACTTGAGACTACGTATCTCTACTGTACTACCCCACTACAGCCTCAGAGCAATGCAAACAAAACAGAAATTGATGATTGGTGTAAAAGACAGCTTCACTATCGAGACCAAGACTAATTTAACCGCCAAATTTTGTGTGAATTTGAGAGCAATGCTTCTCTGCTATCTATCGATAGTAAAATTATTGCCGTTTGATATAGGATACGGGGGCGATGCGCGTTGAAACATCGCTTGGTGGCTATCTAATGTGAGAAAACCTTAGCATAGTTTTGTTATGTATCTTGTTATGTTGTTTTATGTATTGTTATGTTGGCCTATTGCCTATCTTGCTGATAATGTCGAAAAAATAGATTTCTAAATTGCATGAAGTCAGACCGTAAAGTGCATTGAATTTTTGTGCGGCGAGTTTGCAAATTGGAAATCATTCAAAGGCGTAAGCCCAATGTTTGCACATATCATTTCATACGGCACTGTGGAGTTGTAATTTACTCTTTGTTTCGTACATAATACTAGCATTGCTTGCATAACCTATCTACGAGTGCAGTGTTCTTAGCAATTAGTTAGAGTTGCGGGTGCTATAGCATATTCGGTGCTAGCTGGCTTTCGGAGAGTAGCAGATGATTATTTGGTTCGGTCATTCGGCTTTGGTTATGAGAAACCGATTTCTGTATTTTCAATCTCGAAGATAAATAACGCTGCTGCGCATTGTTAATCGATATCTTGTCCATATGTCAATCAATCCCTGCTTCAGAAATGTGCACCATTGTATGATACAAATTTAGGGCTTCCCTCCAGTTGGTAGGATGAGGCAGCATCGCAGAGTTTTGTACCATTGTAAAGTATTCTTGATATTCGTTGAACGGTTCTGGCAAGATTACATGATGAGAAACATAGTCCAGTTCACGCCTTTCAACTTGCAGTAAAAGGTTTCGTTCACCACCGTGAATATCCGGTAAAAAATACAATGAATTTGGCCTTCCTTGCACGGTATCATGTCGAGATCTTCGTATAAAGTGAGTATTCCAATGTTCCTTTACGTTGTCGAGGTCTCTTTGCAGCAGCGAAGAGAAAGAGAACCGGAGGCATTCTTTACTTATTGTTGATGACATGTCAATGATACGCCTAAATTCAAGATCTGCAAAGAATGTTCTCCACCATGACGCATACTGCCTTGCAAAGAATGACCACCACCCCTCTATACGTTGATTTCTTGGCGATGGCACATATCTGTGAGACAGATCATTATCTCGAAAATAGCACTGCATTGCTGCCGCGATACCGTTTTCAGTGCCTGGGTCCGTTACAAGTTCAACTGAGCATCCTCCTAGCTCTTCGACGCTTTTAAGATACATTGCAGCAATGTTGTCAGGAGACTTATTCGAACTGGTAACATTGAGCCACAATACATGCCTACTGAAGCCATCAACAGAGCCATGAATAGGAAAGCCCCAAGGCTTCAGCTTGTCATAGCCGTCAATGTGCCATGCGAAGTTTGGCCCGGGGTTTGTATACTGTCTTCGGCGTAATCGACGTCTGCGGCGCAAAGTCGTTCCTGCTGGATCAATTTCTTTCAGAATTGCCTCCACTACTGAATGGGGAACGCGTAGTCCCTCCATTTCTAAGGTGTGCCAGATAGAACGGTAGCCATTCAAGCTTCACGGGTCATTGATAATTTCAACAATTCGCTGTCGTACGTTTTCAACTTTGGCACGAAATTCATCAGTTTCTCTATTGCAACGCCTTCGTAGCCCAAGTTGGTGCAGTCTCCTAAGAAGTGTGCTGTAGCTCATTAGGCTGTTTTAGCAAGAAGACGTGAGTCAAGAAGACGCCATCATAATTCTTTTGTTCGAGGATGTAACTTACAAAGTGAAATCAACTTTAAAGCTTTTGCGAGTCTCGAGAGACTTATTGTACGTTCTATTCAGAAACTGACGACCTGAAAAGAATACTTTTGAAGGCCGCACTGCAAAAATAGGATGTCGAGAAGGGAAACGAAATGCAATATTAGCACATTCACAAATGATGGAAATGCGAGAATGCAAGCTGTTCTTAGGGAATTAGCCTATCTATGAGCAGCTTTCTGGAGGGGAAAAGCCTGGAAAAAAAATGCTCTAAAACACAAAAAAGCACAAAAAAGTAGCTGCGTTTTCAAAGACGTCCGCGTCTTGCTGCTAAAAGAGCCTATTGTTAGACCATGATACCGCTCAAGGAATGAAAGTATTTCATTATATTCGTAACCGCTGTTGAAGTAATAAGAGATAGCTTCTCCTTCATTGAAATTGTTTCCTGTTTCTTCTGTGTCGACTTCATTCTCTTGGTCAATAGCGTGGAGCTGAAGATCTGTAATGACCAAAACCAGACGAGAAAGACATAGGACATAAAGATATTTTAGTTGCTAGTTTTCTTTCTCTTTGATTAAAACCTTTTGCAGAAAACGTTTAGGACAGTTAAGGGGCCAGCTTTTACTTACAAAAATTGTAATATTAGCATCAAAGTAAATGATTTCTGTACAAATAGATCACAGTTGTACCAATTTCTATCGTTTCAACATTCTCTCAAAGCAAGTCCAGTGGCGGCGCCACGGAGGGGACTGGGGGGCCTTGTCCCCCAATTCCCTAAATTCGGCAAGAATTGTCAACAATGGCATAAAATTCGTGGGGTAAACCCTTAGATTAAAAAATTACGCCAAAATCTCTCCCATTTTCCTCGGACATTTCAGAGCTGGCGGTGCCACTGAGCAAGTCGATAAGATTTTAGGAAAATGAGAAAGTTACCTACAATTAGGACAGTCTAACTTCATATTTCTTTGACATTGCATTGCAATTTATTGGACTACAAACATAAATGTACCCACCATGTCCACAACGATGGCAAAAACGAGAATCTTCTGCCAGGGATATTCCACAAATGTCACAATGCATCGTTTCGAACTACCAAAGTTCATGTCGTCCTAAGGCCACACCCCTTGACATCACATACCTATCAAACAATCATAGGAGTTTGCTTTGCGACATTTTGCTGGACTCCTTTAGTTGTGCGACGTACTTTGAATTTTTTGCGGATTCATAAATTGCGCGAGGTACTTTTGAATTTGTTGCGGATTCCTAAATTGCGCGAGGTACTTTAGAATTTGTTGCGGATTCATAAATTGCGCGGGGTACTTTTGAATTTGTTGCGGATTCATAAATTGCGCGAGGTACTTTTGAATTTGTTGCGGATTCATAAATTGCGCGAGGTACTTTAGAATTTGTTGCGGATTCATAAATTGCGCGAGGTACTTTTGAATTTGTTGCGGATTCATAAATTGCGCGAGGTACTTTAGAAGTTGTTGCGGATTCATAAATTGCGCGAGGCACTTTTGAATTTGTTGCGGATTCATAAATTGCGCGAGGCACTTTTGAATTTGTTGCGGACTTATGAATTGTGCGAGGTAGTTTTAGATTTGTTGCTGTCGGTCTTCATTAATTGTGGCGGGCAATCTTTTACTTGTGCATTCAGCTTTATATTTCTCGCTTTCTTTTGTATTTCTGCGATTCCTGCTTTAATTGCGCGACTCTTGTTTTTATTGTGCGTGACAGTTGTGGGCCACCGTAGCCGGAAGTTTTTCCACCTCAAAATTTTCCGCCTAGTCGAGATTCGTATGGCAAGCGAAATGCACAAGAATTAGAGAAACCTGGTTTTTCGTCGAGAAACCTACTTTTTCGATCGATAAACTAGGTTTTTCACTGATAAAGTAGGTTTTTCGACCGATAGAATTGGGGTTTTCGGCGAGAAACTAGGTTTTTCGTTTGAAAAAGTAGGTTTCTCGGCGAAAAGGTGGGTTTCTCCCTGATAAAGTAGGTTTCTCGATCGATAAAGTGGGTTTATCACCGATAAAGTGGGTTTTTCGTCGAAAAAGTAGGTTTCCACCGATAAAGTAGGTTTCTCAATTGATAAAGTAGGTTCTCAATCGAAAAAGTGGGTTTCTATCGATAAAGTAGGGTTCTCGATCGATAAATTGGGTTTCTCACCGACAAAGTGGGTTTTTCGGTGATGAATTGGATTCTTTGTTATAAAACCTAAATTATCACTCGAAAAAGTGGGTTTTCATTGAAAGTAGCCCTTCCGATCAAAAATCCCAGTAGTTCAATGACAACTTTAAAAAGGCATATCAAAAACACGAGGCAAAATGGATGGAAAGCAAATCTCCCTTTTAAGTTTGCTCTTATCTCGCAGCTGCATTGCACCTTGGCATAACGAAATCTGTGAAGACTGAAGCCCTTTCAGGCATTGAAATTTCGAGAACGGGGGTATTTTCTACAGGTGATGTAAATGTACAATCATGTTTTGAAACGTCATTGCGAAATAAATACAGGGTGTCCCAGACAAATTGTGCCGTCGAAAAATGATGGAGCTATGACTTTCAGAAGACCAAATCTGCCTGTTGACTGAAACCAGTGGTCAGATAAACAGCTTCATGGATGAACTGAAATAGCAGCCTTTAATGTCATAGCTCTCATCAAACTTCCAATAATCATCAGAGAGTTAGGCTTTTTTACCCTACGATCTTGATAGAATGCAAAAGTGAAGATCAGAAGTCCCAAAGTAATAAAAAATCAAAAGCTTCGACAAAAATGTATTTCACATCTAATATTTTGCCATCCCTAGGGTATCTCTACTCAGAATTCTCCCTTCATTTGTTACAAGCAATTGTTGATTTACTACCGAAGACAATGAACTAAAAGAAACGAGAAGGGCAAAAGATTTTTGGAGCTGTATTGTCTCATTTTGAACTGATAGATAAACTAAATAATTGCTGCACTTACCACACCTGCAAACAAAATGTGACTATATTTTTGTCATTGCCTTTCGATTGTTTATTTTATCATGGGATCCTCGTCTTCGTTTTGACATTCAATAAAGGGTCGAGGGTAAGAAATAGCTGAAGTCTCTAATGATTGTTGAAACTTTCGCGAGAGCTATGAGATTGGAGGCTACTGTTTCAGCTCATCCATGAAGCTGCTTATCGTTGCAAAATAGTAATACAAAATGGCCGACCGCTGGTTTCCGTCATCAGAGAAATTTGGTCTTCTGAACGTCATAGCTCCATCATTTCTTAACGGATTTTTACGGGGATGGAAGCAAACTTTAATTTAATATCTTGCGAGCAACATCATGCCAAAATATGGTGACGACCTTTTGCTGCTTTGTTGTGGTCTTCAGGCAAACGGGGCACAAATTTTCTGGGACACCCTGTAGATGTATTGTAAAATGTGCGGTTGTAAATTATAAACTGTTGTACATTAATCAGGTAATTCAATTATTTAAGCTGAAAAGAATATATGTTAGAAACTTTCTAATAATGTAAACATGCATTATTCGACCTGTTTGTAATATTTCCGTACACCCGGTTATGAAAAACATATTTCTTCCCATAAACTCTTTCGACAAGAAACTCACTTTTCGATTGAGAAACCTACTTTATCGGTACAAACCCACCTTTTCGAGCGAGAAACCTACTTTGTCGATTGAGAAACCTACTTTATCGGTAGAAACCCACTTTTTAGAGCGAAAAACCTACTTTATCGATCGAGAAACCTACTTTATCGATGGAAACCCGCTTTTTCGATCGAGAAACCTACTTTTTCAAACGAAAAACCTAGTTTCTCGCAGCGAAACCCACTTTATCGGTCGAAAAACCTACTTTATCAGTGAAAAACCTAGTTTATCGATCGAAAAAGTAGGTTTCTCGGCGAAAAACCAGGTTTCTCGAATTCTTGTGCATTTCGCTTGCCATAGATTCGGCATTAGAAGCAATCGAATAATGATTGGAACCGTTGGTAGCACCAACGCTAGTGTTGGTACATAAAACGATCTCTTTGTTTGGCCATTGTCTATTTTTTAAATTATGATAGGGAACAAAGGAATAAAACGTAATTGGTTAAGTGGCTTATGTATAAAAACATATATATGTATAGATTAAGATACTATTGTTCATGATATAACATCATGATATGTGACACATTACAATTTATTACGTTTCCAAGGTAATTTCGTATCGATGAAAAGATTCATCAATTGACAAGTTCATATAAATGTAGTAGGGTAGGATGGGGGTAATCTGGGTCTAAACTGTGCGAAAGATCAACATGCATTGCTGGTAAATCGGCAATTAAGTACTGACACTTTCAAAATTTTCACTTAATTGACGTTCAATGTCTCTTTTTACATGCCATAATATCTCAGCTCTGATAAGGGCGGCTACAAAAATACGCCCACTTTTCGCAACGAGCGGGAACAGTGAGTCTATTTTGAAACCTTGTACAATATCGGAATTTGAAAGAGTAAATGAAAGAAAAGACTAATGGAATTATATTTCCGGCTATTTCTTATTCGATGCAGTCCCAGTCGTTGCTTTTTACCGAAACAATACCGCCCCTTCGCCCGACAAAATTAAAGTCACCATTCTTATGGCTCTTAAGTGATGATGCACAATCGTTCCGACTTTGAGGGCAGTAATCGAACTTTATGGTAGTGATCAACTAAAAGTGTTCGTAGTTTGTTTACTCTCATCTACCGGTTACAAAACAGCAACATCATTAATGGTAATACCCCTCTTGCATTTTAGACATAAAACAGCGTGGCAGAATGAACATGAGTGCGAACATCTTGAGCAATGAAGGCTTCGTAATGGTGTCAAATCGTCCTCATCTCTCTGCACGTCTCGAAGAAAATATTAAGCCAAACTATTACTTATCCTGTCTTTTCTTTCCTTTGTTGTCAAATTTTATTGCGAACAGGGTTATGTTACATATTTTGTTATTGCGGCCGAAGGTCGTTTACTTATCTGTGTGTAGCTGAATGAATTTGAGATTTGAGCGCATACCTTGCGAATTAGTCAAATGTTAAAACAATGGCAGTCACATGCTATGACTTTGTGTGATTGGTTGAAAGGAAGAATGAATCGGTTATCATTGGCTGGCCTAACGATTGGTGGGACTTTTATTGGTTGACTCAAAGAAGACAATAACCAACTATAGGGCGACACAGCAACTCCGACGGATGAAGGAAAGATCGCAGTGACTTTGCAGTGAAGTTGGAAAGAGGCTGGAGTGGAGCTCAAGATTTCATTTCTAGTTACGAACAAATTACCGATGTGGAAGGTGGGAGCTTTTATGGGACATGGTAAACAACAAGAAAGATCCAAAACTTACAGAGATGCAAAGCTGTGCTCGACATCAGTGGATAACACAAGAAACCAAAACAAACTCACTTCCAAGCTTCAGCTCCTCGGGATCAAAGCTAAATTCGACATTGGTTCAATATAAGAAGCAAACTCTCCACCAAAACAGTTTATTACGTCACAGCAACTGTAATATTCTCTCTGTAGAGCGTAACAAGCTCGAGAAGTCCACCTTCGAAATTCCAAACACTGCAAAGTCACAAACACTCGGCATCCTTGCTTCGATATGCGTCCCAAAATCAACTTCCTCTTATGGATTCCTTCCTTTCAACACAAGTCAATGAAAACAAATTTGAATAACAGTGCCATTCATTTCCATGGTTGCAAAGTCAAAGTACTAATGGCAAATTCTTTGTTTCTTTCAAATGTTCGTCCTATCATTTAAAATCCTCCGCAGAAGCAATCCAGTTGAAAGAGCCCCTTGTTGCTAAACAGCACCTTTGGTTGACTTGTCCCAAGTTTTTTTCATCATCTGTAATAAGTCTACCTGAAAGACGTAATGCAAATCTACAATAATCTTTCCTGAATCGAAATCATTTTATTTCCAGCAATACCATGATTCAGCTACCCGGCCGCATGTTTGTAATTTACAAGTTACTAGTTAGTAGATTTTGTTTTGGCATGGATCCCTAGAAGCAGTATATACTGTGCTGAGCGGATTACCATGGATAAAAAGTTAAAATGGCAATGAATTGAGATAAATCAAACAAGAATGCTTTATATGACGAGACAGCTTCTTACGTAAACATTCGGAGAAAAATAGCCAAAGTTTATTTGATCTGATGAGAAAGGATATTCATAGCAAAAAGCTCAGCAGACCCATTTTATCCCCTTGACCCACATTGCGAAGATTACATATCCTGCCTACATGGCGAAGATTCCAATTTGTGTTATTTACTTTTCGAATCAATAAACCTACATTAACAAAGACAGCAAAAGTGCATGTTTACAGCTCCTAAGTGACAAAAAATCGTAATAATTAAGTAAAGAGCAAGCAAAAGGGACACTTCCTTAAAAAATGCAAGGAGAATAGATGAATGCTATGAATTGAGGGAAGGACCATAACGCCTAAACCATAAACCTTTGAGAGAAAGCAAAACCCTCACGATAAGCTGAAATAGTTGGAAGCCACAATCAGGGCAATTTTGAAACCAACCACGACCTCATTTGATCTCGCCTATGTATTTCATGTTGACCTGTTCTCTCACGAGCATTGTGCGAAACCATGGATCAAATGAGGATGCACAAGTTGGCCTTTCAGAAAGTTGCTCTTATGGACGTTAGATCAATCGTTTCTTTGAAATCTAGCTTTTTACATAGTGGAGAGATGGAAGGCTTTGATTTGAGGTAATAACACTTGATCATGCTCGCAGTTTACTGTGTGTTGATCTACTGGTGTGTCATGATTTGGTTCCAACCCATTGTTATTTGTTACAGCAGTTAGTGATGTTTATGTTGCATGTGAATCCATCTTGGGAATGATTCTTGATAACTTTTGCAATAATACCCCCAATAACGAGAATAGCAGCAGAGATGCTACCTCCCATTGTCAATTGCTTAATCCAGGAGGGATCTTCTTTCTCTTTTGAACCTTCTCCTGATCCTTTGCCCGAACCGGGTGTCACTCCTGAAAACAGAAAAGGAGCATTACTGATGGAAGAAAAGCCCTTTCGATAAACCCAAAATTAAATCTTTAAAGCCAATTCTTCATCTTAGTCCTGTCGGAGTTTCACTCACACGTAGGCATTTTACTTCCAAAATCTCGTAAGCTTTTAGCAAACATACTTTTATTTTCAAGAGAATTCATGAAAAGCTTCAAATTTCCTTTTACCTGGAAAATGTTTAGAATAAGAAAATATGAAATATTAACAATTCTAGTACGTCGTTTTGAATGAGTGAAGTGTCCCTTGCGGGTAGACTTTCTTCACTCGTCTAATTTGTTCACTCCATTCCATTTTTACAGTACGATCACTGCAGAAGAAATACGTTGTTGCGCGAGAAAAAAAAATCAGTTCGCTCAAACATTCAAGCTGAAAGCCCCATCAGCGAATATCAGATTGAAGTTTGTTGAAGGGGAAGAGAAGCAAAATTACTTCATGAAAGACAATTTCAAATAACATGAAGAGGCCAAACTTCTCAACTATGTTAATGCGATTTTGCATCCAAAGCATTGGACTTGTCAAAGTCCCACTTTCTTTTATCAGTCGACTGAGATAAAAGCGCGGAAAGTAAATAGCGCTGCGTGGGATTCGATTGATAAAAAGAAAGTGAGACTTGGAAAAGTCCACGAAAGCATAAGGACCTGCTGCGCGCCCATAACTGGGTATTCACCTGGCGTAAAATACGACCGAAAAATTAAATCTAACTTCACCATGGTCGATGTATGTCAAAATAGCAAGTCCCCTCCCAAATCACATCAAGCTTTAAGCTTCCAGCCCCAAATTAAGAAAATTGCTGATAAATTGTTTATCATCCACAGTTTTTTATTGGTTACTCTCAAGTTGAAAATGTAGATGGGCACTTTCATTAGGAAGACCACATTAACAATGTCCGTACAAAGGTTTCTCGTGCAGTCGAGTTGCTGAAGTGTTCCAGGGAATTTTACCTCAAAACAAACTGATTAAAATCACCATAAAATGTGTCGGGGTATCGTCGAATCCTATTTTGCCGTTCGTTTGCTCGGTATCGGGATGCTATGGGGTGACCAAGCTGCAAGCCTTGCGAGGATTGCTGAATCGAGCGGTTAAAGTCGTTAAAGAAAGTAGTTTTGATAGTCTGATACCCCTATAGATTTTATAAAACTTATAAATTGCCTCACTGTAAGCAATATCGTTAGAAACGAAACCACTTCGACAATGTATAAATCGCTAAATTGTCTCATCCGGGAGCACCTTTCCAACAATTTTAAACAGTCGACTCGATTTGTCAGACAACTGAGAAATACCGAAACTGATCTCTTGATGGCCCTTAAAATACTGTTGATGAGATTGCAAGAGCAGACACTCATCCCTATAGCAAATGGCATGTATAGGCTGAGATAACTGAGGACATTGAAATGAGTGGATCTTGGAGGTAAAGCCCCTCCCCCCAGGAAAATCTTGGAAGATATGCATTCTACTTGGGCTCAGAGTGCCTCTTCCAACAGTGTTCAATTATTTCTTAGAAACCTAAAACCTCGTCGCTAAACAATAAAGGGAGTACAAAGACAAGCAGCCTTTGCCATCGTTTGTTCTGGTTTTTACGAATTTCGTACAGTCAGTTATTCTGGAAGCTGTGCCAAGCAGGTCGCTGACTTCGCGTAAAGAATGCTGGTCCTTTTACTACATTTGAACACCCATTCTCTGCGTCCTTTCCAAGAGTCTCCGAGACCACTCCTTGACAGAATTGCCTTGACAGAATGAAATTTTCTACTCCTTTGGCCCAGGAACCCCGTCTGGCAAATACCGCCAATACCCTAAGCCAATCATTATCAAATTTCATCTTATTTATCTCTATATGCTAAGGGATACGTGATGGCAGGTAGTTAAGGATGCTCAAAGAAAGTTCTCATACAGAGTCATACCTCCAGTTTGCGGACAGCTCCAGTCTGCAGCAACAAGCAAAAACTCAGGTTTTCGACGATAAAAAGCGTAAATCCTCCCACTTTTCTGGTAATTCAAACTTTGTATTATTCTCATTCGAAAGTTTCCGTCGAGAATTTCATCAGGCAAAACTGATGATCTCCTGAGCAAATTAATACTTGACAGCTAAGAATTTATATATATAAGGCAGGTAAACGATGATCCAAATAGCTTTGTTCCGTTGTTCCCCATTGTAAATTTAACAATCAACACAATGGAAAGACAAAGGGGGCATTCGATGTAAAGACAAGGGGACCATTTGATGTATATCCTTGTCTAATCACTTTTTGATTGGTTGTAAAATCAATAGCTTTGAGCTCACCAGGGCTCACGATGTCATGCGCTTCGGCCCTTTCGTTCCCTGGACTGTTCTCAATAGCCACTGCTTATTTGCATATTACGTCACTGAAATAGATCGTAAATGCGCATGCGACGTGGAGCCTTTTGGGGATTCCTTGACCTTCACAAATTTCCATTTCCATGTCGTGTCTCTTGCAAATGACGAGCTGGATGTGCAATGCAAGAATGGCTTTCAATTACTGCAGAGACGATCACAGCTATGGTCGGCCTTCTTAGCAGGCCTAACTCAGAAGAGAGCATTATCAGATCAGAAGAAATTCGTCAACCTTGCAGATGAAAGGTAAGGTAATGTTAGACAACATTTTCATAGCTGTAGACGCCTCTCAATCCTGATTGATTTGAAGGATTTTCCTTATTTGCTAGCTTTTAGGCCCCATCATCGCCATGCTATCTTATTGCTTGAAGCATCACTTGGTTGTCCTTATGACATATGACATGGTGGGACCTCAAAAGCTGTGGTGGCGCCAGGCCAGTTAGCCTGATGACATGTTCGTAGTGATCGCTATTGATAGACTGATGGACGCTCCAACTACGCCTTATGGACTTTGACACTGAAATTTAATGAAGTTTTCCCCTATCGATTTCATAACTTGATATGGAATCCATACTGTACGGACTCCAGGCAATGGTGGATGGGCCTAAGTTGCCGGCTCGAAACTCCAATGTCAAAGCAGCTCAGATTTCAAGTTTTCAGTGACATTAGCCATGAACAAAAGCCACAAGTATCCGTACAAATGTTTCCTCAATCCAAGAATCAACAAACCTTTTCACTGTTAACCAGGGGTTCCTCATTTCTATGGCCAATTTGCTTCCATGAACTTCACTGCAGCAAGGTCGCTTGCCTCGCTTCTGATACTGCACTGCAGCCTCATTCCAGAGGGCACACGTAAACGTGTTCATCTCCTCCTCAAAATTCTATATCAAAGTCCATAAGGCCCAGATTGAGCAAAAATAAAAACTGTTGTTGTTGTTGTTATTATTGCTGCTGTTGTTGCGATATCTGGGACTATGTCGTGAGGCTACAGGCCAGTGTGCATTCCAATGCCAGAATGCCCTCCCGCCACTGTGGCAGAGCGGCATGAAGGAACATTATCCGCCAGTGGCTTTGGTGTGAAATTTATACTGTTTCAACTGCTGGGAACTTTGGTTAATTATTTAATTAGAATTTTGGAGTAGATTTTCATGTTACCTAACTGATGGTGGAAATTTGTGGCAAACAAAATTTACAGTTTGCAGCCTACGGGCGCCAGGGGGAGGGCTAGAGGAAGCATGGCTGTTGGAAGTATGTAGCCCCCCATGTCGTAGGAAATTTCAGTTTCTGTTGGAGGATTTTTGGCAAACTGGTGTAATCAAACTGCATTTTTCAGCCATTTCAGCCCCTGGTAGGAAGACTGTATGAAGCTTTGGAAGCTCCTACGCCTCTGTCAGAAGATTTCTGAGCCACACCTGCCTCAAAGTAGATTTATCCCAAACATTTCAAGAAGTTTTTACAGCACAGGTTATGGAAATTTCAAACAAAGTTGTAGATTGTATGTCATCATAACATTTTTCTAAATTTTTTCCCAAAAATATGCATAACGCAGTGGTAGTAAAATAAATTGGAGGTTTCAGCTGCAAGTAAACTGTTAAAGGTGGTAAGAGTAAACATAGATACTCTGTCATGAGATGCAAGAACGTGTTGTTTTAGCTGCAGGCGGCAAGCTGCAAAAATTTGTACAGCTCATCAATGGAAGTTTTCCAAGCTGGCCTGGAGTAACCTTTCAAGTAGTATATATTACAAATAGCCAATTTCAAGAGTATCTAATTTCTACCCTCTTTTGTATAACTGCCACTTATAACAAACAGTTAGTTTCGTATTTTAAAGATTAAGATGAGATTTTTTAATGCAAAATAGTACTTTGATGGCAAAAAATAAGGACAGATTTTGTAAGACAATAGCATCAGTTGCTTTTATTGACACCTAAATTCAAAGAGATTTGCGATTGCAGGCATTTTATCTGTCCACCCACTTCCCTCATTATTCAGCCTAGCCCTAACAAGTATATCCTTGAGGTTCTTACATCTCCTAAATGCTATTAAAGATGGCTCAGGAAACACCTTCCGATGCTCCTCCGAATTCGCGAGCATAGGATGAAGTCGCTTGGCAACCTTCCCCAAACTATTGAGCGCTGGATGATATGTTGCAACAAGTGGAACCCTTTTCCCCCTCCCTTGGTCATTGGTCCTATTTCCCGAATTTGCTAGAAGAGTTGCCCTATCCAACCTACGTACCCTATCTATTTGTTCATTAAGTAAAGACTCTTCGTAGCCTCTGTCCTTAACCCATCCAGCCAGCTTGCCTACCCTCTCCTGAAATCGGCGATCTTCCGAACATATCCTACGAAACCTAAGCGCCTGACCATAGAGGATCGCCTTCTTCGTATGCCAGGGGTGACAAGACTTCTTATGCAAGTACTGATGTGTATCAGTTGGCTTGCAGAATAAGTCTGTCGAAAGGACTCCCCCTCCCGCACGCCAAACTTAGCATCTAAGAAACTAATACTATCCCTTGATTGCTCGCTAGTAAATTTAATGGTTTCGTGACTACTGTTGAGAAGATTGATGAAAGGCTTCAACTTTTCTTCCCCATGCGTCCAGATAAAGAAAGCATCATCGATGAATCTCATCCAGACGAGGCGCTTGTCAACTGAAGCATCCAACAACCTCTCTCCAACCGGGTCATGAAGAGATTGGCATAGGCCGGAGCGAACTTCGTGCCTATAGCCGTGCCCAATTTCTGCCTATAAAACCTATCGTTAAATTCAAAATAATTATTCTCCAAGACGAGCATAGATAGCCGGGAATATTGTCAAATGCTTTTGTAAATGCTAATAAGACGTGGAACCAAGGGAAACGTAATTGGTTGATAAGATATACACAGTTGTTTAGTGTGCATAGAAATGATTACTTCTTTGACTTCACAGATTTATAAAATACCCAGCCCCCGTCGAAGAGTCAAATCCTGGTTGAATGCACAAGCCAGATAATCTTATGCTATGCTGTTGCCAGATCACCTTGTGACCTCGTGTTCCAAAATTCATCAGAATTCTTGTGCTGAAAAACGGTATTAATAAGTGCAAGGCGTGTACTGTACTGTAGATAAGAATCTTTTTAAAACCTTGGAGACTGAAATTTTTAATGACGGCCATTTAATTAAGAACCGATTCAGGCTGCCCAAGGTTCTTTTTGCGGGTTTCTACTGTACATCATTAGCAATACCACAACGGGAACAGCAGGCAGTTTAAAAGGGCCGTTGCACGTGCGCACCCGCGGGATACAGGGCAACAGTTTGCTGAGTTGCTTGCACTAAGCAGCACAAAATCGCTCGAAAAAGTTATGCATAAAAATCCAGTTATATCGCCGTTACAGATGTTCTACGAAAGGAAAATCCTCGAGAAAATTGGAAAAGAAGGATAACTTCGTGAAGAAACGCATATATTTTCGAGCATAGAGCCTTCGCCTCGGAAAGGAAGGCGTAGAAAATTGTCATTTGTTTCTTCGAAGAAACGGCGTATGACAACGAAAGTTGGCAGGCGAATCACAGGAGAGTCTGGACGAATCTGAAAAATTATGGAGACGTTGTGGAAAGAGATCGGAAACGAGGGCTTTTTTTCGATGACAGTAGCTTTGCTGCATGTCTTCTTTCTCGAAATGGAACGCTGGAAGAGGTAGGCAGTTGCACTTCTTCCTTCACTTAGGCCACTCTCTGGCCAAGGCCTTAGACCAGTAATGTACCAGTTGAGTCGTGTTAATCTTACCATCTAAAGTTGAACCACTGGAACTACCTTGCTCGACAATATTAACATTTAAATCACTGATAAATGATTTTGTTCCTTTGGCTAACAATTGGTGTGCATGAAATTTGTTGGCAATATCGTAATAACATGTAGCAGCACACTACTGATGTGTGGTCAAGTTAAACCTGGTAGGAGAATGGTGTTTATTACCTGTGCCTTTGGCAAATCATTTGTTGATGGAAACAGCTCAGAAGAAGTTATATGCGGTTCTCCAGTGTTTTGCCACTACTCAAGTACCTTATTGAGTAGCATGACATAGTATGCAAATCAAAATAAGTAAAACATGCTACTAAATGATTTCCCATTTTAGATTTTGCATAGTGTGTCTAAGTTGACATTTTCCCATTACTGGAGTTTCTTTATTTTTCTATCATCTATCAATTTTTTGATGTTGTAAGTTTTGAGTTTCTCATATTTATCAAGCTGCCACTGGATTATGTATGATTGGGTTAAATGACACATCAGCTGAAATACATATACCAAAATGATGAGATGATATTGATATCACTGGTATCTGCCAGAGAGGGTGACAGCTATCAGGGTGATATTCCATCAAGTCGCTTAATAGGAAACATTACCTTGGTCAGAAGTGGTTTTTAAAAAATTGCTTTACTGTATCTTTCTTCCATTCTAGATTTAAAAATCACTTGACAACTGTTCATCATTGATAATGGCTTCTATGGTGACCTATATGCCTGTAAAAGGTAGGTAGGTAGGTAGGTAGGTAGGTAGGTAGGTAGGTATTTATATTTGACGTGGCTAGCCCGCGAAAGTCTGAAAGACTTATTTCCAGCAGGGGCCACGGATGTTTTACCATCAGTCCGCTGCAGCTACCCGCCACAGCTACCAGATTTCCCTCACATGGCTCTGGTCAACCCGGGCTAGTGTTACGAACAGCGACCAAACTGTCCAGCGTGGGATTTGAACCTACGGCCGTTCTGACCTTTGGATTTCGAGTCAGACGCCTTAACCACTCGGGCACACGCCCACTGGACCTTTGAGGAGCTGTTGTTCTTGACCAACTGGTACAATGATATCTGGGGCCCCCACTCTGGATAGTGTCAACTAACGCTATTAACCATGGAGCTTTTTCTTAGGACAATGAGTGGAAAATTATCTTATGAATCAAGAAATTTTTGTACAGCTGGAGATGACACGTGGTTGTATGCTGGAAATAATGAACAAGCTAAGCAAAACATATTTGTTTTGGGAGGTTGTTTTTATTGTTATCCTTAAGTTTTGATTCTATACTATACAAGGTCATTATATTTTGTATAAATGGGATGCTTTATTTGCCTGTCTTCTGTGAGCGTGCCCATTATCTGTATGTTGGTTAGGCCTTTCCTCACTGAAGGTCTTAGTAAGGAGAATATCCTATCAATCTTTTGATAATGGCAAAACTTGCTGTAACAAATTCATTTTATATGCAATGATGCCTTTCCCTCCTGCCCACAATCACATTCCTTTGCTGAAGACCCTCTCGTCTCATTACAATGTTGATTTTACTTGGTAACACCGTAATGGAATGGGGATTGGGAGAAGAGTAATTTGAAATTTCCTCTGTAAAGGCGTGTCACAAGTGTTTTGACCATTTGAGTATTGGTTCAGCTTTTGAATATTGACCAATTCTACTGACAATAAAAGTGAATGCCATAGTTACAATAGCAATAACAATTTCATGACAATGACACCTGTGATTCACTAATTTTTGTCAGAAACTGGCTAAGGCAAAAGAAACCATGGCTCAGCAAGTCCAAATGCAAGAACCAGTACTACCTTGCTTGAAAACTCAAGCTTTATTCAGGGCATCAGTTTCCTAGGTCATTTGAAACATGTTTTATGGAAACTATTTACTCTGGTTATGAGTCTGAATCTTGTACTTCTGGTTTAGAACCTTGTAAGCAACTTTGAAATCTTTCTGAAAAATTGATTCATTTTACAGTACACTCACCGCAGTGAAACTATAACTTACTCGTGAAACTTTGGTTTCTAGTGCCTTAATATTTAAGAGGCTTATCATCAACCCTGGACCAACTTTTATTTGAAGAAATTGTGGGGGGTTGTAAATTTGCAGGTTGGGCAACAAACGACAATTTTTTTGTAGTCTGATGTTAGGCCTAACTTGTGCGTTAGAGCACCCACCGTTCCTGGAAGCAATATGATATAACAAATGGAAAAGAAACACCAGAGAATAAAAGAAAGCAAAATACATTCATTTCAATGTTTTAAGTTTTTAAATAAAACATTCTAAGCCTGTTACAACATCTACTGGCTTATCTCCACAGCTACCCCGCTTCCAGGAATTTTACTTTTTGTGTCATGGCGTTCGAGAAGTGTTTGCTCGTCAGTATAATGTTTGCATTGAAAAGAGATATGACACGCATGCTCCGTCTACTATGAAAACAAAAGCCCGCAGAAGAGCTTACACGCGTTTTCGGTGCTACGGCCCCTTTAAGGAGGGTTGGAATTCAACAAGTTGATTTTCCAGGGGCCCTCCAATTAAAACGTTAATTACAATCTAAGATAAAAATTAAAGAGCTATTAATTAAATCAAACTATGAAACCTTATTTACAATATTCAAAACCTATTTACAATGATTTAAAATTTACAATTAAAACGAAAGAAAACAGTTTCTATGTAATTTTCTTGAAACTATGCAAAGAGGTTGCCTGCTTTGACTCGGCGGACAGGCCTATTCCATAGTTTGCACCTCTATAAGAGCAGCACCTCTGGCCATTTGCTGACCTTTTCATCCGCAACCTCAGGTCGGTCCCTGTATCACGAAGACCATTGTCTTAGATTTACCAGAAGCAAGTTCCTCAACTGTCTTCCATCCCAGTTCATTTTTGAGAGATCTGTTTGGGGTATCAAAGCTGCTATTCGTTATAATCATAGCCGCACGGTTTTGAAGTTTTTGCAACTGGTTAATTTCAGTTAAACCGGCGAAGCCCCAGACAGAACAGTAGTATCGAAAGTGGGGCTTCACTATACCTTTGTAGAGAGTTCGTAAGGTTTCTTTCGGGAGAAAAGATGCGCCTTCGCTTACACGTGCTTTTAGAACAAACTAAGAATTCGGGCCAGTACTGTAAGTTTTCTTACATCCATAAGAATACGCTCAAGGTATCAAAGGTATGATAAAGTGGGGAGGTCTGGTATTACACGTGATCATATGCTCATTGACGGTTCAGATGAATCACCAATGCCGATGTACTTTGTGAATCAACCAGCATAAAAGTGATTTTAAAAACTGAAGGGGAGACCTGAAGGGGTACTATAATCAAGCTTAATAACAGATCACACAAACTATGTGCTGTAGCATTTTATGGGTGCATGACAAGAGGCTTTGACGTTCCATCAACAACTACAATCTTTGAGTTATGAGATTTCATCCTATAGTGCCTAGTATAGGTTCCAAATCTTTAATTCGGTGTAGAAAGGAAGGTGTAAAATTCAATGACCCATTCCTTTAAACGGAATGACTTGATGGAAACTTTAGCCACTTTTCTATGATTCTACCGTTTGGACTTTCAGAAATCTTGAATATTTGTCGAGACTACAGCCTATTTTATATTTCAGCTCATTTAATGATGTGATGTCATCAAAGTTCTAGATCACAAACCAGAGGAGTAAAAGAGTTTTGCTTGATACAATATTGTAGGCATTCATAAACAATGGTTCTCTTGAAAATTATTTGGCCTTTGGTCAGCGGTTTAAAAATTATGGTAGTTTTAAGCATTACTTCAAAAATCCTCTTGAATTCTTTAAAAGGAAGAAAACACTATAATTCTGAAAATACTGACGATTTCAGAAAAGACCAGTGGCAGATTTACTTTGAAATAGGTCAAGTTACTTTGAAGCCGTTCAGTTTAAAAGAAAAATGTCATCAGCTTATTAACCCTATCTCACCTGGGCGATTTGAAACGGTCAATGCCTGAAGGGGAGCTGGAATCCACCCCCCCCCCTGTTTATCTCTGTTGTTGCTTGAGATATGGCAGCCAAATTTGGCACAAAGGTTGTCAATTATATAAACAATTAATTTGTGAAACAATAGTTTAATTAGCATTGTTGTTGTTGTTGCTAGAGCATAATTAACATTATAACGTCATATGACGTCATAAAACTGAAAGTGTGTTAAAAAGTCGTAAAACTTTATTTTTCGTAAAGAAATGAAATATATAGATCAAAATAGATGTAAATTCATAATTTAGGCTTAATCGGACCTATACTAAAGGATTAAAAGAGATAGAAATTATATTTTTCACAGAGTTTGGCACGACAACTTGGTCACCATGGAGATAAGGCTAAAAATAGAACACCGAAATTGTTACAGTATCATTGCTGTATGATAGAAAGTTAAACTTGCAAAATCTCAGAGGCATTCAACAAACCGCAAAAACTTATAAATGAAAATATACGACGGGGGTGGAATCCACCCCCCCCCCCAGGTGAGATAGGGTTAAAGATTGAAAACCTATGCCATAGTGACTCAGTTCCTATACTTCATGCTGAATTATCGGATGTTGTTAGAGAGCTCTCTGCAAGAGCTAGGAATGTTGAAGGGAGAGCGAAGCGAGCGCTTAACTTCCTTGTGATTTTAGAAAAAACGGAATGATCGTCTATGGAACACCCATTTGCACAAAAATGACAAAACATAGGATTACCTTACATAAAATATGATTATGTGCACATAAACTATGATTTACATAAACTATGATTATGTCGACAGAACATAGGTTTATTTAACATAATCATAGTTTATGTGCTCATAATATGGGTTGCGTGGACTTAACCCTATCTGACCTGGGTGATTTGAAACACTCAATGCCTGGGGGGGGGCGGATTCCACTCCCCCTGTTATCTCTGTTGTTGCTTGAGATATGGCAACAAAATTTGGCACAAAGGTTGTTCATCATATAAACAATGAATTTTTGAAGCGATGGTTTAATTAGCATTGTTGTTGTTGTTGCTAGAGCATAATTAATATTATGATCTCATATGACGTCATAAGAATGAAAGTGTGTTAAAAGGTTTTAAAACTCAACTTTTGCATAGAAATTGCATAGAAATGAAATACATATAGATCAAAATGGATGTAAATTCATAGTTTTGACTTAATTGAACCAATTAAAAAGGATTAAGAGAAATACAATGTATATTTTTCACAGAGTGGTGCAGGCCAAGTTGGTTTCCATAGAGACAAGGCTAAAAATAGAACACCAAAATTGTTACCGTTTCACTGCTTTATGATAGAAAGTTAAACTTGCCAAATCTCAGCGGCATCCAGCAAACACGGCAAAACGTATAAATGAAAATAACGAGGGGGCGGAATCCGCCCCCCCCCTAGGTCAGAAAGGGTTAAACGACCCTGGGTACCAGAGCCTAAAAAATAAAATAAAAGAAGAAAGAAAATGAGGCTCTGGAACCATCCAAGCATAGCCTCCTTCTGAGCTTTGAATCACTTCAAATTCTAATCATATCGAATCATTGGAATCTCTTAACCAAAACAACGCAAAATGGCGGCACGCGGCAGACTCTGGTAAAGATGTGCAACGAAGTTCTCCAAAATTATGTCATTTGTAAGTTGTAGACTTTATCTTTAGACGAGAAAAGCAAAACCAGCTTTCGAATCCATCCTGATGGAAAACAATCTTCTGAGAAGGAGTTTTTGCTTCAACTCGATAGGGGTCCTTGGCTCGCGATCGACATCGTCTATCGTCGGTCGTACAATCATCTGTGTCTTGCAGAATTCGCATTAACGAGTGTATGGATTATTAAAGACACTTGATGAGATAACCAATCCGAATACTGCAATAACAACATCTCTACCTGAAAGCTGTTCAAACTCTGGTGCAAATGAAAGCTTGTTTGCAATCGGAATCAGAATCGCAGCAGCTACGTGAAAAGGCAGGAATAACCCATAATAGTTAGAATTTCGAATGCATCCCTCCAGTCAAATCATAGTGGTCAAACTAAACTGTACGTATCACCTGTTTCTGCTTGGTGGAAAAGGACTCTTCTGCTTCTTGTAGCTCCGCCATGATAAGAACCGACGATGCAAAGCAGCGAAACATTATGCTGATCAAACCAGAGTCTATGATCAAACATATCGAAACTGTTGGTTCAAAACATTTTACAACCCCTTGCCGAGACTCCGCGATGATGAACACTGATAGCACACTGCAGCGAATCACTATGATAATCAAACCTGTGATCAAGGCTGTGATCGACAATCAGTTCCATACTCGCGATTTCGAATCCTGGCTCCTGATTGGTCGAGAAAAGAAGCTCAGAAGGAGGCTAGGGAGCTGTAATAAAGAATGAGCCAATGAGGCAGAAGGGGCGGAAGGGATTTCAAAATTTTCCGTAAAATTATGTAGCCCAATGCAAGAAACAGAAACGGTTTATGTAGCCCTTAAATGCCTGCAAAATAATTTGATGACCCAGGGTTTCGAAATTTAGAAACTTCTATACTGTAAAATTAATTTTTCTTACTATGCATCATGCTCTCAATACCGACTTCATGCGACTTCCAGTTCTACGTTTTAAGAAGGTAGGGAATAGCTTGAAGATAAAACTGTATTAGAATTGAGATGGAGGACAATGCCAGTGATCAAGAGAGTAGCAAAATTGTGCTGAAAGTCTTTAAACAATTGTAAAATATTGCAAACTAATACCTTCATGACCCATGCTTATCACAAATATTTTGCTAGCCCAACATTTTCCATCCAATAGTTTTGCTGACCCTGTCAAATCCCTTCCACCCCCCTCTGTTTCATACTTTCCCTATGTTTGGATGGTTCCAGAGCCTCATTTTTCTTTCTTCTTTTTTTTTCTTTTGAGGTTCTGGTACCCAGAGTAGGGTTAAACCTACAATCCTGGTCAAAATATGCTGGGACACAGGCAAATTGCAATTTTCATGATGTTTTCTAAAATATCGACACACAAACTTATGTTTAGGACCTTCTAATCCCCCTTCCCCCCTAATTCAATGTTGAGATGATCGAATGGCGTTTGATTCAAGCAACATTGAAACGGGGGGACCGGGGGGAGGGGCACGTAATCAAAGACTGAAGAAGTGCAATTTTGTGACTTGTCCCAATTATTTTGACCAAATTTGCCTGAAAAATTGCAATCACTGCATGTTATAAATGTTAAAATAAATCCAAATCTGCTTATATCCGACAAATAGATAGCCACTTAGTGTGGGCTAAGCTCCAGGGCACTTCAAAGCTTAAAGTTTTCATAGTTACTGGTTTATTCATCAGAACTATGACGTCATCAAATTATGAACGATTTTCCCAAAGCGTTCTGCAAAACTCCCCTTCTTTATGAAGTCTGCGAATGATTTTAGTTTGAAAACAGCACAACTGGGAAATAGTATTTGAGAACAAAGTCATTTTTCGAGAAAGTGCCAAGCATGCGCCTCCACAGCGCAATTGTCTTCGTTTCAAATGTGCCTTTTCTCAAATTTCTACCGATTCATTTACTTTCAATGAAATTTAAACTTCGCTCCGACAAACTTGCATGCACCCTTGGAGGGGATTTAATCGTCCATTGTGCCCAAAAATTAGTAGTGCAGAAGCTTTTGTTGAAGAAGAAGGCCGAGGTCGTGTGCCGACAAGGCGGTTTTAGACAATGGCTGGAATATCGAGGAAAGTGATCAAATCCTCAGCGCTTCCCCTTACTTAAACATTAATAACTTTGGCTTCGCTCGCCCTATCTTGACGAATTATGTCTCATTCTGCTGTGCAGAATAAGCTTTAAAAGCCTACAATAATTCTTTGCAGTAATATTTCAAGAAGTACTATTTTTCACGATTCCCCATCAAGTCCATAAATAACTTATCCGGAATTGTTTGTTTTAAGTTTTTTATTTCTAGGTAACCGTTGGATTTTCCCCTTCCACGCGATTTTTACCCGGTTTTTGCATGAATAGGAAGACCTTGATGTTCTAATGTGGAATCAAAGGAACTTATCGAAAAGCGTAACTTATCCTAGAATTATGGGGCGTTTCCTGTGGAGCGCCGTTCGGAGAACCAAGGAATTTATAAGAAACCGGACCCCAGACAATTCCCTAAAAGCTTTTCTAGCATAAATTAGTCACATTCAAAAGAGCAGCAGAGTATACAATCCGACGATAATGGAAGAAAGCTTAGAACCCTAATGTTTCATATAGGAATCTGTATGTTTGTGTAAAGTACAACAATTTTGCCACGCCAACAAGGGCAGATTTTGTAATACAATAGCATCAGTCGCTTTGGTTCGCACATCAATTCAAAGAGAATAGCGAATGCAGACAAAAGAAATTCTCTCAAGCAGAAAATAAAACAAACGAAGCCGCAAGGTTGCCCTGAAACCAGTACGTCAAACTCTCGTTTGGTGCGGGCGAAGGAAGGTTTTTAAGAGAGGGTATGTGCTTATAACGAAAGAAGAAGGGTAAATCTAAAGTTTTTTCTCGCGGATTTTGTTTATTTGATTCAGAAACCGAGCAGAGGGCAATACAATCTTTGCACATTTATTGCTTAGATGTACGCAGTCACTCCTCAGCTCCTGAATCAAATAAACAAAATCCGCGAGACAGAACTTTAGATTTACCCTTTTTCTTTCGTTATAAGCACATACCCTCTCTTAAAAACCTCCCTTCGTCCGCACCAAAGGAGAGCTTGCCGCGCTGGTTTCAGGGCAACTTTGCTGCTTCGTTTGTTTTATTTTCTGCTTGAGAGGAATTCTTTTGTCTGCATTCGCTAATCGCTTTTAATTGAGGTGTGAACCAAAGCGACTGATGCTATTGTTTTGCAAAATCTTTCCTTGTTTGCCACGCCCACATTGAAGCTAGTGCCCAGCAAATTTAGCAAACAACGCCATTTTCGGCATAAATGGCTGAAAAGTTACTTCTTGTGTTAGGGATGATAATGGTAAAATTAAACGCAAAATCTCTATGGATTCTCAAGCTATGAGTCATTATTTGTCAACAACCATTTTCAGACAATCCTGGTCAAAATAAGCTGCGACACAGGCAAATCTCAGTATTTTCATGATGTTTTCTAAAATATCGACGCAAAAACTTATGTTTAGGACCTTCTAATCCCCCTTCCCCCCTAATTCAATGTTGAGATAGTCGAATGGCGTTTGATTCAAGCTACATTGAAACGGGGGGACAGAGGGGTGCACGTAATCAAAGACTGAAGAAGCGCAATTTTGTGACTTGTCCTAAGTATTTTGACCAAGATTGCATATTATGTAGTGATAACCCATATTTTGTCGACATAACACAGGTTTATGTACATATTCTTAGCTTATGTCGACATAATGAGGGTTCCGCACATAATGATAGTCAGAGTAGTGACTTTGTTTTAGAACAACACATCTATCATTTCCTGTCGGCCGGTCCTATGCAGCCAAAGAGGGAATAGGAAAGCTGCACTGTGATTCATAATGAGTCCCAAATGGTAAATCACGAGAATTAAACTCCGAAATTGCACATTCAGTTTTGGTGACTTGCCATTTGGGACCCATTATGGATCACAGTGCAACTTTGGCAGAAATTTTAGGGATTTGGGGACGCTGCCCCTTAATTCCGAGGGGTATTTTTGTTAGAATATGCGAAAAATAGAGCTATGTTATTGTTTGTTACGAGAAATGACGTTATTACTTCCGTTCATATCATGCTGTGAGATGACACTTGCTTAGTTAGTTTTTCGTTAGTTATCGCCGTTATGTTCAGTCGTGGTTCAGTCGTGAATTTATCTAAATCGCTATATTGCGTTTAAAGCTCTTGATTTTAACAGGTTATGAGCCCAGGAGTTATGATAAATTCGAGTAAAAGTTTTTCACGATGCTGACTTTCAACGGGATTTAATTCAGTGCGATTTCACGTGAATTATGACTGCGAAACTGATGGAGTTTGTGTCACAGCACATTGATAAATTCGATGGCACGAAATTTCATTTTTGGAAGTTTAAGATGCAAATGGTTCTCGAAGACAAGGATCTTTGGAGCATTGTTTCGGGCGAAGAAGTGGAACCTGTTGGAGAAGGAACCACGGAAGCTTCACTACAGAAATTTCGAAAGCGTGCCAGAAAGGCAATGGCGACCATTTGTTTGTCTTTGTGCGACAATCAATTGTCTTTGGTTCGCACAGCAGAAACCGCAAGAGCATCGTGGCTGAAATTGGAGAGTCACTATGAAATTAAATCACTGGCTAACAAATTGTTTCTTCGCAAAAGGTATTTTACGGCTTGCATGGCAGAAAGTGATAGTATGATGGCACATATCAACAAAATGAGAAGTTTAGCTGAGCAGCTAGCCGCAGTGGGAGCACAAATTTCAGAGGATGACCAAGTTGCTACTCTTTTGTGTAGTCTGCCGGATTCGTACAGCAATCTTATTGTTGCACTTGAATCGCGAGCTGATGATCTAAATTTGGAATTTGTTATTGCTAGATTATTACACGAAGAGAGAAAGCGCTCTGAAGTTTCAGTTGACCTTGGCAGTGGGATGGAAGAGGCCCTCGTTACTACGAAAGAATAGTTTGATAGTGCAACACATCAAAAGAAACCCGGAACAAAGAAGGGAAAATGTTACAATTGTGATTTTAAAGGACACTGGGCTAGAGAGTGTAGAAAACCCAAAAAGTCGAACGAGAGGCACCAGCAGCAGGCAAATGTTACAGAAATAGGAGATACGCATGCGCTGTTTTGGACAGCAGCAGACGCAGACCGCAAGAAATCAACTAGTTTATGGTATATAGATCCTGCTGCATCTCAACATATGTCATGTCGTAAAGATTGGATGGAAAACTATCGAGATTTTCCTGTACCGGAGAAAGTACGCTTAGGTGATCTGTAGACGCGCATGGTAAAGGATCAGTTTGGCTCAAAGTTGAAGCTGGAGGAGAGTACAAACCTGCAGAATTGTCGGAAGTTTTGTATGTTCCAGACTTGGCAAAGAATTTATTCTCTGTCAGTGCAGTTTCCAAGAGGGGTTTAACAATCGTCTTCAAGGAGGACAAATGTCACATACTGAATGATCATGATGGCATAATGGGTTCAGGAAAAAAGAATGGAAAGCTGTTTATCCTTGACTCTAAACCAATGAGCAAATCGTTCCATGAAGCAAATAGTGCTGTTGATGAAAATCCTTGGAATTATGGCATCAAAGATTTGGCCATTTAGGAGTGAAGAATTTGAAATTGTTGCACGATCAGAAGTTGGTTGATGGAATGAAGCTTAATGATGCAGAGGACATGAAGTTTTGTGAAGGTTGTGTGAAAGGAAAGCAAAAAAGGAACTCCTTTCCTAAAGGGCAAGCTACTCGTGCTACTGAATTGCTAGAAATCGTGCATAATGATGTTTGCGGACCTATGCAAACAACAAGCCTCGGTGGAAATCGATACTTCGTGACTTTCATCGATGACAAATCCAGATACACGGCAATCTACTTCATGAAGAGCAAAGATCAAGTTCTCGAAAAATTCAGATAATATGAAGCTATGGCAACCACTGTTACCGGAAACAAGATCAAATCAATGACAGTATTAGATTCTACTGATAAGAAGATCAAAAATCTGCGCTCAGATAATGGAGAGGAATACATTTCAAAGGAATTCGATGACTTCTTGACCAGCAAAGGAATTAAAAAGGAGAGAAGTGTTCCAAGAACACCAGAACAAAATGGAGTTGCAGAGAGGATGAACAGAACTATTCAAGAAACTGCAAGATCAATGTTATGTGGTGCTGGATTATCAGATGATTTCTGGGGTGAGGCAGTTGCAACAGCAGTTATCTTAAGAAACCGCAGTCCAACAGTTGCAGTAAAGGACATGACTCCGTATGAATGTTTCAATGGAAGAAAACCAGATGTCGCGCATTTGAAAGCTTTTGGCTGTGATGCCCACATGCATGTTCCAAAGGAACTCAGGAAAAAATGGGATGCAAAATCTCAAAAGTGCATCTTCATTGGATACAGCTTGTACAGGAAAGGTTATCGACTATATGATCCAAGAACAAAGCGACTACATGAATCCAGAGATGTTGTGTTCGTAGAAAATGAATTCGGAGATCGTACTCAAATGAAGAAAGCTGATGCAAAGAAGGTAGATGCTACTGATGTCTCAGAACCAGTCATCACGTCTGACGAAATAGAAGACCACGAAACTGATGATGGTGAGAATATCAATGACTCTGAAAGTGATCCTGATTTAGATGAAGAAAATAATCAAAATATTGAAGATCTGCAACAACCTCGTCGTTCAAATCGAGTGAGAAAGGCTCCAGAAAGAGATGGTGTAATTACTGGTGATTGGTGGGAATTTGAAGAGTCATTAAATGCTGATGCATATGAGAATCCAGAAGAGTCTACAACGATTCAACAAGCATTGAATTCATCTGCAAAAGAAAAGTGGAAAGAAGCTCTTGACAATGAATACACATCACTAATCAAGAACAGAGCTTGGAATCTTGTCAAACTCCCAGAGGGACGTAAACCAGTTGGGTGTCGTTGGGTCTTCAAAGTTAAACACAACGCTGATGGATCAATTGAAAGATACAAAGTACGTCTCGTTGCTAAAGGCTATTCTCAAGAAGAAGGCATTGATTATGAAGAGACATATTCTCCTGTAGCAAGATACACATCAATTCGTTCAGTACTTGCTATTGCAAATCAATTGGATTTAGAATTGCATCAAATGGATGTACAAACAGCATTTCTCAATGGAGAACTAGAAGAAGAAATATATATGTCACAACCAGAAGGGTACAAAGAGAAAGGCAAAGAAAATTATGTTTGCAAATTGAATAAAAGTCTTTATGGACTGAAACAAGCATCAAGATGTTGGTTCAAAACAATGGATGCACACCTGAAGGAAAATGACTACGAGCAATGTCAGGCTGATTCTTGTTTGTATATCAAGCGAGTGGGAGCAGAGTTTATAATCATTGCATTGCACGTCGACGACATGCTATTAGCTTGTAACGGTACGAAGCTATTGCAAAATGAGAAAGAAGCACTGCAAAAGAAGTTTTGTATGAAAGATCTGGGGGAAGCTCGTTATTGTCTTGGGATCCAAATCGAGCGTAACAGAGCAGAGAAGAAGATGTTGCTTCATCAAAGCACATACCTTAAGAATTTGTTGCAGAAATATGGAATGCAGAATTGCAGAGCGGTACCAACACCACAAGTTACAGGTTCAACACTTTTTGCAAATGAAGGTGATCCTGTTGATAAGCAGAGATATCAAGCGCTTATTGGAAGTCTTATTTATGCAGTTACAGCAACAAGACCAGACATTGCACAAGCTTTAGGATCTGTTAATCAATTTAGTTCCAACCCAAGTGCAGAGCACTGGCAAAGCGTTAAACGCATCCTGCGTTACATCAAAGGTACACTTGATTGGGGAATTCAACTTGATGGTTCAAAAGAAAAGGAAGTGCAGCTTAACGGATTCGTCGATGCAGGTTGGGGAGGTGATGTCAATGGACGTAAATCTCAATCAGGCTACATGTTTACAATCTGTGGTGGAATTGTAAGTTGGGCAAGCAAGAAGCAGACAAGCGTAGCTCTATCATCAACGGAAGCTGAGTATGTTGCAGCATGTTTAGCAACTCAAGAGGCAGTATGGCTGCGTTCACTACTTGCTGACTTGAATTTTGTTCAAGATAAACCTACAATTGTTCAAGAGGATAATCAAGGAGCAATCGCGATGTCAAAGAATCCAAAGTATCACGGGAGGACAAAGCACATAAAGCATCATTTTATCAGAGGCAAAGTTGAAAATGGTGAGCTACTTTTAAAATACTGTCCTACTAACGATATGATTGCAGATATGCTCACTATGGCACTACCAAAAACACTGTTTGAAAAATTTCGAATGATGATGAACGTAACAAACAGAGTTTGAGTAGAGGAGACTTTTGAACAACTTTTGTTTTAACTGTTGAGATCTATTTTTCGAGTGGGAGTGTTAGAATATACGAAAAATAGAGCTATGTTATTGTTTGTTACGAGAAATGACGTTATTACTTCCGTTCATATCATGCTGTGAGATGACACTTGCTTAGTTAGTTTTTCGTTAGTTATCGCCGTTATGTTCAGTCGTGGTTCAGTCGTGAATTTATCTAAATCGTTATATTGCGTTTAAAGCTCTTGATTTTAACAATTTTACTCCAAAACTTCAGGTACATCTTTAGCAAAAATTATTTTGTTTCCACGAATGTTTGACCAAAATCCGTAAAATTCCTTCTCTCCTGAAGAAAACTCCCACGCTTATTCGAGTGAGTGAAATGCCACTTGTCAGATTCAAAAATATTGCGAAATTTTATAGCCTACGCGTAGACCCATTATTCCAAAAGAAGAAAGGATCCTCGAAACATGGAACGAAGGCTTGCTTCGGCCGTTCAATGAATTATTCTAATTCTCGTTTCAAATTATTTGTGAAGCGCGTCTAAACAAAGGCTGCATAAATTATGTTTCTACAACTTGAGAAATCTCGTAGCATGCTCTTAGTTTCGCAGACCCTTTCTTCTTTTGGAATAATGGGGCTTAGGCGTTGGCTAGAAATTTCACTGAAAAGGCAGAAATCTTTAGGTAGGATCGAAACTGCGATGAAAATACGAGTCACCATGGAGAAAAAGAATGGCTCTTATATAAAGAATCAAATAAAAAGGACATGCTCAAGCTGCATATTATTCAGCTGTATTATTAAGCTGCATATTATTCAGCTGTATTATTAAGCTGCATATTGTTCAGCTGCACTTGCATTTTTTTCAAATTTGAGAAGAAAGTGGTCGGATAAGTTTGCAATATTTTCTTTCAGTGATGTTGATATAGGTTACTGATTATTGGGGATTGAAACCCCCAGATTACTGGTATAATGATGTGCATAAAGAGACTAGAGCCCAGACTCCATATATTACCTTGTATATCATAGTTTTGAGGAGTTCGTAAAGAGTTTGTGTTTTGTTCTGTTCTGAACAGTGTGTCTTCTCTGAAGTTCTTTCCTTTACCGGAGGAAATTATAGATGGCGACGAGAAAAAGTGAATAATTGAATCGTATCAAAATAGCCATCTCTTTGCCAATTCAGCCTATGCCAGAGTTTAGTCCGGATGCAGACTCCGAGGGGGGGGGGAGTAACTCCTATATGTAGGTGAACGGGGTTCTGCCACCCATAAGGATGGGTTGAGAGTTTCAAAATCCCTAAATATGGGTCTTAAAATGCCGTGATTCCAATAGAAATGGGTAGGCTTTACTGTTCTGAAACCTTAATAATGGGTCTCGACGAAACCTTTCCACCAGAAAAACAATTAGTTCAGTTACGTTTTTTCGTGTATGAAAAACTTTGCAGATATTTCCGTCGACTCTTTTCTGCCAACTTTTTCTTCCATTTCAAGCGCCTCCCTGTCGACAGCTGGTTAACAAGCTACAAGGGATTTAACAGGATAACAGATGATTTCCATTTCAATGATGATTTCACACATTGCTGTTGTTGTTGGTCATTGGAAGCGCGCGCAAGAAATCCTTGAATGGACGGTTGATTATCTTTAGTATGGACGAAAAGCTCTCTCCTAATAAACGTTGAACCAGAGAACCAATACACCGAGAAACATGTCAGAAGCACGGGAAGACAACAGCCGAAGAGGAAGGAGAGATTCAGATCCCGATTAAGATGTTCAACCATTCCTCTGAAGAAGAATGGAGTTCGATGTAAGTGCCTGCAGTTATCCAGTCAGGGCCGAGGAGAGGGTCAAAAACCTGGGACCCATGGCCATAGGGGCCCATAAATAATACCACAGGTTTTCAAAGATAGCTAAAATTCAGGTCTCTGCCAGGTTTATGATCGAAAAGGGCCCCAATAACTTCTCAAATTGCTATAATGTTTTAGAATCAAGAATAGGTAACTTGTTATTGTATGGTGATTCTTGTGCATTATTATGACTGGCTAGTTCAATGACATGATAATTGTATTTTGAGGCGCAAAATAGCTACCAGAGCGATTCTAGCTAGCTTGATTTTAATAATTTTCCCGGGGGAGCATGCCCCCGGACCCCCTAGATGAGTGCACCTCCTGTGTACCTTTCACAACTGGCTTTGCCAGGAACCCATGTTTAGTTTTGACCCGGGGGAGTAGGGTCGTAGGGTCGTAGGGTCGTTGAGTTACCGTTCATATTCAATCTTGTTGGCCGTTTGAGACGTTCGTTCCCATAGACTCTGGCGACTACTAAAATGACTGCGACGACCTGGTGTGAACCAGACTTGAAGTGCATAACATAAAAACAATCTCTTTGATTCATACATACATTTTGCATAACCTTGACACAGCATCTTGTAAGATAATCATCAAATTTAAAAGAGGCATTTTCCTCATTTTCTTTGAGTCTAAAGGGCGTGGTCACCAAGGTTTTTCATAGGAAAGCGCGCGCAAGAAATCCTTGAATGGACGGTTGATTATCTTTAGTATGCACGAAAAGCTCTCTCCTAATAAACGTTGAACCAGAGAACTCATACACCGAGAAACATGTCAGAAGCGCGGGAAGACAACGGCCGAAGAGGAAGGAGAGATTCAGATCCCGATTATCTAGATATCTATATCTATTCAGATATCAGATATCTATCAAATAATGATATCAGATATCTATCAAATAATGACCTAGCACATATAATAACAACCTTGGGCCTGATTAGTTTTCAAAGCTTATGCTGTTATGGGACGATGACAATCTAGCACATTTTTCTTTCCAAGACAACATCAAAGAGAAAGGGTTTCATCCGGAGCTACAGAACAAAGTAAATTAAAACAATGGAATGCAAGTTTTTATTGCTTGAAATAACAATTAGTGCAGAAGCATATGGATCCGAGTGATTTCTTTGATGTAAATTTTTGGCAACATGCACTTCTACATTCTTTGGGACACCAATGAACAGAAAAACATTGGTGCCAATTTTTCAAAGCAATTTTAATTGCATTTTATCGAGTTTTTTATCTTTGAAAAATACGTCCATGAGAAGTATGACATTTTAAAAACAGGCCTAACGGCTCTTTTTATTATGGATGACGCCGTTTTTATTTGTCATATTTCTAGAGGATAAAATCTTAACGTCGTCTTTCGTTCACCGTTTTCACCCTACTTTGATCTCAGGAACCTCGTCATAGGATCTAGTGCTTTTGGGGCCTTTTATTAGACAATGGGGCATTTTTTGATGGATTTCCAAGAAAAAATCTTTTGAGGTAAATTTGCAATTTGCGTAGAGACTTATGAGAAGGTGGGCACAGAGGGTATCGAATCCTCCAAGTCTTCGAAAATGAACTAAAAATGCCCTTTCAGTCCCGGGGGGGGGGGGGTACATGACTTGCGGATGGACGGGGGTCTGCCGCCCGGTGTTCAGAAAGCTACCCTCTTCTAATTACCGACAGTTGCCGTCATACCCACTTCTATGACGAATTTTTGCAAAAACTACCAATTTTTGACAATTTTTTGCCAATGTCTGGAACACACAACCATGTTTAAGGAAAATCTGCCGAAAAAGGACCCTTATTTAGAGAATTTTGGACCCAAATCCCACCCATATGGGCGCGGCACGCACCCGTACCCTCAACATGCTATGTCACCCCCCCCCGGCTTATGCCTAAATATATGCTAAATGTTCAAACAAGGATAAATTCTTAATGACAGGTTTGTCCACGAAGATTTTTCCACAAAAGTAGGTGTATGTATCTACTTTGAGCTTGCAAAAGATCAATTTGGTCAAAGTCAAGCAATATGAAAAAAAATTAGTGAAATATGAACAAGAGCAATAGTGCAATCAAAATATATTTTTGCATTTACAGCCATGTCTATTTGTTTTAACATTATTTTCAGGCTATTTTTGTTCTCGCCACCTCAAATTTGTATGGAAACCACACTTTGATGACACAATTCTGAGGAGTTGATCAGAAGACAGCTAATTCTATGAAAAGAGTAAATTCAAAATGGCTGCCAATTAAGATTTAGGCCCAAAAATGTCAAAACTTTGAATTACGATATTTCCAGAACGAGAAATGGTAGAAAGCTGAAATTTGGATACATTGCTACTATCATCATGCTTTGTCACAAACTAAAAATCAGCAAAACCTGAGAGTACATGGTTAAATCGTTTTCTTTTTTGTCCCTGTTTGATGTAGAATTACCCAAAAGCGATGTTTTTGGAATGATATTCTTTATCTGACGCACTGGCGTTTTATACTGTATCCCAAAGAGCTATGACATATAATAGGTACATTCTCTTTGTTCCTGATAGACAATAGATCTATCGTCGCATAGCATCTATGTCGTGACTCTGCAGCAACCGCAGACACTATCACAAAAACTCGAAAAAATACCCTTAAACTTGGTCAGAAAAAATGGCACCAACATTTTTCTCTTTCTCAGAATGCTAAAGAACATACAAAAGTATGTTGCCATAAATTTACATAAAAAATATCACTCGGTCACTGTTTGCGACATAGGGCTCTGCACTAAATAGAAAAATAGGATATTTTTATTCAAAGGTTTGGCTTTCCCTGGATTTTTCAGACCTCTGTTTGGCTTCGGGACGCTCCAGGGATCTGCCAAGCTGATTCCTTGCCAAATTTGAATGGTGGTCACTGAAAGAGTACAATCTATATATATAAGGCAGGTAAACGATTATCCAATTAGCTTTGTTCTCTTTGTTCTCCATTGTGAATTTAACAATCAACACAATGGGAAGACAAAGGTGGCATTCGACGAAAAGACAACGGGACCATTCGATGTATATCCTTGTTTATTCACTTTTTGATTGGCTGTAAAATCAATAGCTTTGGGGCTCACCAGGGCTCACGATGTCATGCGCTTCGGCCCAATTGTTTCCAGCACTGCTCTCAAAAGCCACCGCTAATTTGCATATTACGTCACCGAAATAGATCGTAAATGCGCATGCGACGTGGAGCCTCTTGGGGATTCCTTGACCTTCACAACTTTCCATGTCGTGTCCCTTGCAAATGACGAGCTGGATGTGCAATGCAAGAATGGCTTTCAATTACTGCAGAGACGATCACAGCTATGGTCGGCCTTCTTAGCAGGCCTAACTCAGAAGAGAGCATTATCAGATCAGAAGAAATTCGTAAACCTTGCAGATGAAAGGTAAGGTAATGTTAGACAACATTTTCATAGCTGTAGACGCCTCTCAATCCTGATTGATTTGAAGGATTTTCCTCATTTGCTAGCTTTTAGGACCCCATCGTGGCCATGCTATCTTATTGCTTGAGAATCAGTTGATTGTCCGTATGACATGGTGGGACCTCAAGGCCCCATGACATGGTAGCGCCAGGCCAGAGGCCAGTGTGCATTCCAATACCAGAATACCCTCCCACCACTGTGGCAGAGCGGCATGAAGGAACATTATCCGCCAGTGTTATACTGTTTCAACTGCTGGGAACTTTGGTTAATTATTTGATTAGAATTTTGGAGTAGATTTTCATGTTATCCAATTGATGGTAGAAATTTGTGGCAGACAAAATTTACAGTATGCAGCCTATGGGCGCTAGGGGGAGGGCAAGGGACCTACAGCCCCCTTCTCTAATTGATGGTGGAAATTTGTGGCAGACAAAATTTACAGTATGCAGACTATGGGCGTCAAGAGGGAGGGCTAGAGGGACCTACAGCCCCCTTCTCTAATTGATGATGGAAATTTGTGGCAGACATAATTTACAGTATGCAGACTATGGGTGCCAAGGGGGAGGGCTAGAGGGACCTACAGCCCCCCTGGCTGTTGGAAGCATGTAGCCCCTCCCCATGTCATAGGAAATTTCAGTTTCTGTTGGAGGAATTTTGGCAATATGATGTACGCAAACTGCATTTTTTAGCCCTTTCAGCCCCTGGTAGGAAGACTGTAGAAAGCTGTGGACGCTCCTACCCCTCTGTCAGAAGATTTCTGGACCACCCCTGCCTCAAAGTAGATTTATCCCAAACATTTCAAGAAGTATTTACAGCACAGGTTATGGAAATTTCAAACAAAGCTGTGGATTGTATCGTATCATAACATTTTTCAAAATTTTTTCCCAAAAATATGCATAACAACGCAGTAGCAGTAAAAAATTGAAGGTGTAAGCTGCAATTAAACTGTTAAAGGCGGTAAGAGTAAACATAGATACTCTGTTATGAGATGCAAGATAATGCTGTTGTAGCCTGCGTGCAGACTATGCCCAGGGAAAAAGGTATAGTCTGCGCAACGCCGCTCGCTGTTGTGTAGTACGTGCTTCAGCATTTATGTGATAACAAAGAAAATGCATTGTTGCAACAGCCAATGATATCGCTTTCCTGCGAAGCAAGGAAGCAATCAGATTTGAGAACGGCTATCATGTGATTAAATCTCAGGCTTCGCTTTGTGCTCTGAACAAATTACGTTAACAACACTATACTCTGGAATTTTAAGTACCCTACGGCAGACAATACACAAACGCTGAGTAGAGAGGGCCATTCAAAATGCAATTGAAATGAAATGCTGACTCATACAATACTTGATATTGAGCGGTGTTGTGCAGACTATACCTTTTCCTTGGGTATAGTTTGCACACAGGCTAATGTTGCTGTAGCTGCAGGAAGATAAGGCTCAAATCCTTACTGGTTCTCAGAACACGCGAAAATCATCCAACCTCACGAAAATCAGCCAATGGCATCCCCGCTTCAAACCCCTCGAGACAAAATCAGTCGTTTGTGATGAAATTTCTAGTACCTCACAAAAACTCAAATGGATACTCAAATATTGCAGTATTGAAGATATTTTTTGATAAATCGGTTGCAGAGATATCCGTCCAGAGTTGTTTACATGTTTAGGCAAATATCTTATTTGGAGCCGGAGCTACGAGCGTTTACCGGCCAAGAAAAAGTGACCTTTCTTCGAAAATTCAAATAAATTGCTAGAAAGAAGATATATCGATGAAAATTTCACAGATTATGTATATTAGCCTGTGCAATAACCCAGATGTATTTGTTTTCCTAAGATTTCCATATATTTGAAAAATTTCAGCGATTTCCAACAAGCAATGCAAATGGGCCTACGCTCATTGTGGGTAGAAACCCATTCTTGGGTCTGGAATCGACCAAAGATACAAGCCTGAGCAAGATAATTCACTCACCGTTAACTCCAGCACCCATTGGAGCTCATTTATACATTAGACAAGAAGGGTAAAGATGTGGCCGATCAGGGAGTGAATGAGATGTGGCACAAGATGAAAGACGTCATTGTGCAGGTACTAGCGAAAGTATGTGGCAGGGGAAGGACTGGAAAACCAATGGGAAGGGAAGAGTGGTGGTGGAATGAGAATGTACAGGAAGCAGTTGAGGAAAAGAAGGTGGCATTTAAAGAGCTGAACAACAAGAGAGGTGATGTTGAAGCAGAGACTAGGTACAACAAAGCAAAGAAGAAAGCAAAGAAAGCAGTAGCAAGGGCTAATGCTGAAGCAAGTGCAGACTGGTACGAGGGGTTGGAGACAAAGAAAGGTCAACAGAAAATTTTTAGGATAGCAAAGGCAAGAGAAAGGGCAAGAAAAGACTTAGGAGATGTAGCCATGGTGCAGGATAGGGAAGGAAATATTGTGACAGAAGATGAACAGATCAAGAAGCGATGGAGAGAGTACTTTGAGCAACTATTGAATACAGAGAACCAGAGAGGAATACTAGAGCAATGTGATGAAGTTGAAGGGCCAGAGATGGCGTTGGAGAGGGTGGAGGTGGAGAAAGCTCTGAAAAGAATGAAATTAGGGAAAGCAGGGGATCCAACAGAGTTAACAAGTGATATGCTGCTTGCGTTAGGAGATGAGGGAGTAGATTGGTTGACGGAGCTATTGATTAAATTATGGAAAGAGGAAGAGATTCCTGTGGATTGGAAGCATAGTACATTAATACCAATATTTAAAGGAAAAGGTAATATCTTGCATTGTGGAGATTATAGAGGAATAAAGCTACTGGAGCATATGATGAAGGTGTATGCAAGGATTATAGATAGCAGGATCAGGGAACAGGTAGCAGTAGATGAGATTCAGTTTGGTTTTATGCCAGGAAAAGGAACAACTGATGCAACGTTTATTTTGAGACAAACCCAGGAGAAAGCTTTAGAAGGTAAAAGAGGCTGTTTATAGCATTTGTGGACCTGGAAAAGGCGTATGACAGAGTGCCGAGGGAAGTAATATATTGGTGCCTGAGGAAGAGAGGCGTAATTGAAAAGCTTGTGAGAGTGATCAAGGGGCTTTACCAGGACAGCAGGACAACAGTGCAATGTGGAGCAGGGTTTACAGAATCATTCCCAGTCATAATAGGTCTACATCAAGGCTCTGTACTGAGTCCGTTCCTGTTTGCTCTCGTAGTGGATACTGTCAGTGAGGGTGCAAAGAGGCCACTACTAAATGACCTCCTATATGCAGATGATCTGGCAATAGTGACGGAGAGTGAAGAAGAGTTGCAGGAAAGGTTAATACAATGGCAGGAAAACCTAGAGAATAAGGGTCTGAGAGTAAACAGCAAGAAAACAGAAGTGATGGTATCAAGCAAACTAGGGAGGAAGGTAAAGATCATGGACAGAAATGACATAGAGCTGAAACAAGTGGATGAATTTTGCTATCTAGGTACAGTAATTGAGGAAAAAGGAGGGTGTAGCAAATCGGCGAGAGCAAGAATTGGAAAAGCATGGCAAAAGTGGAGAGAGGTAGCAAGGGTAGTATGTGATAAAAGGACGCCATTAAAGACGAAGGCAAAGATCTACAAAAGTGTGATAAGACCAGCATTGTTGTATGGAACAGAGTCAGCAACACTAAGAAGGGAAGAGGAGAGAAGACTTGAAGTAACAGAGATGAGAATGTTAAGAAATATGTGTAGGAGGAAAAAGGAGCACAGGAGGAATGATGAAATCAGGAAGCTAGCTGGGGTCGTAAATATTATCGAGAAAGCAAAGGAAGGATTATTGAGGTGGCTAGGGCATGTAAGGAGAAGAGAACCAGAAAATGGGGTGAGGAGAGCATATGAGACGCCAGTGAAAGGGAAAAGGAGCCGAGGAAGACAAAAACTGAGGTGGAGGGATGTCATAGCGAGAGATATGAAGCAGAACAGGATAGAGCATGGTGCATGGAAGGACAGGAACAATTGGAGGAAGGTCTGCAGAGCGGCCGACCCGGTCTAGTACTGGAAATGGTCATATAGTTAAAGAAGAAAGAAGAAGATCCATTAGACTTGGGTTAACTTCGACAAAAAGCGAACAGATTTGTGCAAATTTGAAGAAGCTTCCACGTTCCATGTTATGTCGACAAATGCAACAACTCTCCACTGTTGGCGAACACACGAGGCAGTCTGGTATTGCGACTCAAGCGTGGTATTATGTCATTGCCCTCCTGACTATTCAAAATGTATTTGTACTTTGTTTGAAACATGAAATACCATTGTTTTTGAAAAAGTGCTTTGTACTGTAAAAAGATTTTTGACATTTTAAAGCATTCCCAGGGGAGTCATGACAAAATACTACTCTACAACCATGACACAAGACTGTCTCGTATGTTTGTCAACAGTGGAGAGTTGTTGCATTTATCGACATAACATGGAACGTGGAAGCTTCTTCAAATTTGCACAAATCTGTTCGCTTTTGTCAAAGTTAACCCAAATTTAATGGATAAATGAGCTCAAATGGGTGCTAGAGTTAACGGTGAGTGAATTATCTTGCTCAGGCTTATATATCTGGTCGATTCCAGGCCCAAGAATGGGTTTCTACCCACGATGAGCGTAGGCCCATTTGCATTGCTTGTTGGAAATCGCTGAAATTTGTCAAATATATGGAAATCTTATGAAAACAAATACATCTTGGTTATTGCCCAGGCTAATATACATAATCTGTGAAATTTTCATCGATATATCTCCTATCTAGCAATTTATTTTGAATTTTCGAAGAAAGGTCACTTTTTCTTGGCCGGTAAACGCTCGTAGCTCCGGCTTCAAATAAGATATTTGCCTAAACATGTAAACAACTCTGGACGGATATCTCTGCAACTGATTTATCAAAAAATATCTTAAATAACTGCAATATTTGAGCATCCATTTGAGTTTTTGTGAGGGTACTAGAAATTTCATCACAAACGACTGATTTTATCTCTGGGGGTTTGAAGCGGGGATGCCATTGGCTGATTTTCGTGAGGTTGGATGAATTCCGCGTGTTCTGAGAACCAGTAAGGATTTGAGCCTTATCTTAGCTGCAGGCGGCAAGCTGCAAAAATTTGTACAGTTCATAGACAAAATCAGCTAAGGTTTGTTTATACCCATTTCAAATCATGTGATCAATCTCTTGATAAAACATCTTTTGATTTCTCCGACAAATTTCATGCCATGCAAAATTGTGCCATGAACGCAAAAAGTAGCATAGTACCAAAACTTCCCATGGGCATGGTCATATGACTTGAAATAAAACAAACCTTAGCCGATTAGGTCTATTAATGAAAGTTTTCCAAACGGACCTGGAGTAGCCTTTCAAAGTATTACAAATAGCCAATTTTAAGAGTATCTAATTTCTACCCTCTTTGGTATAACTGCCACTTGTAACCAACAGTTAGTTTCATATTTTAAAGATTAAGTTGAGATTTTTTTAATGCAAAATAGTATTTTGATGGCAAAAGAATTATGTGCAGTATGGAAACAGCTCATTAACAAACAGTTATTATTGAGGTGGGATGTGTAGTTGTGATCAGGAGATCATAAGTCCATTTTCATTATCAATTTCCATATGCGATCTTGGTGGTCTAATGTGAATGGACCATTTGCAGTTTACGCCATATGCAATGTACAGTAACAATGTGTTGTCCTTCTTGATGATGAACATGAACATTGGTGTGCAAATTAATGTTCCATACAGTGCTCCCTTTTATTGATTGTTGAAATTCATGGAACAAAGATTTCAAGATCAGTCTAACAAAAACATGTTGCAAAGGCTTATATGCTTTTTACCCTGTATTTAGGATTTTACTTTTTTCATTTTCTTTAGGTTTCTGGAGACCAGATTGGAATGCATTGCATGATTTGGCCTCTGCGTACTGATGAGTGAAAGAAAATGAAAGGTGCAAGCACAAGTAAAGTTTAAAGGCTGTGAGGGTAAAAATAGATCCTTATCAGATGCAAAGAACCTTTGTTGTAGCTGCAAGCTGCAAAATTTGTACACCTTATGAATGCAAGTTTTCTAAGCTGGCCAGCAGATCAGACTGCTACCTTGCTAAGGTTTCAGGGCACCCAATTTCTAGACTCTTTGATATAAGAAACTTTAAAAAAAAGTGGGCTGTATTTTTCAAATGATAACATGGGATCATTTGATGCAAAATCAAGTATTTTGGTGACAAAAGCATTATCTGGGGCTTATTTCTATTGAATTAGCAAGATTTTGATGTTACAATTAAGGTTGAGACAATAAACAAGCTATTATCACTGGAAAGGGGTGCTTCTTGGAATGACCACACTAGGATGCAGATCTTGGTAATCTGATTGAAGTGCACAACTGCACCACATATGGATTCCAGCCATAAGTTGAAAACAATTGACTGCATTTTCCTTTGATCCAGTGTTAGAATTTATGTAACAATTATTTCAGGATCAGCCTGACAAAAATATGCTGTGCAGAAGTTCCACTGATAAACTGAAACATGATGCAAAGTCAAGAACTCACTGCATCTCTTATATTGTTACAATACTATGAAACAAATATATGCAGGTCAAGCATATGATGTGAGATGTAAGCTCATGGTACCAGCCACAGCAAATTGATCAACTTTGTTGTCAACAATTCTTTGAATTCTTAACATTTTTCAAGAATCCTTCACTTTCTGAAGGAATTCTTCTTTCTTTTTGTAAAATTTAAAGAACTGGACACTTCTGTGCATCACAAAAAGAGGTTTGTTTTATACCTGGTGCGGCAAAATGAAATTAATGACCATAATCTGTTGCATCAAATTGTTCAAATCCAAACAAAAACAAATTAAAGATGCTATGTGTGCTGATTTTGTTGTGGTTCAGAAAAGGGCGGTAATAGACCATTTCGACAATTAAAATCGGAGACTGGGGAGAGCGGTTTGTTCTGGTAAATGGTGGATGCAGTTCTGGCAAATGGCTGCTGCGGCGTGAGCCCGTTGAAGTGAATGATGTAAACATGGCAATCGCTACTGCATAAGAACGCAGCAATAGAGCTGTCAAAGGATTTAGTCAAATACCTGTCCATGCGAAATGCATACAAACATGCAATTTATCTCTATTTGCAACTGATTTCCTTTTCAACCTTTATTTCAGTGCTGCAAACAGCAATGCTTGCTTCGAGTTTAGGCCCTTTCCACATAACATGACGAAATACATGATGTATTTGAAGTCTTTAAGATGAGAAAGCTTATCCTGACTGCGATTTTCAAGAGAATGGAATTAAGCTGAAGTTTTTAACTTCGAATGTCCTTCTTGAATTCGATTAGAATTGACGCGAGGAAAAACTTCAAACATAATTCGAATTTTCTTAATCTGCCGGTTGAACATACGTCAAAACTGATATTTCAAAACTGAAATTCTAAAACAGTGCCGATGCGGTAGCGATCCTCACCACAACTTGCAAAGCTCAATGTTCACATTGTATTCACTGCAACGGCCCAACTACGCGGCAGCCATTTACAAGAACTATATCCGCCATTTACCAGAACAAACCGCTCTCCCCAGTCTCCGATTTTAATTGTCGAATCGGTCTATTGGTTCATACTGCAATGGATTATTTTTTCAAAATGCAAGCAATCGTTCACTTGGCCAAATGTGCAGTCTTCCTATTTTCTTACTCTTTCAACTTACACTACAGAAACACTGCATGCAGGCTAGCGCAAGCGCACTGGGCATTTGCTGATGTTCATATGCTTATAAGGCAGTTGAGGTGAATCACAGCCATTTTTGGGTGTGAATTGTGGCAAGAAAATATTATTGCTTCGTGAATGAACTTAAGAACCCCGGGGGGGGGTACTTGACCAGATTTTGGACGGGGACGTGCCATCGAGGATTCACACACATACCCGTTCCTTATACCAATTTTTCCAAAATGTATACCCGACTTTATACCAATTTATCTCAAATATATACCGGACTTTATACCAATTTTCCGAAAATGCATGCCCGACCCTATACCAATTGCGAAAATTGCGAAAATCGATACCGTTCCTTATACCAAAATCGTGAAAATCGATAAGCATTCCTTATACCAAAATCGTGAAGATCGATACCCTTCCCGATGGCACGTCCCCGTACCCAAAATATGTATAGTAGCCCCCTCCCCCCTTGGTTAAGAACATGAAATTAATTTTAGAAACAGAACGGGATGTCACAATCAACCTTCTAAACAACAGACTACAGAAAATTTTCCACTTTGATGGATGCATAACAAGAAGTTTGAATCCACAATTACAACTATTTATTGTACATTCAGCATGGATTATGAGATATTCTTTGAAAGCTCTCTGCAAAGGCTAGGAATGTTGAAGCGCAAGCGAAGCGAGCGCTTAACTTCCTAGTAACTGTAGAAAGCACTACGCAGAGCTAGGAATGTTAAAGCGCGAACGAAGCGAGAGCTTTTACTTCCTAGTCTAAGTATATTAAAGTAATTCAAGCCACTTGCAGTCAAATGAGTATTTTGCGTTGACTTAGATGAATGAATACACCAATTGCATATCCGCCGCCTCGAATCCGTGCGGGGGTCTGGGGCTAGATTTTGGATGAAACTTTCCATGCGGATTTGTATGTTTGTATACAAATGGTTGCTGCGTTCGTAAGTTCATGATAGTTTCCGGCGTTTTTCTTGTTTATTTATCATCAAGCGTAGTTTGAAATCTTGGGAACAGCTTTTTTAAAAGCTCTCGTAAGTACCTAGCTCTTGCAGGCTACGCTAACAGCACATATTTTACGAAGAACAGTGCGAAGAATAACACTACTTGCGGCCTAAGAGAATTTGTTGCATCTGGTTCCGTTCTCGTCGTGATGGATTTGGACATGCTCTCGAAGATGAAAGTGGACGAACTGAAAAACTTTCTCCGCCTACGTGGGTTAAAAGTTAGTGGTCGAAAAGAAGAACTTGTCGCCAGAGCATTCGTTGCTATTGAGAACAACGTACAAATTGTGCAGACTGCAGAAGAAGTAGAAGCTGTTATCCGGAAGCAGTACTTAGCCAAGCTTACTGTTGCCCTCTCTGACAAAGATACAGAAGAAATCCCAGATCCTTTCAAGCTCAGCGAGGGATGGATTTCAGAGGAAGAGGGAGTAAAACTCTGGCCACCAACACTGTACCCAGACATATTTAACTTTTTGGCCTTTCACCCAAGTGAGCTCGCAAGCAATGATTTGTCTGATTACAAAACGTCCAAGGGTTACAGCTATTATGAAAGGGGATGGCTGAAACCTCTCAGCTTCAATGAAATTTCTTCTGCTAGCCAGCTTTGTTTGCTGAAGACAACGTGCAGGCCCTCACAGAGGATTTCTGATGTACCCCACAAGCTGTGGGTCTGTATTGTAAAGAAAACTGGAAAAATAATGTCTGCGCATTGCTCATGTATGGCAGGTATTGGCCAAACTTGCAATCATGTAGCTGCTGCTCTTTTCAGGATTGAGGCAGCTGTGCGGATGGGTCTCTCAAATCCTTCATGCACATCCACAACATGTGAATGGCTTCCAAATAACACCCAGGTGAAACCTATGAAGATAAAGGACTTAAAACTGGCTCATGGAAATTTTGGAAGACGGGGGAAAAAGCCAAAGGAGCTCAATTCGTCACCAAAAAAGATGTATAATCCTACAATGAACTTTGACAAATCACTAACACTAACCGATATCTGTACAGCTTTGAAGTCAGTCTGCAAAGCAGATGAATCAATAATCTTTGCTGCAGAATTTAAAGATAAGCCATTGTGTGAAGCTGAGGCTGGTAGCAATGTTAGCATATTAACATTTGAAAAAGTGTTGCTTGAGGCATCCATTCCAGAAGAGTTTTTTTCCAAAATGGACTACTTTGCTCAGCATGTTAATGAGATAGAAGAAGCAACAAGGGGTCAGAGTGACAATTCTTTTTGGTTCATGTTACGAAAACATGTCATTACAGCCTCGAAAGTGCATGATGTGAAGACAAGAATGTCTACATACCAAAGAAAGGGAGCTGACACTGACCTTACCTCAGTTTTTGATAAAGTGGCAGGAGAAAAGCCTATCAACCCAGAGATCGCAGCACTGAAGTATGGCCGTGCAATGGAAGAGGAGGCTGTGCAGGCATTTTGCACCATGTATGCAAGACAGCATAGCAATGCAAAAATTGTAGATTGTGGTATCTTTTTATGCAGGGACATGCCATTTGTTGGTGGTAGTCCGGACAGGATAATCGTATGTGACTGTTGTGGTAGGTCATGTCTTGAGGTAAAATGCCCATATTCTATAGCTCACACAACTCCAACTGACCAAAACATTAATTTGTCATATTTGAAGAGGGGTGCGCATTCAAGTTTGATGCTGAACAGGAGCCACAGATATTATACACAGTGTCAGGTACAAATGGCAGCCACTGGAATAACAAAGGGTTACTTTTTTGTTTGGACTTCACATGGCACATTTGTGGAAAAAGTCAGCTTTGATGAAGGATTTTGGGATGAAACAAAGAAACTGTGCAATGACTTCTACTGGACAAAGTACATTCCATTCCTTTTCAGCAAAAAAGATGCATGAGATTTTGGCTTTAATGAGTTTTTTGAGTGTCTTTATCATTATCATCAGATACATACATTAGTATCATATTCTGAACTGACACTGAGTAAGCAGAAAGCTGCTGTTGACACCTTAAGATCCAAACCTTTTAGACCAAAAGTTTCAGAAAAGCAAGTTACTGAAACTTTGAAAAACCATTTCCTTCCAACAACACAATTGATAGAATCTTTTGTTTGCTGTACATGATGCAGGCCATTTGTAAGTTACCATACTTTTGTCAAGAAAAAAATGTTTAAAAGAAGTAAAGATAACAGTATTGCAGCTCAGAAGACCAGCATTGTCTCCTCCAATCCTTTTTTCTTTCACTGGATGTTAAGTTGCAAATGGCCTGTACTGTAGTTTCAGAGATTTGACGTTCTATAATTTTGACCAAATCTCAGCACAGAATGATGTACTGTGACCAAAGAATTGGCAAAGAAATTTTCAGGTGCTTTGAAGTGTAATGGAGACAAGAAGGTTTCAAGTGACATTTTGTCCCAAATCTTGTCTGTGCTATACATACTGAACTGTATAAGGCAATAAACAAAGTGCAAACGCCCCTCAAACACACAAAAATATACAGTATCTACAGTACAGACCTGAATATAAGAACCACAACCCTCTAAGCTTAGCCTATAAGAATATGGATAAGAGCACATAACTATACCAAAACTATTGACATGAAGTATATGTGATTGGTTCATCTTGAATATTAAAACATTTTTTCAGGTTTAATGTGTTGTTTTTGAAAAGTTTAGGGATGTACCCACCTTCAAAAGTTTAGCCTCAGCTGTAAAAAGGTGGCTCTTATATGCAGATACAAGTACAAGGAGTCCAAAATAGATGACCATAAGTCAAAGTTATGAGACAAAGAGTAGTAACTTTTCCAATCAGAGAGGTTTTGTCAATTTTGTTGTCCATATTTGAATTTAAGTTCTTCTGGATTATTTTCAGAAATCTAACAATCCATGCAGCATTTTAAGTTTTCAAAGTTTTCAAAAAATTTTTCAAAGAAGAAATCATAAGAAATCAAAATATTCTTGGCAGGAAACAGTCTCGATGTAATATGCAAAGCTGCATGGATTGTTACTGTATATTTCTGATAGTCAATACTGACATCTCTAAAATCAAATTAGACAATCAAAGTTGGCAAAATCTCAAGCCTCTAAACTTAATGATGTCCATTTACTCTTAAATACTTGCTGTAAACCTGACAGCTTGAAAGGCAGTCACTAGAGTCTATTTCTTTTTCATTTTTGGCTTGATCAGAGGTGGTTGTATGTTGCAGATTGCAGCGCACGTCCTTACAATATCATCTACAAAAGGCAGAAGTGTAATAGGAAAGATATTTTTCAAAATCCTAAATGTTTTGATCCTATTGAGTGCGCGCTCAACATGAATCCTCAAGTTTGCTACTGTTTTGGTCTCCTTGCATGCCTCATCACTAAACTGTGATTTTGCTCTTGCTTCTGGGGGGACACAAAGGGAGCAGTAGTAGTGAAGTAGGTCATCCCTTATTTGAAAACCTCGGTCTGCCATGATTTCATCACCATATTCCAAGTGCTTGTAAAAACCACTCACTTGGCATATGTACCGGTCACTGGTCCTTCCTCCATAACCATCTGACAAGTATGTAACAAAGCCAGATGGAACAATGCCTATAAGGAACTTTACAGTATTGTGTTGCTTATACTCTGACCAGGTTGCTGCTTGAATATCAACTGCCTTTGGCCTTTCTATGAAGATTTCTGTGCAGTCTATGATGCACCTTGCCTTGCTGACATCCTTGAAAAACATCAGGCAAATTGGTCCGGATAACCTCTCTTGGCAGCCAAACAATCAAGGCATTTCCAAGTAATCTGCTTAGAAACCGGATCCATGTGGAGAATATTCTGGAGCAAGTGGCTGATGAAATTTGAAATCTGTCTGCCAGATCCTCATTCAGCAGACCAAGCCTTAACCGTATTAAGACCAGTAAAAACTGATCTTTGCCACACACTTTTTGAGTCTTCACCCCATTGCATCCTGAATTCTTCACTTTAGTTGAGATGATGGTCTTGGAGCCCCTCAAGAATACCAGCTTTGGTAAAAATGGCTTCAGCAATGCAAATAGTGCCATGAAAATTGCAACAGATTGAATTCCAGAATAAAACTTCATCTTGGAATCTGTCTTGATCAAACTGGTTGACATTGGCCTCTTATCTTTCTCTTTTTTTGCAACCTTGAGCGATTCAAGTTCTTTGGAAAGTTCATTTACTGTCACTTTCAGATCAGTTTTTTCCTTGCTTAGTGCTCCCACTATCTTCACAAGAGAGCCTATTACTGATTTGTTAGAACTGCAAGATTGGCATTGTTCTTTGGAGACTTCAGCAGAACCATGCTCTTCAGGTGTGCCAAAAGAAACAGTTTGCAAGGAATCTGACTTGTCAGGAACAGAATCCTCAACAACAGACTTGGCAGCAAAACTGTCATTTCGAACCAATACTCTCCTTGCCTTTTTAGCTGGCTTTTCGTAGCCTAACTCCAGAGAAGGGTTCGGATTTTCCAGAGTTGGTCGCCCGTTTACAAAATGTTTTGAGCAAACCATGTCGCTCTGACCTGGGGTCCACTCTTTATTCCCCTTCCGTGTACGCTTCACGAGTCGTATCCATTCCTTCCGCTTCTCTGAATTCAGCAGCTTACTTGGGAAAATGTGCAGATGAAATGGCGGAAGGCATGGGCAGTCTTTGTGCACTTGCCCAGAGTGTTTGTCGCAGTCCTTCTTCTCCCAAACCTTGATCTTGTATCGGCTGTTTGTGCAGCCCACCACTGCACAATTCCCGTTAACCATCTTCTGACAGCTTAGGCCAAACAAAGTGTTCTTCGCAAAATATGTGCGGTTAGCGTAGCCTGCAAGAGCTAGGTACTTACGAGAGCTTTTAAAAAAGCTGTTCCCAAGATTACAAACTACGCTTGACGATAAATAAACAAGAAAAACGCACAAAACTTTCATGAAGGTACGAACACAGCAACCAGTTGTATACAAACTTCCGAATCCGCATGGAAACTTTCACCCAAAATCTAGCCCCAGACCCCCGCGCGGATTCGAGGCCGCGGATATGCAATTGGTGTATTCAATTCAATTTTTTTTAATTCTTTAAACACGGTAGCCCCATCAGTTGATCAGCAACTGCTTTTCAGGGGGCCGTGGCAGAAATCTAAAAATTAAAACAAGAGACAAATAACATTGATAGGAAAAAGAAAAGAACGCGTGAGTCAAGTTTTTAATCTTTTTTGAAGGTGGCAAGGGAGGGTGCTTGTTTAAGATCAAGTTCGAGTTGATTCCAGAGTTTAGGTTCACGAAACGATATTGCGTTTTGCCCATTTCTAGTCTTCCGCAATGGTAGCGAAAGATCAGTTTCAGTATTTCTAAGTTCTCTAACATTCCTAGTTGAATTTTTGACAAACAAGTTGGATAGGTACTCAGGTACAAGTCCATTTAGAGACTTGTACATAGTAGTAGCTGTTTCGCTTCTAATAATATCACTTACAGTTGGCCAATTTAGATTGTGTATTAGTTCCATAGCAGGCGTATCAAATTTACTTTTAGTAACAATTCTCGCCGCTCGATTTTGCAACTTTTGTAGGGTTAGCAGTTTGGTCGCCCCACAGCATCCCCACACAGAACAACAGTACCGAAAATGGGACTCACTATCCCCCGATACATTTTACTTAATGTGTTTTGAGGTAAAAATTTTCTGGCATATTTCAAAAACCCAATTGCTCGAGAAACTTTGGTACGGAGAATATTAATGTGTTTTTCCCAACTTAAACTCCTGTCTATTATCACACCCAGATACTTTGACTGGTCTACGTTTTCAACTTGGGAGTCACCAATAAAGAACTGGGGATGATCAACAGTTTCATCAACAATTTTCTTAATTTTGGGCTGGGAACCCACAACCAGGGTTTGAGTTTTTAGGATGTTTAAGGAAAGTTTATTACCTAGCAACCATTTCTTCAGATGGCTTAGTTCACTGTTTAGAGTTTGATTTACATCTTCTAAACTCGATGAAGAGTGAGAAATACTGGTATCATCGGCATACATCATCACTTTCGCTTTCTTCAGAGAAAACGGCAGATCATTGATATAGATCAGAAATAAGAGAGGACCAAGGCAGGAACCCTGTGGCACACTACATCGGATGTCTTTGGTATTTGAACAGACACCACTTACTTTGCAGAACTGTTTTCTGTTCATTAGATATGACGTAAACCAAGTAAATTCTAGATTTTCAACGCCATACTTCCTCAATTTAGCAAGTAAAATGTCATGATCTACAGTATCGAATGCCTTTTTTAGATCGATAAAAATATTTGCAGTATATTTGCCATTGTCCATGTTTACATACCAGTCATCAGTGCTGTTAAGAAGGCAAGTGACAACAGAATGGAGAGCTCTAAAACCAGATTGGTTTGAAAACAGATGATTGTTTTTGTCGAGATAATGGTAGAGTTGGTTATGAATAAGTTTTTCGAAGACCCTAGCCAAAACAGGCAGAACTGAAATAGAACAGTAGTTAGATCGGTCATCAGGTTGACCATTTCTAAAAATGGGGGCTACTCTGGCTATTTTCCAGCTATCTGGAAAACAACCAGTAGCAAGTGAAAGATGGAAGATATCTCAAAGAGATTCTGAGGTAACCGGAAGGGCGATTTTTAAAAAGCAGCTAGCAATACCATCAGTACCGCATCCCCTTGAGGTTTTAAATTTGCTAAAAATTTTTTCCAGCTGGAGGGTATTAATAACGTGAAATTGAAACTTATTTTTTTCGGATTGACCTCGTAATCGTTTTCAAGGAGAGGATTTCTTGCTGAGGGAATTTTGTCACTAAGCGTTTCTCCAATGGTGCCGAAGAAGTTATTGATAGATTCTGCAATATCAGCATTAGTAGAAATATTTTTTCCTTCAATATTTAGTGATGAAATGTTGGTGGTTTTAGATTTCTTGTTTAAAGCGTTGTTGATAGTCTTCCATGTGCTTTTGAGGTCTCCTTCGCAGGAAGCAATTTTGTTAGTAAAATATTCACGCTTAAGTTTTTCATTTAGCTTATTAGCTTGATTTCGTACATGTCCATAGCCCTGCATCAATAATTCAGATTTTGAGTGAACAGCATGCTTTTTCAGCTTAGCTCTTGCCTTGCACATACGTTTGAAATCATTAGTCAACCAAGGGCAGAATTTGTCAGAAACACGTCTGTTACGTGTTTGGGCATGTTTTTCGAGGATAAGAGAGAAAATGCTAGTCCAGGTATTCACTATAACATTTGTATCGTCTGTATTCCGCACGATGCCTCTCCAGTCGACGCCTACAAGTTCTTTGAGAAACTCGGTTTGGTCAAAGTTCTTCATTTGCCTGGAAGAAATATTTTTGTGTTGCCTTTTGGCAGCACCACGGAATTTCCTAATGCAATAGACCAAGTAATGATCACTGAAAGAAGATTTATGTATTCCAGAAGATACTATGTTAGTTTTGCTTGTCGTAGCAATATGATCTATTAGAGTAGTAGTGATTAGTGTCTCACGAGTAGGGCTTTCTATTAACTGGTGAAAACCAAATAGATTATATATTTCTAGCAAACGAAGAGAATGTGTTGGAAGGTCATTTGAATCTGCGTTCCCCTCTTTGGAATATTTAGGCAGAATATCACAGTTTGTATCACCTAGAAGAATAATTTCCTTATCTTCCCTGTCAAAAAATTGAAGGCTTTCCTCTATCTGATTGAAAATGTCAAAACATACGTTAGGGCGCCTGTACCAAGCCATGACCACGAAAGAAACAGCACGAATAGGTGTAATCTCAACGCATATAAGTTCTAAAGCTGAGCTAGGAAGGTCTTCACGCACAGTGGTCTTATCTAACAAATTATCCTTTAGATAGATTGCCACACCACCCCCAAGGCGGTCACGATCGCACCTTTTGATAGTGTACCCCTCGATATTTACCATGAACAAAATATAATGCTGAACTTGTCATATCCTGCTGTCTTTGCATTGCTATTTTTATCAAGGACTTATGTGGGCTTAGACCCTTTTCACACTGACAAGTTAAGACCTCGTTTTCACTGTGCCGGTGAATTTTATTCACTTCAAAATCCGTTCAGCTAGGTGTCGCGTTTACACAAGACCTAAGCTATCCACACGAATTTGGGAGCGGCTATCCGAACAAATTAGTTCACTTAGGAAAGTGTATGCAATTTGTTCAGATATCTATCTTGTATAGTGTAAACAGCTTTATCCGGATGAATTTTATTCACATTCCTTTTCAGGTAAATTTTGATCCACAAGGAGGCTTTTTCAATGGGGGGGGGGGGGCAGTCAAACTCATGAATGATTGAAGTAGCGCCAATCTAATTCCTGGTAAAGATGACTGCATTTTCGAAACATACTTTCACGAATCTGCTGATCGACTTCGTCAATGACAGTCGCATTAGCTTACTAATTAGTAGGTTTCCCTCTACTTGGCCAGGTCAGCTTCTAAGCATCTTTAACTTTGACCAGCGAACTTTGACCGAGTTAATGTAAGTTTGCAACTTTCTTTGACTACTGTGAACGAGAAGCAGTTTATGTCAACTTTTTGATGATTATACGAATCATGGGAGTTTACAATGTTCGGTGCGTGATTTTCCTCGCGAGACTACAGTTATCCGGCACAGTGTAAACGGGAGCGCAAAATGGACAAAATTTGTGCCGCCCAGCGTAAATGCAAATCAATCCGAACAAATCTTTTGCGGATAAAATTGATCCGGCACAGAGTAACGGGAATGGCTATCTGTAAAAAGGGGATCTCATCTCATCTCTTCTGGAGGTGCATGCACCATTAAAGCGCAGAAAAATAACAAGCCATCACGCTCCTTGGATTACTGTAGAAATAAAAAACCTGATGAACGAACGTGATCTAGCAAAAAAGAGGTCCGAGAAAGATGCTTCTTATTGGTCAGACTATAAGAAGTTACGGAATAAAGTCACCTCTGAACTACGTGCCAGGGTACAGGAATACTACTATAACCTTATTGATGAAGCCCAAAACAGTCTGAAAGCTATGTGGAAAACAATAAATAAGGTTTCACATAAGGACTCAAATCACACTGTAACTCAAAACATCATTTTTTTTGAAGGCACAGAACTAAAATCAGCTTCACAAATTTCAGAAGCTTTCAACAAACATTTTACAACGGTTGGACCTAAGTTAGCAGAGAAAATAGAAACTCAGCCTTCCGATGACCCTCTTAAGTACCTTGGAGATAAAACCGGAGGAACCAAATTTAAGCTACAGCCAGTAAATGTAGGGTATGTAGAACGTGCTATAAAAGCTCTGGATAACTCGAAGTCTCCTGGTGCTGACAGAATCCCCGTCAAAATACTGAAAGATGCCATAAACTTAGTTTCGAAACCACTGACACTGATATACAATGCATCTTTAGAACGGGGTATTTTCCCCGGATCTGGAAATTAGCCAGAGTAACACCTATTCATAAGGCGGGCACGAAAACAGATGTAAACAACTACCGGCCTATTTCAGTGTTATCAGTTGTGTCAAGGATTTTAGAAAAGATTGTACACGACCAAATAATGGAGATTCTAAAGGAACAAAAAAGGCTTTGTTTAAACCAGTATGCGTTCCAAAAACTACACAGTACACTGACATGTCTATTGAATGTTATAGACCCGTGGTTCAAGAACTCTGATGAGGGAAAAATAAACTTGAGTATATTCCTTGATCTCAAGAAAGCATGCGATACCGTTGACCATAAAATCCCATTGTCGAAGTTGCGAGAGTATGGTGCTGAAGGTGCCTCCCACAGCTGGTTCACTTCTTATCTGACCAATAGGGAGCAGTTCTGTTATTTTGACGGATACACTTCCAGCAAAAGCAGCATTGAGTGTGGTATTCCGCAGGGCTCGTGTTTGGTACCCTTACTCTTCATACTATACATTAATGGTTTTGAGAATTGTCTAAAAAGCACGATCCCAAATATGTATGCTGATGATACATGTGTGAATATCGCATCAGAAAACCTGAATGAATTTCTAACAGATTTGAAAAACGAGCTGGAAAATGTATCGAATTGGATGAGGATTAATAAACTTAGTTTGAATGCCAGCAAAAGTGAATACATGGTTATAGGCCACAGGCGACAACTAAATAAGATAGGTAATGATTTGCCAGATCTTGTCCTCAATAATGAAGTTATCAAAAGGGTTGACAAGACAAAATACCTAGGGATCAACATCGACGAAAGCCTTAATTGGAAAGAACAGTACAAAGCTATCAAAAAAAAGCTGAAAGGGGGCTTGAGCTCCTTAAGAAAGCTGAAAAACATCCTTCCGCAAAGGAAACTTGATCAAGTTTACAAAGCTCTCTTTGAAAGCCATCTTCGCTATGGTAACATCGTTTTGAGTACTCTTTCCAACACCAAACTATCCCAATTGCAACGATTACAGACAAGGGCAAAGAAGCTAATAGCGAATGCCAAGTATAAGGACGGATGGACTTGCAAATGGCTCTCTGTAAAGTCACTGATCTCCTTTGACCAAGGAGTGATGACATATAAAATCTTGCATGACCTCTGTCCCGAAAATCTTCGTCATAAGTTCACTGAAAGATCCATGATTGCAGAGTATAGAACCAGAAACCATGGAGATCTGCAAATTCCTAAAGTTGTGTTAGAATATGCAAAGCGAAGTTTCTACTTCTCTGGTGTCAAAAACTGGAATGATATCCCCGACAACATTCGAGAAAGAGACTCAATCGCTCGTTTAGAACAGGTCTTAGAGATTATCTTTTGAACCTTTCACAGGACCCAAACACGACCCCTTGGTAGAGCAGCAATATTCCGATTTTTTTTTCTTTTCTCACATTATTTTATAGAAATATCATTAATAGGGTATTAATTTGCTGAAAGGATCTCGTGTGTTTTAAACAATGATAAGATGAAATGAATGAATGGGAATGGAACGGGGAATGGAACGGGGAATGGAATGGGGAATGGAACGGGCAATGGAACGGGGAATGGAATGGGGAATGGAACGGGGAATGGAACCGGGAATGGAATGGGGAATGGAACGGGGAATGGAAGCTTTTTACAAAACTTTTGATCAGTAACAATTCATTTCAATGTTTGAAACCACATTGGTCTTGAAACATAGCCAAAAATGGTCTCTGTCCAAAAAATGTGCATTTTGCAGTGACAAAGTGTAAAACTTACATTGCCACTGCATCTCCTTCTTCTACCGTTTTTTGGTGATTTGGTAAAGATTTTTACCGAGAACTGAATGTTTCCGTAATTGCATAACTAAAAGCTTTTAAAGCTACCAAGCCCCATCCCCGAGATGCCTCTTTCTTCTAAGCCAAAATTGTGAATAAGACCTCTCTGTCTATTAAGCCCCACCCCAAGTACATATATCAAATGCGAAAAGTTGGGAAAAGTTTTGAAAACTTTGCTCTGAACTTTGTAGTGCGGTATCATAACGTTGTATCTAATTATTTGGTACAGGAAATTTTAGCAGAGTTTCTTAAAGTCATAACTTCAATTTCACATTTCACTAAGAGCTTCAAATATGGCATTTTGAGCCCAGAGAATTGCATGATAGAACAAACTCATCAATACAAATTATCCATTTCGCATCTTTTAGGTTAGTGGTGCCCTTTTTTTATTACATTTGCAATTCATAATCAAAAAGTGCATTTTCTGCTCCTAATTTTCAGAAAGAGACTACTGGAGTTTCTTATCAGCGTTTTGATATGAATAGATAATGATAGAATTATAAAAAAAAGTAGATGATTTCCTGAACTAATTCCTCCTCTTTGTAAACGTTCTAAAATGATTTTGAATGGTTGCAGCTTTTCTTGTTTGCTTGGGCATGGAATTGTTTCGTTCAAATCTTACGGTAAGGGAAAGGTCCTTTCTCTAGAAAGGTGCATTATGCATGCAGTCTGTAATTTCAGTTTTCAGTTTTGGCAATGATTCGATGATCTCAAACTTTTCACTGCTGATGACAGATAAATTTGCACTTCGATCACGTTTTCTTCCCCACACAAACGGCGTCAGATAGTTGTCATTTTTCGGAATTTCATTTCATATCAAGACAATGTATGCTTGGCTAATCCTATAAGGGTCATAGTATTTGAATTGTGCTTTTCTTCGCATGCCTCATCTTTTGTGGAGATCACCAGGCCCCTGCCCCGGCCCTCTAAACCATGGCCACTGGTCCCAAATATTGAAGTATTGTGTGATGTCACTTCTGTTACATCTGTCCTCTCTGATCTGTCTGCTTGCCATTTTATTGGAGAAAGTCACAATGCTTGAAGCCTTCAAAGGCTCGAGAAGCTGCATCAAATGGAATGAGAGAACTTCGAGGGCACGAGTGGGTCATCTGAGTCTTGCAAAATAAGTTGCACACGATTTCCTAAATAACCGCAAATGTGCATACTCACTGGTTTCACATTCAATTTTTCTGCATTCTTTTATTGTTTACAAAACTTTGGCTTTGAAATGAACAGATCAACCGCAAACCATTCGAGATTGCTCCTTACTTTTGACCCTCAGAAAGGAATTCACAGTTTTCAGAGTGTGACAGGGATGTAGGAAGCATCTCAAACTTGGGGGCACGACACTTCGAGGGCACGTTTTCCTTAAGAAAAGGGGGACATTGTTTATTTGGAAAGGGCAATTCTTTGTTTATTGCAAAATCTTGGAGGGCACGCACGTGCTCCTACGTCCATGACCAAAGTGGATTGAAGCAAAGTGAACATACTTTGAAACGGAGTAATACTCAGAAAAGAAAGCAGATGAAAATATTCGTCAGTCATTTGGAATATAAGTGGAATTTTGAAGTTTGCTCTTTAAATTGTCTTTACAAACTTTTTTATAAGAAACTAGAATCAGGCCATAGTACCAGAAATTTCTTAATTTAACATGAAATTCTGTCCATTTTAGTATCTGAAGTTTCTTAATTGGTATATTATTTTTTGAATGCATGAATTATCAATGTGGTTGCAAACACTGCTGCAGATATGTTTCTCGACATTTAAGCACAAAATAAGAATAAACATATTCGGTTATATTGAAAACACGAATGGTCGGTGAATACAGTAAAAACTCGCGTATAAGAACCTAGTGATGAAGAACCTACAGGCTGAAATTCTGAAATTTAGACGCCCAACAAACAAGAACCAATTCAGCCTGAAAATTGAAATAGGTTCTTATTCATAGAATTCACCAAATTTAGATACAAAAACTTCAGCTGCTTTGTCATCAAGCCTATATGGCCTGCTACTGTCATATGTGCAAATTGCAAAGAACTTTATAGATGCTTTCAAAGCTTTTCATTGCATTCTGTAAAATTTCTGATTCTTCCATGGACTGCCGTTATGAATGAGGCCGCTATGAATGAGAAAGTTTCAATCTAAACAAAAGAAATACCTGAATGCCCTGAATAAAATAAGAACCAATTTAAGAACCTGAACAGCCTAATTTCCCACTAAATACTCAATATATAAGAACCTAATCAGGCTGACTTGCATAATTGCAGGTTCTTATACGCGGGTTTTTACTGTATTGCTCATGAAGGTTTAACGATACATTTTCACACAATATAGGAATCCACGCTTTTTGCTGTTAAAATTTTGACCATCTTAGTATTAGTTTCTTATAAACCTGTTTCTTATAAAAAAACGTGTATTTGAGCTAGTAATATCAATAACATTGCTTTGCTCACAAGTGAAAATGAAAAAAGGGTCCCATGTTGACTAAAGCCACTGGGGTAGAAGCACTAATTTTCCTTTCACTGCTGGGACAAGCAAAAGGGCATACTGAAGCAAATTTCCCACTAGTCAGTAAGGGGGGGGGGTCACTGGGGTTTTGCGGATAGCGGATATCGGGCTGTTTTGGGTGCGGAAGTGCGGAAATCAATCATCATTTCTGCGGTTTGCGGATATTGGCTGCATTTTTGCGGAATGCGGATATTTCTGCAAATTTAATATTACTTGCTAAAAAATAGCAGATTTGATGCTCATTTCACGACTGAAAGGCACTAAAACAAATGAAAACAATACACATCACGAAGATCTGGAGACAATAGCCACATTAACAACAACAACAACAACAACAACAACAACAACATTTTTGAGCGAAACAATTACTCATGATGACAGCAAGACTTCTTTCATGTGATCGGTCACGTGCAAAATAAAAGAAAGTGGTGTGCTTTCGTTGATCATGTTGGGATTAAATATATGACGCAGGAAGACTTTGCTCATAGGCCCAACAAACAACGGAAATAGTTAATTTATTTCTGAGGATTTGCGGAAATAGGGCAGAAAAATTGCGGAAATGCGGAATCGGATACCCCCCAGTGACCCCCCCAATAAGTTAGGCTGCGTTCACATTAAAGGCTTGTTTTTGATGCGTATACGCGCTTTTTTTTTCGTTTATATTGACATGTCCCTTGGATCCCATATAGCTGGTTGGGTTTTGCTTCTGAAATGAAAAGCTCAAAATCCATCTCGCTTGCACGTGCGTGTAAGTAATCTGCTTGCTAACCATCGCTATTTTTTGTATGAACGAGCTTCTTTCCGCATGCAAATATTTTGCAGTCCGAACACACGAAAGGAATGCTACACTCACAGAAAAAAGGTGGTTTCTGCAGTACCCCTTAGGGTACTCCAGTCGGGTACAAATATGGTACCCTTTAGGGTACTGTGGAGTACCCTTTGTGAGGGTACTCTGGAGTACCCTAGATATGGAACTTCAGAGTTCCCCCAATGCTACTTCAGAGTTCCCCTAATGGTACTTCAGAGTTCCCCTAATGGTACATCAGAGTTCCCCTAATGGTACTCCAGAGTACCCCTAATGGTACTTCAGAGTTCCCCTAATGGTACTCTAGAGTACCCCTAATGGTACTTCAAAGCTCCCCTAATGGTACTTCAGAGCTCCCCTAATCGTACTTCAGAGTTCCCCTGATGGTACTTCAGAGTTCCCCTAATGGTACTCCAGAGTACCCCTAATGGTACTTCAGAGTTCCTCTAATGGTACTTCAGAGTTCCTATAATGGTACTCCAGAGTACCCCTAATGGTACTTCAGAGTTCCCCTGATGGTACTTCAGAGTTCCCCTGATGGTACTTCAGAGTTCCCTTAATGGTACTTCAGAGCTCCCCTAATGGTACTTCAGAGCTCCCCTAATGGTAATTCAGAGTACCCCAAATGGTACTTCAGAGTTCATCTAATGGTACTCCAGAGTACCCCAAATGGTACTTCAGAGTTCATCTAATGGTACTTCAGAGTTCCACTAATGGTACTTCAGAGCTCCCCTAATGGTACTCCAGAGTACCCCTAATGGTACTTCAGAGTTCCTCTAATGGTACTTCAGAGTTCCTCTAATGGTACTTCAGAGTTCCTCTAATGGTACTTCAGAGTTCCTATAATGGTACTCCAGAGTACCCCTAATGGTACTTCAGAGTACCCCTAATGGTACTTCAGAGTTCCCCTGATGGTACTTCAGAGTTCCCCTAATGGTAATTCAGAGTTTCCCTGATGGTACTTCAGAGCTCCCCTAATGATACTTCAGAGTTCCCCTGATGGTACTTCAGAGTTCCCCTAATGGTACTTCAAAGCTCCCCTAATGATACTTCAGAGTTCCCCTGATGGTACTTCAGAGTTCCCTTAATGGTACTTCAGAGCTCCCCTAATGGTACTTCAGAGCTCCCCTAATGGTACTCCAGAGTACCCCAAATGGTACTTCAGAGTTCATCTAATGGTACTTCAGAGTTCCACTAATGGTACTTCAGAGTTCCCCTAATGGTACTTCAGAGTTCCCCTAATGGTACTTCAAAGCTCCCCTAATGATACTTCAGAGTTCCCCTGATGGTACTTCAGAGTTCCCTTAATGGTACTTCAGAGCTCCCCTAATGGTACTTCAGAGCTCCCCTAATGGTACTCCAGAGTACCCCAAATGGTACTTCAGAGTTCATCTAATGGTACTTCAGAGTTCCACTAATGGTACTTCAGAGCTCCCCTAATGGTACTTCAGAGTTCCCCTAATGGTACTTCATAGCTCCCCTAATGGTACTTCAGAGCTCCCCTAATGGTACTTCAGAGTTCCTCTAATGGTACTTCAGAGTTCCTCTAATGGTACTTCAGAGTTCCTCTAATGGTACTTCAGAGTTCCCCTGATGGTACTTCAGAATACCCCTAATGGTACTTCAGTGTTCCCCTGATGGTTCTTCAGAGCTCCCCTAATGGTACTCCAGAGTACCCCTAATGGTACTTCAGAGTTCCTCTAATGGTTCTTCAGAGTTCCTCGAATGGTACTTCAGAGCTCCCGTAATGGTACTTCAGAGTTCCCCTGATTTACTTCAGAGTTCCCCTGATGGTACTTCAGAGTTCCCCTAGTGGTACTTCAGAGTACCCCTGATGGTACTTCAGAGTAATGGTACTCCAGAGTACCCCTATTGGTACTTCAGAGTTCCCCTGATGGTACTTCAGAGTAACCCTAATGGTACTTTAGAGTTACCCTAAAGGTACTCCAGAGTACCCCTAAAGGTACTCCAGAGTACCCTTAAAGGTACTCCAGAGTACCCCTAAAGGCACTCCAGAGTACCCCTAAAGGTACTCCAGAGTACCCCTAAAGGTACTCCAGAGTACCCTTAAAGGTACTCTAGAGTACCCCTAAAGGTACTGCAGAGTAGCCCTAAAGGTACTCCAGAGTACCCTTAAAGGTACTCTAGAGTACCCCTAAAGGCACTCCAGAGTACCCCTAAAGGTACTCCAGAGTACCCCTAAAGGTACTCCAGAGTACCCTTAAAGGTACTCTAGAGTACCCCTAAAGGTACTGCAGAGTAGCCCTAAAGGTTCTCCAGAGTACCCTTAAAGGTACTCCAGAGTACCCCTAAAGGCACTCCAGAGTACCCCTAAAGGTACTCCAGAGTACCCCTAAAGGTACTCCAGAGTACCCCTAAAGGTACTCCAGAGTACCCTTAAAGGTACTCTAGAGTACCCCTAAAGGTACTGCAGAGTAGCCCTAAAGGTACTCCAGAGTACCCTTAAAGGTACTCTAGAGTACCCCTAAAGGCACTCCAGAGTACCCCTAAAGGTACTCCAGAGTACCCCTAAAGGTACTCCAGAGTACCCTTAAAGGTACTCTAGAGTACCCCTAAAGGTACTGCAGAGTAGCCCTAAAGGTTCTCCAGAGTACCCTTAAAGGTACTCCAGAGTACCCCTAAAGGCACTCCAGAGTACCCCTAAAGGTACTCCAGAGTACCCCTAAAGGTACTCCAGAGTACCCTTAAAGGTACTCTAGAGTACCCCTAAAGGTACTGCAGAGTAGCCCTAAAGGTACTCCAGAGTACCCTTAAGGGTACTTGAGAATGCATCTAAATTATTATAATTTCCTTCGGAAAGAATCAACGGGAGTCAGTAACAAAGAAGAAAATACGATCATTGTCTTGCTATCATGACCTTGACTGGCTTCACATGAAAATGTAAAACAAAAATATTTCGCGTTGTTCAACGTTAGTTAATTGATATACGAATGCTGTACAGAACGCTAAAACTTCAGCTTGCTATAAAATGTCTGGCTGCTTCTTTGCAAGATAAATTAAAGCTACAAAAGAGTTGCTAGTTACAGAATTACAGAAGGCTAGAAGCACTACACTTTTATATTATGTGTTCTTAACGTTAATAATTTCCATTTAGTAGTGGTGGCGCCAGGTAGGGCTAGAGGGAGGTTACAGCCCCCTGTTAGAAGCATCTATCTCCCCTGTCGGAGGAAATTTTGCGTTTCTGTCGGAGGAAATTTGGCAAAATCAAACAAAATGATGTACGAAAACTGCATTTTGTGGTCATTTCAGCCCCCCTGTCGGAAGTTCCAGCTCCTCCATCGGAAGATCTCTGGCGCCACCCCAGAGATCAGGTATGACACTGAATCATTTATAATGATTAATAAACAATAACCTGAGTGCACTTTTCTTCTTACGAGAAACAAACTCTCTGCCTTCAGTGTTTGTGTTTCTTATTTTGTCAAATCCGGCCTTACATGTTTCTTAAATGTTTCTTAAATTTTTCTTAAAATTATTGAGATTTCCAACAACTGTCCATGACAATGAATGACAGGAAACGAGATGTTTCTTTTCCTGCATCAAGGGAAAAAGATCCCTATTGTGTCCTTACTATTTTTCCCGGTTAATCAAATTTTAGTGATTTTTTCAAATGGGGAGCACTTTATGGATGCTATTTGTATTTTGCTTAGGGTAAAACCAGCTCTTTTCAAGTTTACTTTTGAAGCTCAGCCTGCCTGTGTTTCTTAAATGTTTCTTATTCTTGATCTGATTTGAGCTCATTTGTTTTATAAATGTGTTTCTTATAAGAAAAAACCCTGTAATCTTGCAGCATTGTCCAAAATGTTTTAAAGTAAAAAATATTTTTATGATATTCATCAGGACTCAGGTAATAAGCACTTGTTTCCAGATCATATAACCAGTCAAGTGACGTAATGAGCATCATCATCATCTTCATCATCATCATAGATTATACTAGGCAACATTTAAAGGAAAAATAGCTACGTTACAACTAACTTGGGCTAAACTTCAACCCTATCAGGCCTAGGGTATTTGATGCTCTACGAAGCCTAGGGGGCGGGGCTGATTCGCCCCCTTAATTTATTTCTGTTCTGGACAACTTAAAGCCTTGAAACTTTGCATGTATATAGAAAATCTTATGGTGAATGAAAAGATGAAATCTATTTTTAAAAATATCACGTGACCTTTCCATGACATCACATTGTTCAAATTCCAAAGTCATTAGGGCTCAGTACTAAATATGTTCAATCGTTGATTGTGAGGAAACAAAAGCACTATGTCAAAAAAATATTTGCTCTGTAAAGAAAAATTAATAAAGAGTGATGAGGTCATCACACAGGAATACAAAGAAAGTGCGCATGCGTGGCTCAAAAATCCGCAAAACCATACGTTCAAATTAAAAATTAGCTAATTTGTTGGATGGAGCATCAAAAGTAGTATGCATTCTTATCTTTTCATAGTTTTATCACATTAGCTGTAGATTTTATTAGGAATTATTCAAAATTTTACGCATACATTTCTCGAATACCGATCGCGTTTACCCCCTGGTAAAAATCTACAGACGAAAAACCGCTAGGGGGGCTGATTCAGCCCCTCTAGGCTTGATAGGGTTAAACTACAAACTACAACTGACGACCACCATGGAAAGAAGAGGCTGGAAAACTACTGGCTTGTTGTCAGGGCAAAACAAACTAACTGCTCTTTTTTGTGCAATACATAATAGTGTGCGCCGGCTCTCCTGTATTGTTTTCTTACTAACAAAATGTACCCATTTGCTGTAGCTGATATGCACAAACCTTCAAGGTTACGACCCACGACTTTAGCAAAATGATAAAGGTAAAACAGTATATTTTTTGACAAAGAAACAAACATAGAGAAAGCTATCTTCGTTGGAACTTAAGCACTGAATTGATATCTTGCTTCGCTGTAAATTTCTTTGGCTGCCCCTACCCCTATTGCCCCTTCCCTGTATCTGTATAGTAATGTTCCATTGAGACGTCTGTAAAGTCGTCCAAAATTGATCTCAGGTAGTTTTGACTTTAAACTTGAGCCAGGAAATACCCAAATGGTGAGGCCTTGGGGGTCGGAGCAACTTCCTCCCCCTTCCCTTCATAGATTTGTGAAACAACCAAGCATCAGGTCCTACCTAAATTACGTAAAGGGAATCAGTAATTTGCTGCCATTTTTCGATTTCCCGTGTAGGTGGCTGGAATCAGCCTATCATAGCCTGCGCGCAGACTCTACCCAAAGGAAAAGCGCAGACTTTGCCCAAACCTGCGCGCAGGCTAGCCTATCAGGGAAGGCGCCAGACATTATCTGAGAGAAGGGCAAAGCGAAAATCTAGCTTTCAGATAGACTTATTACAGTTGACGAAATGAACTTGGGGCAAATCTGATGTCAATCTTGATTTTGATTTGAATTCTTTCTGAATAATATCAACAAAACAGTGCAAGTAAATCGTGATAGATGATGAAGAGGACATTGTTCTTATTTGTTACCACTGATGACAACAATATTGGCTTGGAAAATTGGTTTTTTTAAATCGCATTTTTAGGGGCCAGTCATTATCAACGCTGGGTAGGGGGCCAGAAGATATTCAGAGGGGCCACCCAAAATTAGGGCAGTGAAAGGGGGGCCACTCAAAGCCTTCAGTGTAAAATAAGGGGCCGGGTGATTCCATGTCAATGAGGGCCAGCTTGTTAACCATGTAATCTTAGATTTTGCTGAATTTTCGTTTGTGATTTAAGTATGATGATAGTAGCAACATAACCAAATTTCTGCTTTCTACCATTTGTCGTTCTGGGAATATCGTAACTCATAGATTTGACATTTTTGGGCCTACATCTTTATTGGCAGCCATTTTGAATTGATACTTTTCATAAAATTAGCAATCTTTTGATCAACTCCTGAGAATTGTGTCATCCAAATGTGGTTTCCATACAAATGTGAGGTGGCAAACACAAAGATAGCCTGGAAATATTGTTAAATTAAGTAGATATGACCATAAATGCACAAATAAACTTTGATTGCACAATTTTCTTTTGTTCATATTTCACTGATTTTGTTGATGTTGCTTGAATTTGACCAAACTGATCTTTTGCAAGCTCAAAGAAGACACATACACCTACTTTCATGGAAAGAACCTTCTTGGACAAACCTGTCATTAAGGATTTATCCATGTTTAAACATTTTTGTATATATTTTATTGCGCACAACAACAACAACTATGTTTGTATTTTAGCATTTTGTTGTGATATAATTTTGTTGTTGTTGTACGCAATACAAATATACACTAAAATGTTTAAACATGGATAAATTCTTAATGACAAGTTTGTCCAAAGAGATTTTTTCCACAAAAGAAGGTGTGTGTGTCTACTTTGAGCTTGCAAAAGATCAGTTTAGTCAAAGTCAAGCAACATGAAAAACATTAGTGAAATATCACCAAAAGCAAATTGTGTAATCAAAATTTATTTGTGCATTTATGGCCATATCTACTTAATTTAACACTATTTTCAGGCTATTTTTGTGTTTGCCACCTCACATTTGTATGGAAACCACACTTGGATGACACACTTCTGAGGAGTTGATCAAAAGATAGCTAATTTTATGAGAAGTGTCAATTCAAAATGGTTGCCAATAAAGATTTAGGCCCAAAAATGCCAAAACTTTGAGTTACTATATTTCCAGAACGACAAATGGTAGAAACCTGAAATTTGGGTATGTTGCTACTATCATCATACTTAAATCACAAACAAGAAATCAGCAAAATCTTAGAGTATAGGGTTCATTTTTTTTTTGTCCCAGTTTGAAGTAGAATTACCTGGCCATGAAAACTTAACAAAGCTGATCCCAGCTATCTGAAATGCTAAAGCGTCACCCTTTTATGATCTTTGTTTGTGCCTTGCGTTTTTGCGCAAAGTATCATATTTTATATAAAATCTCCAGGTGCACTGCCACCTTTTCTCTTGAAAGTATTTCTATGTCATTTTTGCTTCACTTGCCATCAGAAAACATGCTTGGGAATATTTCATCAAATTTGATACAGAGAGGGCCACCACAAATTGCAGCTAAGTAATCAGGGGCCCTTGAAAATCTTAATGACAATTTGAAGGGGTTATGAAAAATGTTTATTATTCCTAAAAATATCTTCCAGCCCCCTACCGGACATTAATAAAGACTGGTCCCCTTACAATAATCTTTCGTAAAATGCTTGAGATTTGATTTCAGATTTCTTATCTGCTATTATTGTCATTCAATTGTTGTCATTCAATTCATATTGTTGTCAACATACTGTTTAGTCAGCAAACATTGCATAGATCTTTTTAATTGTTTCAGATATTACACTTTTATAATAAGAAACTTTGCTCAGGCCATACTAAAAGTTTCTTGATTTAACATGAAATTTTGTTCATTTTGATACTAATAGTTTCTTAATTGGTTTCTTATTCTCTAAATGCACAAATTATCAATGTGGTCTATAACACTGGTGCAAATATTTTTCTTGGCATTCAAAGCCACCCCTTCAACGGTGGCATTTTACTGCACACGAAAAGAAGAAAATTATCTTAATAAAGACAAAACTGTTTCTGCAATGTTGAGCTCCTTGAAAAACTGTTCATCTTATCCATTCTTCTCGATCATTCATATTCCTCTTTCCATTGAGCACTCCATTCATCATTCAATTTCATCATTCTGTCTTACAGTTTCATCCCTTCATTCCACCCTAATCACTACATTCTTCAATTTCATATCATCAGTCCAACCTATTACACCTCTCTGGCCACAAGTCCTACGTTTTTACCATCTTGATTTAACAGCCTTGTCTTCATTTTAAGTTTCAGGAAATCGTTCACTTCATGTTAAGTTTCAGGCAGTCATTCATAAGAGACAGGGGACTAAGGGGGTTGCAGCCCTCCCAGCTTTGGAAGAGTTTGCAAAAATCAGCCATAATAGGGCAGAAAATCAGCCTAAAGTTGGGCAAAATTTTCGTAAACAATGGATCTTTTATCGGGCAGCCCCCCCCCCCCGTAAAGTATATTTTCCGCTACGCTTATGCCTAAGAAGATTACAATTGTTTCGTTCCAATTTTCAAAACACAGAGCGTTTCACAGCTTTGACACTCATTCCAACGTTTCTCCATTTTCATGTGATTTTTGTTTGGCATCTTTTGCTTGCCTTGACCTACTTTGACTTCTGGCTTTACCAAGTCTAGATTGTCTGTTTCTTGAAAACTGCAAAGATAAATTCAATTCCATAGCATCACCACAGGTGCCAGACCTGACAAGAAAGTTCAGGAAAATAGGGTTCTTAGAAATAAACTTTGTTATAGGTACAGTCTTTGGAAGACTTGAAAATTCTTAGAACCAAATGACCTAATCGTTACCAAAACATGAATTAGATGTGAATAAAAGATATCAAAGAAGTCTCGAAAAATTCAAAGAAACTGTACCATGTTGAAAATGCTAGGGCAGCAGGCTTGCGTATGTTGGTCAAGGAACTGACCTACTACAAAATGCAAGTTGGGATTCAGGTAGAGAATACTATTTCCTAAGCAAGCAGAACGGCAAGTATGTATAGATGTATTTCTTGCTGCCTTTAGGTCTATTCCATGTACCCGACGTCATAACAACGGTAGGTACGTCAACCGATTCGTAGGCCAGATAATCTTTTGAAAAAGGCGATATGAAAAAAACCCAATGCTCCTTTGTGGGTAAAATTTCAGTAAGGTGAAATAACGAAACACGGCTAGGATGAGTTTGCTCTCAACTCAGTGGGAGACGCATTTTGGCAAGTCGATAAACCTGCAACGCGTAGCCAACTTTCTCGGGACTTTCTCCCTATTTCAGATAAAGTTAATGAAACAATTGTATGCCAGTAAAATGCATCATCTTACACATCAATAATATTTTGTCAATTCGGATGAAATAAATTCATTAAAGCTTACCTTCTTCGCGATATTCTTTCCTTTCTTTCCTTCAAACCTTCGCTGCAGGAACGAAACTTCAAAGTTCAACCGTGTTCAAGAGAAGAAGATAACGCAAATACATTCCATTTTCGAACACTTTGCGTAAGTCACGTGACATTTTCAGTCGTAAGGGTACTCTGGAGTACCTTTTCTGGCCTGAAGTACCCTAGGGTATTCCAGAATACCCTCAAAGTACCCTTCAGGGTACTCTAGATGACCTAAGGGTACTCTAGGTGCTGAAGTACCCTAAGGTACCATATAGTACCCCTGAAAACCACCCTTTTTCTGTGAGTGTATGGCGGGAATTTGCAAGAGCGTGCAAAAAATTATGCAATTTGAACGCAGCCTTAGAAATACCCTGCGTGAACAAGCGATTTTGAACTATGGTTATTTAGGGGTAAGAGATACAAATGTGAAATATAAGCCGTAAAAAACAAGAAACATGATATGATCGAAAAAAATTACGAATCATTTTAAGTAACAGTGTTCAAGATTACTTAAGTTATACAAAAACCGAAAGAATCGATTTGTGAAACAGAGCTCAACTGACATAAGAAATAATAGATGCACACAATTTGATTCCCCATTCCATTCCCCGTTCCATTCCCCGTTCCATTCCCCTTTTTACAGATAGCCTAACGGGAATTAGGTTATAGTATGCTGCATTCATAGTGGTCAATCCAGCAAGTCGACCGCCGGATTAACAGTCTCGGTGTGAATAGGGTATTAGACTTCTTTTAATCCACACGAATTTTGCCCTTTTAGCCCGTAACTCAAGTTTGGCTATTTTCTTTCTGCTTTTGTTACTTAGCAACGAATTATAGTGGGGTCCGTTTGACCATAGAGCTGCAACCACACTAGCTCCCTCCCTGCTACACTTATGTTAGCAACTTTAGATGGGAAACAACTTAGAACATTCTGGTTCCTAAAGGGGGAACTATCTACCACAATAATATGAACAATTATCAGCAAATAGCAAAATTTCCCATATTTTGAGAACTTCTTCTTTCTTCAATCTTGGAATAGCCATGGGACTCTCCAAAGGATCCCCGTCCAACCAGTCATCAGTTACTCAAGATCTAATACGAGGGAAGAGAGAAAGCTAAGCTTTATGTTTTGAGAATTCTCTGACGTTGTCTTGCCCTTGATTTAAAATCTGATCCAAGTTTCCATAGACAAAGCTTTAGTAATTTTAGTGTCAAATTATATTTGCAAATGCTTTCAGCGAAGGTTAGCGATGCAGCAACCCAACCGTTGTGGATAAAGTCGAGAAAAGTACTTACTTTTGTAGCTTAAATGACCAACTGCAAAGCCTCTTCTTGAAAAGGTTGATCCCTTGGGATGCCTGAAGTACAAATAAATGTATTTCTGTGTTGCATTGAGTGTCCTTGGGGTATGTGTGCCACAAATTCTCCCGCTAACTGAATCGGCGAGCAGCCTTATGGAAGGCTCGGTAGTGAACAGTGTCGAAGACTCTATAAGTGAAAACAATGAGTTAGTCTGGTGGAATTTTTTTAAAATTTAAGATCTATCATAACAATTTGTGAAAAATGCAATCAATTCATATGATATACTGGGTGGTGCAAAATTTGAAATCTTAACAAATTTTCAAATTATATCATATCTCAATCCTTCAACCTCCTTCTTCTGCATCTGTGTCAATTATTGTTAAGTTTGATAAAGATATATGAAAAACAATTCAAGTGATAAAAGGAAAGTATTGGCACCTTAGAACATTTAGACTTTGTGGAAGACAAGAGAATTCTTGCCGGCTGAACTTCATCATAACATCTGTCCTTTTCAAGATTCTCATTCAGACGGCCTCGAGAAACACTAGGTTCTTTTTTGCGGCTTTCTATCCTATTTCATAGGGAAGGAGACAGCGACATCACACCACGACAAGCAACATATTTAGCTACAATATTTACGAAGTATCATAATGTTTTATAAACAATTATGCGGTGTGGATCATAAAAAATTCTGCATGGTGGATGGCACTTCCTCTGATGTGAAGGGAATAAATTGTGGAGTTCCTCAAGGCTCTTGTCTGGGTCCACTCTTGTTCCTGATTTACATCAATGATCTGCCTTTTTCCTTGCAAAAATCCCATGTCAGCATATATGCTGATGATACGGCCATCTCCCTCTCTTCAAAAATTATTGATGACCTACAAAATGACCTAAACTTAGATCTTTTGAAGCTACAGGATTGGTTGCATGCAAACAAAATTTCTCTGAACGTTGTGAAAACGCAGTCACTTATAATAGGCTCTGGTCCAAAAGCCCGTAAGATTGAAAGCCAGCCTGATGCTCCACCATCTTTTTCCATAGGTGACCAGAGCATTAAAATGATTACCAACTCAAGATACTTAGGTGTTCAGATAGATAGTAACCTCAACTGGGACAAACATATAGATACTATCAAAACCAAGGCTAATCCAGCACTTGGACTTATTAAGTATTCTAACAAATATCTTCCATCCGATATGCTCAACAAAATGTATAGAGAAATTGTTGAGCCCCATTTGAGTTACTGTTGTTCCGTTTGGGGCTGCTGTAGTGAATCAAGAATTGACGTCTTGCAAAACATCCAAAATAGAGCGGCAAGAATTGTAAGTAGTAGCCCATACGATGCCTCTGCTGCTCTGATAATTGAGAGCCTTGGCTCGTCAACTATCAGTGATCTTATAAGAAAGGAGACAGCCACGAAATTCCCTTGCACCAAATTATTTGAGAAAACTATTCGCAAAATGTTCGGATGAAAGAGAGCGGTTTCTGCGCTCATCAGAAAATGATCTTAAGACACCGTTCCGAAAAACGACTAGTGGCCAAAGGGCTTTTTCTTGTCGCGGTGCAAAACTGTGCAACAGCCTAGGAAGAGCTATTAGATTGGCCCCCTCCCTGAAAACCTTCAAAGAACAGCTATAGTCGGGGATAACTTTTATTTCATTTTTACGCTCCCTTTTATTGCGTTAGTTTTGTATGCTATTGTAAATTAGGTTAGGTCAGTAATTCTTTTGTTTTGGTATGTATTTTAATTTTTTTGAACAGGTCTGGTTGAAAAAAAAATAGTTATGAACCTTTTAAACCTGTATAAATATTAAAAAATAAATGAAAATATATAAATAAATGTTACCAAAGAGCTAGGGTGCCGGCGGTGGTAATCGGACACTTAAGAGACACTGAGTTTTTAGACAAGAAAAATATATCGCAGACAAAAACTAGAATCATCCAAAAAAGAGCAGCCCTTTCATTATATCTAATCAAAGATTTTTGGTTTTGACTTTGCGTGATACGTCTTTTGGGGTTGATGTTTCTCCTCCTGAGCTCGGCGGTGGTTTTCAGACACCGGCGGTGGTTTTTGGACGGTAAGTTAAAACTGCAGAGTATGCCAAGAGATCACTTCTTTTGATTTATACTATGGAATTATTCATTCTGTTGACTTATCTGCTTAACTTGATGCACTCTGAAAAGCTACAACCTTTTGTCTTTGCTTTTTTTACAACAAAACATACAGGACACACACAAAGCAACACAATTTAACAGAGAACAAATCTTGAATTTTCCAAAATGGGATATTACTATCACTTAAGCTTTTCATTAATATCATAAAACACGAACGGTATTAAAAAAAGGAGGTTCATCCTACATGTTTTAATGCAAAATGAAAACAGTTCTTAACAGTTGAGTGAGTTCAACATTACTTTTGATTGGGGATGCGTTGGTTTTTAAATCAAATTCAGTTATACTTAGATTTGAAAACCTCACGGAAGATGTTTTAGTATTAAGTATCATTTTATGCCAATTTATACAATTTGAGAATAGTTAGATATCTGTGCAAAATTGTATTCTTCTGAATGAAAGAAATGGATAGGTTACCAGAGGAGGTCAAATGACCTTGCCCCAGCTAAGATAGGAATCAAATGTCTTAGCCGATTTTTGCTCGTGGCCCATGGCCGGAAACCTTTAAAGCCTCATTTTCAAGGACCGATCAGACGGTGAATAACCGGGGAAGACAAGAAATGTGTGGAAATTTTTCTCAACTTTACCTACCTTCATAAAACGCAACCAGGACAAAAAACTGCTAGAAATTTCCCAAATTTTTTTCAAGGAATCTACTCGCCAGATGTATAGTGGTTGGGCTATTGACTGGTAATAGGTATAGCGACCAAATTTGGTGTGCTAGTAGTCCCAGGCATGTACTTTCTATGAATATGAAAATTAACCTAAGATTAGCTATCATTTTTGCTAACATCAGCATTTTCCATTGTTTGGTCTCGAAAAGCGGCAGAATCTGTCAAAATCAGCAAAATTGTGACAAAATTAAATTTGGAGCACAATTTCCATCCAAACATGATAATTGTTATAGAATACATCAAATAACACTCTATTACAAAAGAAATTTGCAAAATATTCCACTTCTACTATTTTTTTCGCGATGATTCAGATTTGAGAATTTGCGATTTTTCCAAGGTCAGTCCCAGAAAATTGTCTCCCACCCACCCCTCATTCTTCAATATATGTTAATGAAACTTTTTGACAAGTTGCACAATAAGTAGTTACAAAAGTCAAGAAGTTTCATGGCTATAAAATTCTTCCTAATAAAGTTATTTAAAAAATCTACTAGGGGGGGGGGCAAATTTGCCCCCGAACCAAAATAGGGTTAAAGTTGTGGAATATATCCATCAGGTGCTGTAAGAACGATGTATAGATCAAGAATGTATGATAAAAACTTACGCTTGATGTCAAGGTAATCACTGGTTGAGTAGATGGAATTGCATGAATATAACCCAACTTGCAGATTTACATCCATCAGAGCTATCCGGGTGTCATTTGGACTCCCTCCATCGAATCTCCTATAGCAGTATGACAAGGAAGTATTGCCATATTTATAAGGCCAGCCACTTGTCAATATTATTCCAGAAGAGCTCTTGCCATCATAGCTGGATGCAACGAGAAAAAACCAGGTAATGAAGGAAAGGACATGAAAGTCTGTTACCTTAAGTACTCCTATCAATTGATGGCTCACAATGCACTGATTATTCTTTGCGTCCAATCTTTAAGAAAGAGTCAATAAGTCAATCTATCAACCAATCAATCTATCTATCAATCGATCAATCAATTAATCAATCAATCAATAAATCAATCAATCAACCAACAAATCAATCAAACATTATTATCAATGTGTCAACGTATTTAAAGTACGACCAAAAACTATGTAGAGTTAAAACGCTTTTCCATGCCATTTCGGCTCTATTTTCTTAATAGTAAAGTTGAGGTCTCTTTCGAAAGAGGAAGAGAAGCGTAATATCCTTAAGCATATTCGAAATTTAAACTTACAGAAGAGGGTTGAAATCAAACCTTAAAAAGGCAACTCTTAGCCCACGCAGCCGTCGAGGTTGAAAAATATATGGCTGGGAAGCTCTATTTTAGCTGTATCTAAATCTGTGCTCCGTTTAATTGTTAGCTAAGTGGATTTTTGTCCATAAGCGAAGAAATGACCAAGGGTTAGCAGATTTTAGAAATATTGGTTTCCCAAAAATCGGGGGAAGCAACAAGTCGAATAACAAGTCGAAGCTACGGCATCGAATAACACGACCTTTACCATAGTAAAACTGTATCAGGCATGGAAGGTTATCTTACGGGAGTTTAACCGAGAATCACATTATCGTAATCATTGATGCTTTCCTTGAAAAAATATTCTGTTTGAATTTGGAGTTGTTCGGTCAGGCATCTTAGACAACAATGATTTCTTGAAAAAGCACGTGAAATGTATCGATTGTAATCTCTCAAGCGGCTAGATTCGCAAATGAGAAACACTGCGCTACTGCAAAGGTTCTTTCAAAATCTGTGGGCGTACCAAATTTAATTTTCTTTAGAATCTAAACAAAATATTCCGTGAAGGAAATCAACAACATGTAGAAATAAAAGTGAATTTTGATTGAACTCTCTTGAGACAACCTTTCATGCTCGATACAGTCTAGATGTGATTAGAATCCCTGTTATTTATTGTTGTAGCGACTTAGTGCTTCCCCCGTTATTGAGAAAGCCAGATTGTCCAAAATCTGCTAACCCTTGGCCATTTCTTCGTATGTAGACAAAAACCTATTGGGTAGAAATAAACGGAGCACAGATTTGGATACAGCTAAAGAAGAGTTTCTCAGCCATATATTTTCAAACCTCGACGGCTGCGTGGGCTAAGAGTTGCCTTTCCTGAAGCTTGATTTCAACCCCCTTCTGTAAGCTTAAATTTCAAAAATGCTGCTTAAAGGATATTACGCTTCTCTTCTTCTTTCGGAAGAGACCTAAACCAACAAGGGCAGATTTTGTTTTGAACGAATCAGAACGTTTATTTACATCTGGTCGATTAACCAATCACACTACGCAATCTAACGTCACGTGACGCACTGTGATTTCACGCAAAATTGGAAGCTGTGGGGATAAATACCGAAATGCCCTCTCCCCAAAAATACCACGAATCGAAAAGTGAGTGCATTTGCAAGGGTTGCTAGATATCTAGATCTCCAAAAAGCAAAATTATTATACCAATCATTTGTTGCATCAACTTTCAAGTACTGCCCCTTGATATGGCTTTTCTGCGGAAAAACAGCGAATGAAAACATAGATAGAGTACACAAAAGAGCTCTCAGGGTCCTACTTGACGATCATGAATCCACGTTTGAAGTTTTACTTGCAAAGAACAATGAGACAACTATCCATATCCAAAACATGCGTGTGCTTATGATTGAGATATACAAAACACTCAACTGTAATAATCCATCATTCATGCAGGAGTGTTTTGTCAGAAAGGATACCAAATATGACCTTAGGACGAAAGATCTATTGCAAATTCCTCCTGCATCAGGTTTGGCATTGATTCTATAAAGTTTCGAGGCAGCCTCTTGTGGAACAGCATGCCTGATTTAATAAAGAATACTTCATCAGCTGCAATATTCAAAAGAAATATCCAAAATTTGAATGGAGACAAATGCCAGTGCAAAATTTGTAGATAATGACTATAGACATCTTATTTTATTGAACCATAGGTTTCTTTTTTCAGTAAAATTGTAAATAGTTGGTTTAAATTAGTTCACATTAGATTATTGTAGAACTAGAATTGTAACCAACTTAAAACAAATTGATTATTTTTATTATTATTATTATTATTATTATTATTATTATTATTATTATTATTATTATTATTATTATTATTATTATTATTATTATTATTATTATTATTATTATTATTATTATTATTATTATTATTATTATTATCATCATCATCAAAGGGTGCAAACATTTCTTTAAAATGATAAGGATTTCTAGGGGTTTATCTACTACTATCACTTTATATTTGTTCTTTTTGGGGGAATGAAATGCATTACCTGTGTGTTCTTTACTAAGGAGTAATTCTCGAGCAGAGATCTGCCAACTTTTCTTCCAAGGGGCACTGTACTCATTCGAGAAAGCGTTCGTGATTTTGCAAAACAAAAGGACTTTTTTGGTTTTTCAATGGAATTTTCTAGATCACAAAAGAAGTTTTGCCAAAAGTGTACGAGATTTTAGGAGTGACATGGCCCTCGGTTTTGTTAATTTCAAAACCCTGCCCCCAATTTAACAAGATAAACTCAGGCACTTGCTTCATTTTGCTGGAGAGATGAACTGGCTGCTGACTTCAGCCGCGGCGTCAGCTTGGCAAAAAGATTAGGACTATGCATAGTCCACGCAAACGTACTACGACTATTGCTTTGTTGCTGCTGCAGCTGCTCATTTGTTTTGATCTGTTTTGAAACTGAAACAAAGCCATGGCGGCGAAAGTGGTAGTCAGGTACAGCAATGCCTGCTTGGTGATAGAATAGCATATTTTTGCTTCTTTTTGGCTTCATATAGCAGTGTTATGATCGTCCATGCTTGGATTTAAAAGTGACTTTATTCTCATTCCTCAATAATAAATAGATGGATTGTTTAGCTCAAGTTACTGCTCAAGGTCCTTGCATTATTCATTTTTTGAACATCTCCCTCGTCTTGAGATAGATAAATGGCTCCTTGCTCGCTTTGCCCTAATGATAAAATGTAGCAGATTTGAAAAAGCATTATTACTTGCAGTGCTAAAGTCTGCCACTTCATCATCGCAACTTTTTTTTTTTTTTTTTTTTTATACCACATAAAAGATCTCAACTACAACTAAGTTATTTAAATTTTCTATGGCTGCCATAGCTGGAAAGGACATGATGTCAGCGAGTTCCAACTACGGCAGCCACTTACAATAATTTCAAAATATATACAAACAATTTAAGAACAAAACAAAAAAACAACTCGACCGGGCGTCTCAGAAAGAAGACCCCCCACCAGATAGTCAAATAATCACCCAAACATTATCAGAAAACTGTAGTATGCACTTCTGCTACTCATGGTGCAAATGGGAGTGCTTCTTTACAAGACACCCGTTGCAATTACTACAAATAAACGAAAATGTTGCTGCCGTTTTGTGCTTAAGTTCAATCTGAAAACCTTTTCGTATCTTTGATGAAAGAAATTGTTGCTTCAAGGATTATTCGATTGATGATGACACTGTTCTTTAAGTCTCCGAACAGAAGCAAGTCACACAAAGGTTTATCATCAAGATCGATATTTAAACCAGGGATTTCAGAGAGCCGATCAAAGAGTTCTTGCCGCATCGAATCAAACTGCGGGCAGTGCAGGAGAAAGTGCTCGTTGTCTTCCATGTCATTACCACAAGCACAAAATGGAGTAAGGCTATCAAAGTTGTGTCTAAATTTATGCTCATTCAGCACACTAAACTTTAAACGCAGCTTTGTGAGTAATTTCACGCCTTCAATATCAGAAATATTGTAGACAGAATTTCCCTCCGGTCTTATGATTTTTAATAATTTGTTCTTAAACTGAGAAAGGGATATTGAATTTTTGATCTCTTCCCCAAGCAAATTCCACTCAAACAGGGTATTATGAAAGTAAGTATTGGAAAAGCGATTCGTTCTGGCAACATGTACTTCATAATCACGAGGGTGTCTAAGACCGTAGTTAAGTTCACGTTCGGGAGGGATTTCATTAAAAAGGTAGCCTGGTGATTGTGATTTCACTAAGTTAAAGAAATGGCATAGCCTCCTGTACCATCTTCTGTGATACAGACTTTCCCATCCTAATTCTTCGTACAATCTTTGCCTATTTGTACCTCTCCAAGCACCAGCAACAGCTAAAGCTGCAGAATATTGGGTCTGTTCAAGCCTTTGCGTAAAAGTTAAGCGCATTTCTGGGTCATATTTGTGATAAATGATGTCTCCATAGTCTAGGTGTGGCCTCACGTATAATTTATATATCTGGTCCAACACATCCCTAGCCACATACTTCGACAGATATCTTATCATTCCTATGCCCCTTCTAGCCTTGCCAATAGCTTCTTTAATATGACTAAGAAAATTTAGTTCAGAGTCAAGCTGCATTCCAAGATGCTTGTGTTCAGTTTTCCTTTCAACTTCATCAGTGCCAAGCAAAAGGTGAGGATGGAACGGTTTACTTTTTTTGCAAGAGAAAACAACCTCTTCAGTCTTATTTACATTAAACTGCATTTTCCATTGCCATGCCCATAATCGCACCCTTTCAAGGTCTGCATTGAGGTCGTCAGCAGATCTTCTTTCATCTTCAACAACCGAGAAGAGAGAGGTATCATCCGCAAACATTTTGACATCACAGTTCACGTTCTCGACAAGATCATTAATGTAGACAAGGAAAAAAAGTGGACCCAAGACAGAACCCTGTGGCACACCAGCACATATCGGTGCCCATTTCGAGCTTTTTCCGTTCAGAACAACTCGCTGTTTACGATTTGCTAAGTAGTTCTGGATCAAAGCAAGGACGTTCCCATTGATACCATTGCATTTTAATTTGTATAGAAGGCCCTCGTGCCAAACCCTGTCAAACGCTTTGGAAAGATCAAGAAAGACGGCTCTAGTTTCAAGGGTAGGACAAGCTTCAAATGCTTTGTAGATGTTGTGAGTTATAGATAACAATTGATTAATAGTAGAGTCTCCCGGCCGAAAGCCTGATTGTTGTTGAGCTAGAAGTCCATTCTCACAAAGATATTTGTAAATATCATCGAACATTACTTTTTCAAATAACTTCCCGAAGATAGGTAGAAGCGAAATAGGCCTGTAATTCATTTTGTTCTGTCTGCTGTCTTTTTTGTGGACAGGAATTATATTAGCCCTTTTCCAGACAGAAGGATAAGTTCCCGTCTCCAAAGATTTTTCGAAGATTAAACACAGAGGCTCAACTATTGAGGCATCGCATATCTTAATCATATGAACAGATATGTTGTCACAACCACCAGCTTTTTTGGAATCAAGTGCCCGAATTAGTCGTAAAACTTTATCCCTGTTAATGGCAATGTCCGTTAAAGATGAATTGCACCGGGGCAAAAAGTTGGGAATTATACTGCCGGTTGATATTTCGGAACACTGTTGCACAAAGAAATCATTCAAAATGTTCGCCTTGGTATCTGCGTTGGTAACAATGATTCCATTTTCTAGAATTGGAGGAATTCCCGCAATGCTCTTCTTATTCATTAATTTGTTCAGGGTAGTCCAATATGTTTTGATACCATTGCTGGGATCGGACAGTTTCCTACCTAGCTTTAGGTAATATTTATCTTTGGCATCAAGAATTATTTTTGATGTTTCTTTCCGAACGTTCTTAACTTTGATCCAGTCCTCTTGCTTTCTACCACGCTGTAAAAACTTTTTGTAAACCCTATGTTTTCGCCTTATTGCTGTTTTTACTTCCGCTGTCACCCATGGGGCATCCTTGTCATTACATTTAACAACTTTGTTTGGTATGTTAGCAGACAATATAGAATAAATCGTCGCAGTGAAGACCTCGCTCATCTCATTTGGACCAAGACCCATAAGCTGCGAATCCCAATCGCAACTTTCCCAAATAAGAGTCGGTCTCAGTAAATTAAATTTCCATAAGATTAAGCACAACTTTAAGGACACCATAAACCCAAAGTGCCCTACAAATGACGGTATTGAGGATACGGAGTACTTTTTGCTGCATTGTCCTTCATTTAACATCCAACGACGAGATCTTGTCGATGGCGTGTCAGTAGTATTGCAACCATTTGTTCAAATCAACGCCCTCTCAAACAACGTTTTGGTACAACTTTTATTGTATGGTGATAAAAACCTTTGCAGTGACGTTAACAAACATGTTCTCGAACTGGCTTTAAATTTCATTCACCAAACTGGTCGGTTTGACTCAGGAACCTCTAAACCTTTGTTTTACACTCTATACTCAGCAATTCCCCTTACCGATAGTTCTTTTGCTTGTAAGTTTGTTTCGCATTGGATGTTAGGCTCATTGGGCACAAATCCATTATCCAAATCCGCCATCGAATCTCCAGTTTAACGATTTTGTGAACGACCTGCTTGCCCAAAGTTAGCCCGACAGGCAAAGCGAAACGAGCCGTAGAAATTATCAGTAAAGTTCATGTGTATTTTTCGTAGCCGTATATTTAATTTTAGTTTAGTTACATGTTTGCTATGTTAATGACTGCGGAATTGTCATGGTCTCCTGCACACCGTGGTATCGTCCTCGTAGTTTAGTATAGTAGCTCGTAGTTTAGTATAGTGTCTTAAGTAGTCTCGTTTTGTAAAATTTTTATTCTGAATACAAAAAAAATATAGGGATTCGAGGGGTTTCCACTTGTTTTTGGTCTTACCTTACCGTACAAACCCGTACAGCTGACTCTGGTGCTCTCTGGATCCGAAGTTTATGCCTTAATCTGGCAGAAGCTTACATTTCTAGTTTGTAGGCTCGTAATCTTATCATCTCTTTTATGTTCTGATAACAATTTGCATAAAAAAAGGGAGGATAACATCATTAGGGAGGTTTTCATCACCATACAATAAGAGCTGTGTTAGAACCTCATTTGAAAGATTACCATATCCAGATGGTCGTAATAGTGGACGAATTTCAGCAAGAAGGTTTTGTCGTTGAACTGCAAAAGATGGGCAAAGCAGCAAAAAGTGCTCCGTATCCTCAACACCATCGTCCGTAGGGCACATTGGGTTTACAGTGTCCTTAAAATTATGCCTGAATTTTGTGAAAATTCAACTTGCCGAGACCCACTCTAAGCTGAATAAGGTGTGATAATCCCATTGGGTCATGAATCCCGAAAACAGATTTTGCAGGAGGGGGGGGGGATAATTGACAAAAGTTTTGTCTTAAAAACAGCGACAGACGGTACAAGTCTAATCTCTGAATCAAGTTCATTCCATTCAGTAAGGCAACTAGGATAGAAACTAGACTTTAATTTTTCTGTTCTTGCCCTTATTGGCCCTATGACATCTGAAATGCGAAGAGTGTAATTTGACTGCTGAAGAGAGGGGATTGGTTCTGTCATATACGAAGGTATTAGATAATTTACTATTTAGTAGAGCAGAGTGAGGCGTATGCTCCACCTTCGTTAATTCAGTGATTCCCAGCCAAGCTCTGCGTACAGATTCGCTCGAGAAGTTCTTCTCCATGTCCCTGTTACAGCTAGAGCTGCAGAATACTGGACGGACTGTAGCTTTTCCATAGAACTTATTAAAATTTCGTTGTGACTAAATTCGCATAATTTTGCTGGGGTCTGGTAGATAACATCTCCGTAGTCTAGATGGGGGCGAACATGCAACCTATGAAATTCATTAAGTCTATGTCTGGGCAGATACCTGGAGAGAAATTTCATCACATCAATACCCTTTCTTGTTTTAGGGATAGCTGCTTTGATGTGAGCGTAAAAAGACAACTGGGAATCAAGAACAATCCTCAGATGTTTGTGTTCAACTACTGTCTTCGCAGGTGTGTCATCAAAGAGAACGACTGGATGATTAATTTCATTTTTCTTCGTTGAAAATATAAGTTCAACAGCCTGTTTCTGTGGATCAGGATTAAAAGACATCCTCCAGCTATGAGCCCATTGATTTGTCAACTCTAAGTCATGATTCATGTCATTTGCTGCGGCATTGGAATCTTCAACTACTGTGAACAACGAAGTATCATCAGCAAAAAGCTTAACATTGAACCTTAAATCTTCAGTAAGGTCGTTTATGTACACGAGGAAAACTAGAGGTCCCAAAATAGAGCCCTGGGGTACTCCAGCTGAAATATCTCCCCTGGAGGAACACTGTCCATTCAAAACCGTTCTTTGTTTTCGATCCTTATGGAAACTCTTGACCAGAAAAAGAAGTTGTCCTGAAATACCACAATGCTCTAGCTTATACAGCAGGAGGCTATCATGCCACACTCTGTCAAATGCTTTGGAGATATCTAGATACACAGATCGAGCATCACAAGGACGATTCCAGTCGAAGGCTTTGAAAATGGTGTGCGTTATCGAAAGTAACTGATTGATTGTCGAATCGCCATGTTGAAAACCTGATTGACATGGATTAAGAAGGTCGCACGAGGCGAAGTGTGAGTACAGAGATTCATATATGAGTTTTTCGAGTATTTTCCCAAAAACAGGAAGGAGAGAAACGGGAAAGTAGTTTCCCTTCAAATTTTTCTCATTTTTCTTATGCACTGGCACCACATTTGCATATTTCCATATTTTGGGAAAGATTCATCGTCTCAAGAAGTTCTCAAATATTATTTTTAAATATTAGTGGGATAACCAGTGCATTATCGCTAAGTTTGATCATTCTCACAGATATTCCATCCCAGCCAAGTGCTTTGATCTAATGATATTCAGAATTTTCTCCTCAGAGATTACAAAATCATTCAATTGAATAATAGTTGCTGGGATGTGTTGTGGAAGCTGGCTTCCAGTATCAATCGTTGTACATTGCTGTATGAAGTAATCGTTGAATAGTTGTGCCTTTTCAGCAACATTCATAATAAACATTCCATCTTCTAGAAGAGGCGGTATTATTGGGATCTTTGCCTTGTTTAGAACGGTACTAATCAGGGACCAATATTTTTTGCTGCCAATTTTTTTGCTCCAAAAATTCATTTTGATGTTTACGCTTTACTATTTCTGGCTTTAATAACGATTCGCGGCGGAAATATTTGTTCATAGCAACACGTCTGGCTCTCGCCTGTTGGTTTAGTTCCATGCAATTTGCACCATGCTTTTATAAAGCAAGCTTTTTGGTGTAAACAGCAAGCCAGTCTGAAAGGATTTGAAATTTCTTGTTTTTCTCAAGAATAGTTCACACTAGGTCGTCCGGGTCATTAAGAACGTGTAGAAAAGGCCATAAAGACAAGGACTCAGAGCTTGAGTCCTTTGGCCTGGTTGACACTAGACCGTTTGAGTCATTAAGTTCGTGCAAAAAGATCAAAGAGAAAAGACAAAGAGTTTGAATCCTTTTTCTTTTGGGTCTTTTTGCACGCCTTACCGACCAGTAAGACCTAGTGTAAACAAGGCTTTAGTGTATGCGTCACTTTAGATGTAAAGTAGCCCTCTACATCTTTCTTTGAAATCATAGCCAAGGGTATTAGAATACCTACATCTTTCTTTGAAGTCATAGCCAAGGGTATTAGAATACCTACATCTTTCTTTGAAATCATAGCCAAGGGTATTAGAATACCTAGATAGCAAACCAAGCATCTCATTGATCCGATCTCTATAAATTGCCAAAGTTACTACAGAAAATTTCCCATGATAGCTCATTCTTAACTACTTGTTTTGATGTTGCACCACAGATGCGTTTTGATTATTATTATTGTATACAGTTAACACTTATCCTTCTGTTCTACGGTATTGGTTTTTCCTTTTCAATGGCTATAATCTTTTGTTTTTCCAATACTGTTGCTTATGTTGTTAATAGCACCATTCAGTGAGTCATATTCGATGCCTGATGACACAAACTGGTGTCGTCAGCAAACATGGACGCAGCTGAACCCGGGAAGACCAGTGGTAGGTCATCGATATAGATGAGGAAGAAAAGGCCGAGACATGAGCCTTGTGGCGCACCAACTTCTTCATTGTCCATGTCAGTGGCAACACCGCTAATCCCGCTGAATTGTCTATGATTGGATAGGTATGACCGAAACCAAACCAAAACAGCTCTTGCTGCTGAAAATCACAAATTTGAAGCTTTTTGCAGAAGATCTCATGAGCTACAGTATCCAAAGGCCTTTTTCAAATCAATGAATACTAGTCTCACAAACAGTTCAAGGTCCAAGCCATTTGTACCAGTCGTTAGTATCTTAAGCAAACATTGTAAGTGTAGAATGAAGCCTGAATAATCCAGATTGGTTAGTAAAGAAGAGACCATTCTCTATCACGTGACATTGTTATTATTTTTTTATACAATTGTACGGAATTGTTGCCCTAATCTTCAGTTGGTGTTGCTTACGTGGGTATAAGAAAGCTATTTTGGCTCATTATTGAATTGTTGTTGATAGTTCCTTGTATGCCTTTGCATTCGTCATGTAAATTCGTCACGGAAAAATATGCAAAAAGTGAAACCAAGGTATATATGGAATGAAGATTCTAAACACAAACTTCTGAAATTCTTTCATGGTAGCCTACTCAACAAAGTAGCAACCACTGAAAAACAAACAACAAATGCTGAGGATGAATTGAAAATAATCAATTAACTGTTAATATCAGCCTGTAATCAATGCTTACAGAACCAAACGAGGAAATCTAATGGCAATAGGAATAAACAGAAAACAAAAATTTTGATGAAAACTGTTACAGAAAAGAGCAGAACTAAGCAGACTTGGTAATCTGATGTGTAAACTTCCAAACAATGTAGATATTCGAAACTCTTACCATAACACAAAAAAGAATTATAGATATATGCTAAGAACAAATCTTAGATTACAAAATGAGAGGAAACTTCAAAGGCTACACAGCCTGGGTTCAAAAAGTACAAGAGAAAAGTGGAAAATTATCAAATCAATTACCAAACGATGTACCAGATATTGACCACTCGAAAGAAATCCCAAATGATGACTGGATAAGTTTCTTTAGATCCTTAGCCTCAAAAATTTTTGACAAAATCGATTTTTGGAGGAATTAGATTTTTTGCTGTTAAAGTATACTTTCAACATCGATCTTCAAGATGGCGTAGTCAAAAATAATGTCCCATTTGAAGAAATATGTAAAATCATCCCCTTTTCTGGAACGCCCTATTTGCTTCTTCCTTAGCAACGGTTTCTATGGGGTTAAAATTCTCAATTTTTGTATGATAATGCCCCAAAATCCCTAAATCTTGACAGCTCTGACGCCATTATATCATGACGTTTTATTTGAAGTACTTTATCTGTTAAGGGGGCTCTGCACTCTGTCAAGAAGAGAGTTTTCCCGGCTGCAACGCAACTGCATCTCTTAGGCTCCTGGCAAGACAGTGTTTTTGATAAGGAACTGAAAGGTTCTTGAAACAAATATTCTACATCAAGTATCTTTGGTAAAGAACTAGCTGCTGCAGATCGAAAGAGGAAAAAGAGAACCTTCCATGGCACAGAAACGAATAGGGCAAACTGAATGAGAATGAAGGTGGACTGTCTATGGACAAGGCTTCAACATCAGTATGGGCCTAAGGCTGCGTGGGTTCATCAGGATCCTCGTCTTCTCCTCCTGAAGCAATCAGATGTTCTGAAAAATGACATCAAACTGCCAAAGCGTTGGAAAAGGTGTCAACTGGTCAAGTCAGGTTATGACAAGAAGAACAATCCTGATCTGTGCAAAGAATTGCTAACAGTACTATGTATAGTGAAGGCCTTCTGGATGGTTATACAAGATAATTGATACCATGATATAGTTCTTCAGCCAATCTACTCACTGTCATTGATTGAGCCTGCTGTCCATCAAAAGTGTAGAAGTTTAGTTTTGTTTTTATTTGGAGTCATCAACTTGAAACAGCCTCAAGTGATCACAATATAACCAGCTGGAGCAGAGAAGAACAAAGTAACAGCAAGTATGGGTTCTGTTTTAAGAGGGGGAAGAGGAGTTAAGGATCTTTATATTGACACCATGGCTGGATTGACGTTGAAGAATTGACGTATCACAAATACTGCAGAAGTAAAATGCCACATCAATACGGAAGGGGAAGAGGAAGGGGGAAGATGGGGCAAAGCATTTTTGCATACCAAAAAACTTGGAGGGGCTCTTGCCATCCAGAACAGAACCATAGTACTAATGTCAACAATGGGGTCCAGATAGTATATTTTGATTAGAACGATATATAGAAGCTCAGTGTGTGCAAAGAAAGTAAAATTACGTCAAGATACAACTTTTACTTGTTTGGTAACTCAGTGCATTTTTGTTCCAAAAAGAATTGGAAAGGTGATCATGAAGCTGGGTTTCTTGGGTTAAAGTTTTTTTTAGCTGTAGTAAGCATGGATGCCATATTAGTGTCTCTAACAGCTCCTTGTGGCAATTTAAAAGAAATTTACATGTGCTAATACGCTTCATAAACTTTGATGGGCCGTTTTGAAAACTAGACTTTTTTCTCTTCTAGAAAAGATATTTTCAGAACCACAAGACATATTTATTTGAAAGTTACACTTATGGTGTATTTTGATATGAAGATCAAAATGAATTGAGGATTTTTTGAAATTTCAAATGCACGGTCCGCTATCTTAGAAAAACAGTTTTCCCAGGTTGCCATGGCAACGGTTGCCATGAGAAAAATTCTGTCAATTCATTTTGTAGGCTTTTCAAGTTCGATCACTTCAAGCCATAATTTGCCTCTCAATATGATCATGCATAGTCACAATCCTTTCTACAAGTTTCCCCTTCAAATTTGTTGCTATGACAACAGCTGCCATCTTAGTGATGATTTTTGAACAAAATTTTGAAAAAAGGGAAGTTTCATCACTAATCTTTTGTCAAATCATGGCAAGTAGCTGTAACTATCATCGAAATTATTTTATTAATGTTTCTTTCAAGGAAGTGATGAATTAGAAAATTGGGTATCATCCACCTTGCCTATAATGAAACTCTGGATAATGAATCTGACATTAAAAACAACAAACTCACGCCCTTCACAAAACTCACATCAAGTGACAAATATGAAATAGAGAACTTTTTAAACAAAGACATTTCAACACAAGAAGTTCTATTGATTGGAAATAAACTTAAAAACAATAAAACAGTTGGTATTGATAATATCTCCAATGAATGTATTAAGAATTTCACTAATTCAAGACAAGAGAAGGCACTGAAATGATTAGATCCTTATTCAACAGTACTTTTGGTCATTATCCACAAAATTGGAAAAATGGGGCATGTTGTAAAAAAACCGGACCCTAGGATCCTAGGACCCCTGAGACCCCTAGGACCATTAAGTACTGAAGATGAAAAGGACACTTAACACCAGAGGGTCATCACCACACATAAGCAATAGGTCAATGTCATCAAGCTATGAAAAAGTAGGTTGCGTATCGCAACTTCCCCTCTTCCATCCAATTAACTTCCGCTCCTATGAATCAATGCCAGGGACCATGCAGAGAGTTCTCAAAATAGTGCGACGGGGGAGCAAAAAATATTATAGAAGATACTTATGTTTGCCATCATATTTGCAAGACAAATCCCCACAAGCTTTTCATCCTGCGCAGACTCTGGCCCGTCATTCCCCTTGAACTTTGCATAGTACCTTGCAGCAATTTCATTTTTAGCTTTGGGTGGCTTGCTTTGGATTTTGGTCGAAGTAGAATCATATGATGAAATAGAAAGGTTTTCAGATTATTTTTCGCGTCTCTCTTCGCCAAGAAAGTTTAAACAAAGAGCTGGAGGAGAGCGCTTAATTTAGAGTTTTTCCGGTGTATCACGTACATCAAGTTTTGCAGTTGAAAGGGAATTGACTGCGAACTTCGTTTGGGGTGGACACTCATTTGCCTTATAAGAAACAGCCCATGAGAGCTGCCGTAGCCGCTACCAAAAATATTAAGAAAGTTACGATCTGAAATAAGTAAAGAAACATCAAGTTTTGGAAATGAGATGCGAAGTGTTTCAAGCAAAAATGTATAATTCAAACGAATAAAACTAAAACTTATGTCATTAAAATGAGTGATCTTGTCATCCTCCTTTGTTTCACGTGAAAACTCTCGGCCTCCGGTGACTTTTTACAAAGTTTCCGTCTTTGACGATCCTCGGCACTCAATGTGTTAACTATCTTGGAGAATATTTGGAGCATCCCCCGTCGTGCTATATTTAAAGCTGTTTGCTTGATTCTTGGTATTGCTTTATAGGAGCGGAAGTTCATGGGATTCAAGAGAGCAAGTTTACGATACGTGACCTCTTGGTTGGCACTTGATGACATTGGTCTATTGTTTGTGTGTGGTGATGGCCCTCAGGTGTTAAGGGTCCTTTTCATTTCAGTACTTAATGGTCCTAGGGGTCTCAGGGGACCTAGGGTCATAGGGTCCGGTCTTTACAACATGCCAAAAAATGGGTTGATAAAACTTATATTTAAAAATGGATGTAAAACAGAACCAAGAAACTACAGAGGAATAACACTTACCTGTTGCATAGGAAAATTCTTCAACCAAATTCTTTATGCAAGATTAACAGAATTTTTTCAAAAGTATCACATATTCCCAGATAACATTATGGGAGTTAGACCAAGTATGAGAACATCTAATAATATTTTCATCCTTAAATCCTTAATCGAGAAAGCTTTAAACAAAAAAAGAAAAACTGTATTGTTTTTTTGTAGACATTTCAAAAGCTTTTGACAGAACATGGCGAAAAGGACCAATTCATAAACTTAAGCATTACGGAGTGAATGGTAAAATGCTGAGTACAATCGAAAACTTATACAAAAACACTAATGCAAGAATACTTTTAGGAGACAACATCTCAAATGAGTTTGAAATAAATACGGGTGTGAAACAAGAGGATCCTCTGAGCTCATTACTTTTCAATGTTGACAGGTGTGACCTATGTACACAGCTAAATCAAAATAAAGAGAGTGACCCCCACACATAAGAGATAAAAAGATCTCATGCCTATTTTGGGCAGACGACATAGTCCGTATTTCTAAATCCAAAACAGGTTAAAAGAAAAATATCGAAATTCTACAAAAGTACTGTAAAGAATGGCAAATGAAAATAAACACAGATAAAACTAAAATAATTATATTCAATAAAACAAGAAAGGTTTACGAGAGAGATAAATTCTTTATCAATGATAATGAAATAGAAATTAAGAAACGTAATAAATACTTAGGATTCCTTCTAGATTGCAATGGAAACTTCAATGAAACAATGAATGATCTTGCAAATAAGGGCAAAAGAGCTCTACATAGTATATATAAATTATCCACAATTGAGTATACATCAATAACTACCATGCCACAAGTCTTTGAAACTACAATAAAACTAATACTTCTGTATAAATAAGAAATTTGGGGATATCAATCCAAAATTGATAACAAAGAGTTCAAACAATGTTTGGAAAACACATTTAGGAGTACACCGCAAATCCACCAATGCAGTAATCCTGGGGGAATTAGGGATTAGAACACTTAATATAGATAAGCAAGTCAACGCTTTAACATTATATGATTACTTGGAACAAAATAAAAATGATCTTATCAAAGATGCACTCCTTGAAAACATAAATGTCAACACTCCCTGGTATAGGAATATAACAACCTTAAATGATGAGCTCCATTTTGATAAAAATTTACTTTTTAACAAAGATTCTTGTAAAGATGATAAAACGTATAAGGAGCTTACACAAAAAAATAACAAATTAATAAAGAAATTTTGTAAAAAAACAATTAACTAGCATCCATGATAAAGAATAGAAAAACAAAATCTCGCAAATGAGTAAAATGAAATTCTATATGCAATTCAAACACAAAACAGCATCAAGTAGATATTTATCATTATTCCAATGTAGACCTCACAGACAAGCTCTCACAAGAATACTGATAAGTGCACACAAACTAAAAATAGAAACTTCTAGATACTCGCAGCATAAGAAACTAGATATCGATAATCGTATAAAATGTGATTTCTTTGAAAAATCTTTGAATTTGATTGATGATGAAATGCACTTTATATTTGATTGTACTCATAATCAACAAGAGAGAATCTTAACATTCAACCTTCTAGGAATATATAACACAACTAGCCTAGGGAATGAAGAAAACATAGAAACAATTTGTAATATCTTAGAAAATGATAAACAGGAAAACAAAATGAAACACTTTGCAAAATTCATATATCAATCAGAGCGAAAAGGCTTGAAAATGTTAAAAAATAGTATCTTATGTAATATAGTTTACATTTAACGTTATGTTCCAAAATTCTTTCATTTTATCAATTGCAATCTAGACTACATAGCCATTATATCTTTGATGCAATATGTGTGTATGCACTTTAGATTACTAGAACCTATTATGGTTGATGAATATATGAAATGAAATGAAAAAATGTGACGTCTACGATTGATATTGCCGTCTGGGTTTTGAGAGAGGAAGTCTGAAATTCTCACGACTGGAGAAAATTCTACAAATCGAATTGAAGATTGGAAGGAAATTTCTTTTTACCTGAAGAAAGAAACGACTCAAGTTGAATTTGAATTTAGGTACATAAACTAGGTTTACGTGCACATAAACTATGTTTATGCACATAAACATAGTTTTTGTTTATTTTGGTGCAAACAGCATCGTAGTCATTCTTCTGAGACGCATCTACATCATACCTTGATGAACATCTAAGTCTCGCTTTCTGGAAGGAAGATTGGCGCCAGCTGCGGGCAAGTGATACATTATCAGTCTCATCAAATGAGCAGCTGGTCCCCCTTCCTTGGTGCCACGCTTCCTTTCGTTTCGTTCTTGTTCGGATAGTGCAAATGTCGTAGAGTTGACACATTCGATCGTGCGAGCGACACCACCAGTTCATCGAAGTTACCAGGAAGCTGAAAATCATCGCTGTCGTCGCTGGGCAAGACCTCCATCTTCTTTTGACAGTTAAAAACTCTAATGGCTCGACTCGAGTCGAGTTTGCTAACGATGTTTTTGGAAAACACGTTGTGATTGTGACTACCCTACGGGAAAATCCACAGCGGTGTTTACAATAAGATATAAGCCCTCTATTTTTTCCAACATGACTCTACAGGGAATTATCATGACTATGATAATAACGCCTCCTAGAACAATGGCTACGACGCCCTTTGCAGAAATGGGATATAAACTTAGTTTATGTGCAATGGGTTTATGTGCACATAAACTATGTTTATGTACAGAAACATAGTTTATGTAACTATGTTTATGTAACATAAACATAGTTGATGTCATTTTTGTGCAAACGGCTTTCCATAAACGTTTATAAGCAACTTATTGCCTTCTAACTATGATTTGAGAATTGGAAAAAGCATCATGTATAACTGGGCTAGGAAAAAGCGCTCGCTTCGCCTGCGTTTTAGCATTCCTAGCTGAAGAATGTGCATTTTAAAGTTCCTGTACTCTTTTAGTGACCACTGCTGGCTTTCTCTCTTTTCGTTGCCTCATAACCAACGCACAGAACATGTATTTAACAAGCGAGTTTCTGAAAGATATAGCCCTTGGCTGTCTTCCAGTTTGAAGGACTTGCTTAGGAGTAGGGACAAACTGAAGGTTGCTGCAGTCAAATCAAAAAAAATCCTTATGGCTGCATATAGGCAAGTAAGAAATAAAGCAAATAGGATGAATGCCGGTCTTAAAAAGACATATTTCACAAACAAAATACAAGAAGCGGAAGGTAATGTGAAGGAAACATGGTCTACTATCAATAAACTTATAAATAAACGATCGAAAACGACGACAATCCAATCTTTAAGGGTCGATGGTATTACTATTTTCGATTCAGAAGAAATTGCTAGCTCGATGAATCAGTTCTTTTGCACTGTTGGAGAAAAACTGAGCAATGATATACCTGAGACTGAAAATCCCCTTTTAAATGATGAATATATTGTAAATCCTAAAAATGCCACTTTTAGCTTTGCACCTGTTACACCTAAGCAGCTAATTGAGACTATGGGAAAGTTTAAGACCTCTCAGGGCTCTGGCCTTGATTGTATCTCAAGCTTTTTTCTTAAAGTCGGGATGCCTGTTTTGGCCGGGTCTCTGAGTCGGCTCTTTAACATGTCTATGTCGCTTGGTATTTTTCCAGACGAATGGAAGATAGCTAGGGTCGCACCTATCTACAAGGATGGCTCAGAAGATGAGAATTCGAACTATCACCCTATATCCGTTTTACCGGTCATCTCTCGCCTTTTTGAAAAACTGGTTTATGATCAATTTTACGGCTTTCTAAATGTGAATAAACTTCTATTCTCACAACAATCTAGTTTCAGGTTACTAAATTCCGTACTGACCTGTCTCTTAAAATGTACCAATGATTGGTACCTCAATTTAGAGAACAGTGAATATACAGCCGTTACTTTTATTGATTTAAACATAGTCACAAGAGAGAACCATAGTCTTGAAGCTAGAACAATCACCCATTGTTTGCTTGTTGTGTTCACGCGCCGATGTTGAAACGCGCTATCACGTGACCGTAAGAGTGCATCGATTCACAACATGCGAGAGGATCCTCGTACTTACAGCGAAGGTTTCCGTCTCGTCGTCTCTTTCGATGCATGTTTTAGTTTAGCTGAAAAGGATTTGTTGGAGCAAGATGAAGCTATCAATTCTGAAATAGATGGTGGTGTGTTTGAGGTACATTTGAATTTAATTCAGTTTCGTTTTATTTCATACTTAATTTCATAGTAATCGCACGATAGTTAATAGACTAAAATTAGGCCTACTTTTGCATATCGCGAGGAAACTTGTTCTGCTTTTGGTCTGAAACCAGATTACACCGGGAACAAATTTGTTAATTCTTATTATTAAATAACCACCATAGCTCTACTCATGTATATCTGCGTCAAACTCTCGCTTTAGGTTGAAAAAGAACAAGAAAAGGACGCATTTTCGTGAGCGATGTTGAGAGAAGTGCATATCATAGTTGTGACCCTACGAATACCAAATGCGAGAAGAACGAGAATTTTGGCGAAGATACTGCAAGAACTTGTAACAGAAAGAACCAAAAGCAGCTGGGTCAGTCCTGCACCCATTGCAGTTCAAAGGAATGATTGCAAACTCAGTTCCAAAACTGACTGATGGTGGAGAAAAGTTATCAAATTATCTTGCCAAAAGCAGAGCCTTAAGACTACAAGAACATGGATGATGTGTTCTCTATGCACAAGAGCATTGTACATCTATCATCCAAGCATGAAATAGAAACAATGAAAAAATTTTCCCTATTTTTATAAATGTTTTTGTCGAAGAAGGATTCCAAAGATTGAGCAAACATTCCTGTTCAGTCATTGGAATGTAGCTGGCAATTCATGTTTTGGCCTATTTACATCAAGCCTAAGCAAATTCAACTTTGCTACCAAGCAACATTTCTAATATACTGTAGAGGAGGCTTGTATTGCATTGCTAAGTGGATGTGTCTTTGGAAAATTGCATAGGTGTATCCAAAGTTCAAATAACTTTAACAAATTCAAGAGCCAACAGTTTTTGTCATACCTGATTATGGCAAAGTAACTGATGGCATGGTCATCTCAATTTTCTTTGGTGTTTTGAAATGTTTCTCATAAATAGATGAGCAGTGGAGATATGACAGCAAAACTTCTTCAAAATCGTGAAATTTTGACTTATTTCAAACAACTGAACGTGGCAGAGCAGGGCGTTGACAAGAAAATATCACAAGATTTCTTGCAACAATTATTTACCCTATACAGTATATCAGGTTCAGAGCTTTTTCATACAGGACGCTTGACATGGGAAAATAGTTGACAACAACCAAATGGAGGTGAACCCAGCTTTAGTGTATAAATACATCCATTTTCATAAGAAACTGTGTAGTCTCTTATAGAGAATTAAGAAACTCTACCAGAAAATGATCAGAAGTCTCATCAGAATTAAGAAACTTTTCAGAAGCATTGATTTTGTCTTTAGAATTTGACTCTTCTAATTGTGTAGGTTCACAAAAATCAGTCAATCAAAACAAAGAATTTGAGGCCTGAAGAAGAAATATCAAGTGTTGCCTTACTCTAGGATCTTTTGCAGGCACCTGGGGAGGGGGGGGGGCTCAACGTTATGACTTTTCATGCAAGTGTGCCTAGTTTCTGCTCTTTCCAGCAGAGTTTCTTAAAATGAAAACTCTGACGGAAGTAAGAATTGGTCCCAACATAGCAGAAACTGAGCAGGCATGTATGAAAAGTAATATTTTTAGGCCCCCTAGCTGCCTGCAACAGATCCAAAAAAGGCAACTGATAGTTCTTCTTTAGGCCTCAAATCCTTGGTTTTTCAAAGAGCTTATGTAGCCAATACTTCAATGAAAGTCAGATTGCCATATGACATTATTCCATCCAGTTTCTGCTCCGTCAGCCCAAAGTTAATAGCTGTCTTCTTTACATGAGACATGTGACTGCGTTGGATTTGCAAAATTTTCTTCTTTGTAATGGAATCATCTGTTGATCTTGGGTCTTTCCTCAGGCTGCAGCTAAAACACAACACAAACATTTGATAAAAAAATATATAAAAGTTCCCATCCCATTAGAAACTTACAACAGATGAGAATTTTTTGTACTGAGCATCATATAAATACCAACCTACCTTTCTTTTAGTATATGATAAAGGTGAATTTGTGTTTTTGCGCTTAGGCTGGGATTGCAGATATTGCTCATCTGGTGGAGCTGTTCCTGGGATTTGGCCCTGTCTGCCTGACTGTTCTGGCTGCAAAGTCAGAGGATTACACCACTGTGCCACCACTATGGTGCACAACACCTTCAAATTAAGATTGACCTGGATAGTTTAAGACAGTCTTGTAAAATTTTGTGAATGGAGCCCTCAAAGGTTCTTAATTTTTTCTCAGGCATTTTATCATATTCTTGGTGTTTCTATCCTGTGTCCTCGTGAAATGCTAACATTTGATAAAATCTTTTAAGACATTGTGCCACCTGTAACACATCACTTCACAAGGCCTCCCAACTAATAACATGATAGAAAAACCTGTCAAAATAACTTGAAAATCTCTTTCGATTTCCTTGAATATAAAAAATTTTGTGTAATAGTTTTGTCCAGTTTTCAGTTACACCCAGAGAGCCGGGTTTCTATATGAAGAGTTTCTTCCAGAATTTAATTAAGATGGTATAAAATTACTCTCCTGTTTGGGTTATGATTGACCTTCCAGCATGTCAGAATTGATACTGCTTCCGGTATTAATGTCTTTTGATCTGAATCTAGAATAAATCCAGAAAGTAGTAAGTTGCACTCAGCGATAAACATAGACAGTTACGCACAAACATGAAGGTCAAGTGGTCAGCTTGTTCAGTAGGCCATTGTGTAGGCCTAAGCACACCAAAGAGTGCTTCGAAGTCTTTATAAATAAAGTTGGTCCATCAAGTCAAATTACAGGCATATTGATCATAATATGATTAGGTTGTCTAAAAGATCTTAATTTCAGCACTTACAAAGTATCATTATGTCTGCTTCGTGAAGTTCTCTTGAATATAAACACGGCTTTTGGATCTCTGTTTTCTCGAATCTTTGGAAACATGGGTCCGTCATGACGAAGATGCCAAGGAACTTCCAACGCCGATTGGACTTGAATTCGTCCGACTTGCAGGCAGTTTAACAGCAGATATTGTGTTTAATTTAGTGCTTCTCAAAGTAAAACAGTCATATATTAAACAGCTAGCTCATGGAATTCATAAAACCAGAATCTTCTGATCGTATCCAGCAGTGTGAGTACCTTCCGCCATATCTTTTCACCTTCGCAAAAATTTGATGCACCTTCAAGTAGACTGGGCACTAAAAAAATGTTGACAAAAAGATAAAACAATAGAGCATTGTTAGCTTCAAGACAATAGCTCTCTCTTGTGACTATGATTTAAAGAAGGCTTTCGATACGGTGAACCATGAAATCCTTATACAGAAACTGGAGCATTATGGGGTTAAAAACAAGGAAAGACGCTGGTTCCGCTCGTATTTAACTAATAGAAAGCAGTGCTGTAAGGTAAATGGGCAGCTTTCTGATCTTGAATCAATAACGACTGGAGTTCCTTAGGGTTCTTGCCTAGGACCTCTACTTTTCATAATATACGTAAATGATCTTCATTTCTCTTTGAGACACTCACATGTCAACATGTACTCGGATGATACAAGCCTTTCGTTCTCTTCAAATGCATTCCCTTGATAAATGAATGCGTCAATGAGGACCTCGGATATCTTAAATCTTGGCTTAATGCAAACAAATTGTCCCTAAATGTGACCAAGACACAAAGTCTTGTGATAGGTGGTAGGAAGCGTTTAAACGACATAAAAAAGGCAGAGGGAGTAAAGCCTCTCTTTAATGTAGGGGAAGAAACTGTTTCTATCATAAAGCAGGCAAAATATCTGGGAGTAATGGTTGATCAACACTTGAACTGGAAAGAACAAATTTCTACTATTAAGAAAAAAGTTTCCACTGGAATAGGGATGTTGAAATACTCCAAAAAGTATCTCCCTCTTCTCACAATACAAAATATGTATAAAAGTCTTGTAGAACCATATTTTAGATATTGCTGCCCTGTATGGGGAAGCTGTGGCACCACAGCAATAAACGAACTACAAAAACTTCAAAGTCGGGCTGTAAGAATAGTTACTAACAGTAGATATGATGATTCTGCAAAGCCTATCATCAAGAAACTTGGATGGCTCACTGTTAGTGCAATTATTCAAATGGAGACATTGAGTATGGTATACAAATCTATCAATGATCTGGCTCCCACTTACCTTAAAGAAACGTTCTCAAGATTCTCGGATAGAAGTAAGAGAGAATTACGCAATACCAGGTCTGATCTAGAAATTCCCATGCGAAAATCTGCAAATGGCCAACAATGCTTTTCATATAAAGGCGCGACAATATGGAACTGTCTCAGCCTAGAATCAAAATTGTCCCCGACTTTGAAAACTTTCAAAAAAAGCATAGTAAACCTTGCATCTAGCAAATTTCTCTCTCACATCACATTCTTCCATATCATGATCATATCTATAATTTTTCATACACTTTGCTAATAGCTGTATAGATCTTATTGATTGTAGTTTTATTTTTGATTTATGTGTAAATTTAGATTCTTTTCTTTGGTAAGTATTTTTTAACAGGGTACATTGTAAACCAGTTAGCTGAATGTTTTACCCTGTATAAAGATTATAAAATGAAATGACGTGAAATGAATAAACTTCTAGGCTTGCCGCGCGGCGCCTGCGGCGCTGCGCTGGCCCGCCGTCGCACCGAGTAATTTCTTAGGGAGGAATTTGCTGCGCCTGTTTCTATTTCTATTTCTATTTCTAATTCTTTATACACGAAGACCCTTCAGCAACAAATAACTTTAGCAAGAAAAACATAAATCTAATTACAATCATTTTTAAAACAGAAAACAAACTACTGCTGATCTTCCAGGGGGGCCGTGTTTGTGTTGGTTTTCAGCTCATCAAATGACTTTTTAACTGTTTTTTATATTGATACAAGGTAGGAAGCTCCCTAATATTCATAGGAATCTCGTTCCAAGCCTTTAGAGCTGTGTAAGAAAATCTCTTTTTAGAATATTCCAGATTATACTTTGGGATTTGAAGGTTCTCACAAAATCTAGTATTATAGTTAGAGTAATGAGATCTCCGTTGAAATTTATTCCAAAGGTTTTCTGGACATAGCCTGTTCATGATCTTATATGTCAGGACTGATCGATCAAACGTAATGAGTTGTTTAACTTATAAAAAATTCTTCGACCAGTCACCCTTTATCCTGGCAGTGTCAATTATCGAAATGGCCCTGTCTTGAAAACGCTGTAATGATTCCATTTTGGAGTTGGATACACTACCCCATATGACATCAGCGTATCTTATTTGTAGTTCGTATGTTGGCATTTGTAGCTGTTAATTACTTTATGTGGCCAAACTATTGTCATGATTGTTTCGTTAAGGTTCGATCTACGAAATGGCCGTTCATTTTGTATGCTCGACAATTGTTCATTCTTCACTCTTGAGGTTCATCACTGCCTTTTCTCCATTCCCTACTCTTTAGTTGTATCCTTAATCTTTCTCGTGTGCATCCACTCTTTAACCCTACCTCATCTGGGAGTTTCTAAGAGGGCAGATTCGACTTTCCTCTATTTCTTTGCTGCAAAAGCATGAGTGATTGGACACCCACTGTGTAGCAGTTTGAAATGTATCACAGAAGCAAGCCACCTTAACTTATTGTTTTTTGTGTGTTGAACTTATTTTTACTTGGTATACAGCCACCTTTCAATTTCATAATTGTGAAATCTTTCGGTAGTGAGCCACCTTAAGTGCAGAGCCACGTTAACCGTAAAGCCTGTAACTAAGAGAAAGGTGGCTGCATACCAAAGTAAAAATAAGTTGAAACAACTATACATAATTTCATTCGGCAAGAAGTCAGAGCAGTTATGGCCATTCATAAAAGTTCAAGTATTTAAGAATTGTACGCTATAAACCAGAAAAGAGAGAATCAGACATCGCTCCTTCTACCGAGTGTCTCGTAGAATAAACACAACAGATTTGAAAAATTCTAATGGCAGCTGTTTCACTCTCATTATCAAACGACTATTTTTATGGAAATCTGCAATAATTATAACTAGAAATAGCAATTGCTAACTGATGCCCACGCTTCATTGCTTCAGTGAAAGCCTGAATCACATTAGGAAAACATTGCAACGGCTGCTAAAAACTTTGTTTTGAAATGTTCACGAGACCACAGACAGTGAAAAATACTCTCGCAGTGTGAAAGACCAAGCTCCTCGTTTGATTCAACAGGGAAATACTAATTCCTAGAATTTCTGTTTGGCCTATGCTCAATTTGCAGCGAGAGCACTGGCTCTGCGCTTGCATACTCAGGCGGACTTCCTGCCAGGGCTTTTTCATTGAAGCCAGCACGGTAAACAAATCCCCAATCAAAATGTCAAAGCCATTTATACATCAATCATTTTCAAACAACGAAATCTTTAAGCCTGTGTGGCAATTCAAGAAAGCGGAAGTTTTGAGAAGACCCAGACAAACGCTTGTTCGTCGACCAGTACAATGTCGATTGTCATGAAATCGATTGTCATTGAGCTCCGGATATCATGAAAACATTAGAACAAAGACCTGAATTGTTTTACGTCATAATAAAAAGTGGTTGGAAAAATTTGCTGACGCATCTTCGTGCTGATCTCTCAAACAGGCTTTCTTTCCCGCTGTAGACTACAAACTCACATGGAATCGCTCTCGCGATTCCGCGTGGGCAATAATTTTTTATGTGTTTTAAAAATCTTATGGGGATTTGGTTTTCAATCGGCAAACCTCGGAATTGCTAGTCAAAACCAGAGCTTCTGCGTTGGCAATAGTGAATTATAATGTCAAATATTTTGAAACATGACAATCCCAGCCATTGCCGAAGACTGCTGAAAACCACCCAGCACACGAGTTAATTGAACATTTAACAGACACTTTTTTATAAATATTTCGATCAAGACACAGTTTCTTTATCTAAAATGACTAGGCCATGATTAGAGTTATACTTTTAATTGGAAGTGGATGATACCTCAAAAGTAGATGACTAATGAATCTGCAAGGGATCCCTTTGTCACAGTTTTTTGATGAAATTGTGTGCTTGTCTGTAGGCCTGTGGCGTTGCAGGTATGCCATGCTTGTAATTTTGCAGTTCAATTTGCACTAATGATGGCAGCTCTGGTTTTGCTGTGACAACAAAGTTAAAGTTTGTTAATTTTAACCCTTGAACCAAGTCACTAAAAATTCTGAAAAAATGTATAAAAGTTTAAACTGGTCAGTTCATATTTAGATAAAATGATCATTGGATTATTAATTTGAAACAGCTTGTGGTAAAATTTTTTTAGATCAATTATTTTCTTGGGACACCCGGTATGAATTCCGTGCACCCTCCCCCCTGAAAAAAATGAGCTTCACATAACCCTCAACAAAATTGTTACTTTCTCAACACGTGAATCCAGTAAGAGATGCCTGATATTTTCTTCGCTTGTTTTAGTTTCAGAATAATTAATGAAGCAGTTTTGGCCTTCACCCCTGGTTACGCTCTGATGTTCATTCAAACGTTAAAGTTGGTCCCTGCAATTTTTCTCAAAACTGATATATCCTTTAATTGCAAGATCTTAAGAAGCAACTATCGCCAAGAGTCTTCTGTGTAGAGGCTGTATCTTCCGATGATCTGAAAACATATTTAAGCTAATGCACACATCTTGGTCTTCACTGTATTAGGGCCTGTTCATATGAGGCTGTGCTGGCCCGTTAGTGAGCTGCCTCGCCTTCAGGTGAGATCCTGCTTACCTGGTCACATATTTGTAAAGATCAATTTACGTTTATATGTATTCCGGGCTGGCCCGCCTTGCCGAGATCCCGATTACCGACTACCGGGATCCCGCTTCAAGCGGGCTGACTTTTCTCATATAAACATTTCATTTTTTTTTTCATTTATACATATTTAAAGTTGGTATTTACAATAGTATATAATCACATACTAATTCACACCAACTATTTACAAGAAAATTATACTTTATACAAAAGAAAGAATGATTAGCGGCATATTTTGCAGGTGCATTTATCACCAGCCCAGTCTTTGATCCTCTTTTTGAAAGCAGTAAGTGTTGGCTGATTTTTAATAGTATCATCAAGGGTGTTCCAGAGGAAGCTCCCTCTAAAGGACAGTGATTCTTGTCCATAGCCCTGTGTCTTTATTTGCGGCAGTTTGCAAAGATTTTTTATTCTTAGATCATAAGTTACATGTTTCTTTTCATGAAATTCCCATACAAGCGATGGGTTAAGTTGATTCATGGACTTGTAGATTTCTGTCATTAGTTTCTGCAAGTTTCTAACATGAATAAAAAAACTGCCACTTCGAGTAAGCAATGTTTCAAAGGGACATTCGTATTCTTTATAGATGATCCGAAGAGCACGTTTGTGTGTGCGGTCAATCTCTTTGTTTGCACCTTTGTTACAGAATAGCCAGATCAAAGGGCAATAATTGAAGCTCGACAAGATAACTGCGTTACAAATTGTTAATGCCTGTTCTCTAGAAATATACATATTAAGCCTAGAAAAGGCACTGATTTTCTTGTTGACTTTTGAACATAACGTTTTAACATGCTTGCTAAACTTTAATTTGTTGTCAACTTCAATCCCTAGCAATTTAACATGATCAGTTGCAGATAATTTGTTCTCATTGATGTTAAGTCGTAGTCCTCTCTGCCCTTTCAACCCAAGGAACATCAGCTGGAATTTTTTTGGGTTTGCAACCATTCCATTATTTGTAAACCATTCCAGCAATCTACTGAGATCACTTTCCAAATTGGTAACAATTTCATGTAGGTCTCTCCCACATGAGTATATGGTATTATCATCTGCAAAATTACAGATCTCAGAGTCTAGTCTCATGAGACACAGATCATTTATGAATATGTTAAAGAGCAAAGGACCTAGGACAGATCCCTGTGGTACTCCAATTTTTATTCCTTTTGCGGTACTTCTATGTGAACCAATTTTTACCCTTTTATGACGGCAATCCAGATAGCTATACATGAGGCAGAGGCTGTTGAAATCAAATCCATACGCCTCCAGTTTTGCGATAAGGAGGTCATGAGGCAGACAGTCATAAGCCTTAGATAGATCCATTAGAATTGTTCCTACTACACCTGATGTGTCAAGACATTTCCTCCATTTTTCTATCAGCCTTATCAAAGGATGTTGCGTACTATACCCCTCCCTGAAACCACACAAGATTTCGGAGAGTTTGTCTTGAAAGTATGGGCATATTTGGTCTTTTAGAAGTCTTTCATAGACTTTGGAGGCTGCAGGTAAAACACTAATTGGCCTAAAATTTCCCTTATAATTCGAATCATCATTTTTGAACAGACGGCTGAGATCAGCCTCCTTCAGTTCATTTGGAAACTTGCAATCATAGACTGCAGAGTTGATACAGTCTGTTAGGTAGGGGCAAACTATTTCCCTCGTTGCCTTTAACATACCAGTAGGAATATTCCCACTGTTGGATTTATTCTTGTCCAGCAAGTCTATCTGCTTCATGACCTCATTTGGGCTTACATGAGAGAAACTAAATGTGTTACCATTTAATGCAACATTTTGATTGATAACCTTTATAGAGGGGTGATCTTTATACTTAGTTATCGCTCTCAAAACCATTTGTTCCACAGACATATGTTCTGGCACCTCCATAAAAAGGGGGTCAATATCCAGACTATCCGTAATATTGCAAAAATACTCATTAAAGCACTCAGCAACTTCCACATCATTTGAGAGGATTCTACCATCTTCAATCAGTGTGATCTTCTCGCTCATGGGATTCTTATTAGAAAACAGAAGTTTAACAGTTTTCCAAAACTTCTTATCGTTGTCAATTGTTTTCGACTGTATAGACATAAAATACTGTCTTTTAGCCTGGATGTTCAATTTCACGACAAGGTTTCTTTGATCCTTATATTTTCTTACATCTACCTCTCGCTTGCTATTGTTTGCAGCTTTTTTCAAAATTGATCTTTTCCTCATTGCCTTCCGTAAATTTTTATTCATATGCGGTTTATCATTAGCCCTGACTAGCTTTGTTTTAGTAGGGGCATTTGCTTCGAGTGTTTCCAGAAAGATTGATTCAAAGTTGCCATATATAGATGGGTGGGCTGAGATCAGATTTTGCCTCAACTCATCTTCAAAGCGCAACTGAGACCAGTTCTTGTAGTCTCGATAGGTAACTTTTTTCGGAGGGAGTTTAATAAATGTTGTTTTTAAGATAGTGTAGATCATATGGTGGTGATCGCTCAATCCAGTCTCAAACGATTTGGAATGCATGAAGGAGTGCTTTCGATTTGTAAATATTAAGTCAATGCAACGGCCCTTGGAAGACTTGAAACATGTTGGATGCTTGATCATGTTGTATAAATCATGATCTTGTATTAATGATGACAGGGCTATGTCATCTGGTTCAAGATTGAAGTCTCCAAGGACCATTACATGATCATATCTAGAACATTTATCAATCAATTTTGATACTTCTTCTACAAAATATTCTGAAATTTGCTGTGGAGGCCTATAGATTGGTAATATCAACAATTTTTGTTTTCTAACATTTATCTCAATTGGCACGACCTGGATATCAGGAGGGGTGTCAACGAGATAAACATATTTTGAAAGGAGGCAATCCCTTACATAAACCAAAATTCCACCGCTATTCCCAGAAACATCAAGTCTATATGGACTTTTAAAGCCCTCTATTAAGAACTGGCTCGTTGGGAAGGATGGATCGATTTTTGTCTCGGCTATCACCAAAACATCGACGCTTTCACCAATCATCTCAGAAAAACCACTAAATTTATTTCTGATGGAGTTTATGTTGATGTAACTAATCATGTCGTTTCGTGGGTATTTAAGGCGGAAGAGTTTCAGTTCATCAAAACAGTTTGCCTCAGTTTCAGTTGGGGTTGATACAGATGATGTTTGAGATGGACCCAGTAGGGTGTCATTGTCTATGACTTCGTTAATACTATCAATGTCAATGCCTCCATTTTTCTTAGTGCATTCTGAACAGTTTTCGTGTCTTTGGCTGATTGGCATCTTTGGAGGCACCGCAGTTCAAAAGGTTTTAATAACGTTTAAAAAGTTTCTTGCTAAATAGGCGTTTCCCTTTTCATTAAGATGTAATTTCTTGCGGCTATGACAAGAGACGTCTAGATTTGAATTGTCGATAACTGAAATCTTCATACTGCTGGCGAACTCTCTGATCTCACGATTTAACGCTGGAACGCTCACCCTTTTATCAACTGCCTGTTTGTCTTTTCTCATCACCGCTGTGGACAGAACAATGGACGTATCCGGTGATTCACGTTTAGTTTCCTCTATGATCTTTCTGAAGTTATTTATTGTATCAGGTTTTTCTTGACTCGTAAGGTCATTTGTGCCTGCGTGTATTATTATGCAGTCCGGCTTTTTTCTGATAACTGGTCTTACGTAATCCACGATATCTCGCGTTGTTGCTCCAGGGTCGCGTTTCACTTGGACGTTGTGGTCTTTTTGCAAACCTTCGTCCAAGATTCCATTTAGCATAGAGTCACCAACAATTGTGATTCTTTTCCGACTCTTCGTTTTTGCTTGTTTAGGCCCATTCTCTTGCTTCTGTTCTCGGGGCTGTTTACTTTGAATTTCCTTGTCTTTCATCGTTGTTTGTTTAGACCTTTGTTCTTGATTCTGTTCTCCTGATTGATCCGTTTGAATTGTTTTCTTTGTATCTTTTGTTTTCTTTGTATCAATCGTTTGATTCATTGATTGTTCTCCATTTGTTTTACTACATTGTGTTTCTTTTTCATCTATTCCTGTGGGGGTTGCTTGCCTGAAAGATGGAACTGCAGGTTTATGGCCGTCTAATAGTTTTTCAATGATGATTTGTTTATCTTGTAACTGTCTCTCCAGTGAAATAATTCGCTGTTGTAAGCAAGTTACCAATGCTTCACGATCTCTATCACACTGGGTTTTTACTTTTGGGTTTGGGCTTCTACTGGCAATGTCAGCCTTCAATGATAACAGTTCCCCATGCGAAAATCGCTTGAATTCAACAAAGTCGCTTTGAAATCTATCCAACTGATCCTTTGTCACAAAATCTTTCAAAGGCAACGGGTCTGTTTGAGTGGCATTGGTTTCGCGGTCATCTTCAATACATACTTTCTTACTTTCAAACTTTCGATACGATACTTTGTTATTTACGGTGGTTGTTTGAATTCTGCTCTGTTTGATGGCCTCGTCCAGTATCGCTTTGGTGGTGTCTTCGCTCCAAACATGCTTTGTTTGACATATCTTTGCAATATTTTCCAAATATCGACCTTTGCTGCTTGCCTTGAGTGCTTCAGTTGTGTCTACAACTATATCGATATCATTTTCCATGATTAAACAAGATTTATAGAATAAAATTCAATGAAATACGAGAGCAAGGTTTTGCACGTCTTGATTCTTGCCCGCACGTCATAAGTCGGTATCTCAAACAGAAGAAACGGGCCAGCCCGCCTGTGACGCACGTGCAGTATCTCATTTGGCGCCGTGAGTCAGAAAATATTTCCTTGTTCTTTCAATTTTACACAAAAGAATGACGGTACGCAGCTACTACTAGACGGGCTGGCTCGGGGCTGACTCACTATCGAATCTCTCATATAAACCCGGGCTGGCTTGCTGGCGAGCCAGCTTGCTAACAGGCCAGCCCCCCCCCGCATATAAACAGGCCCTTAGTTGAACTGCTGATGAATATTAGACTTTGGGTGAATTTCTCATGCGTCCATCTTTCTCATACGTCCTTTGGAAGACTTTCTCATCAGTTCATCTACTGCAAAGTGGATACATATTTCTACTTCAGTAGGCGATATTTGAATTTAAAATAGTCTGACATTGCAGCATGCCTTCAAAGGACCCTGGGTGAAGTGGTTCTTTAATTGCTGACTATTGATGCTCTAAATCCACTACAGATAGATACATCTGTCTTGCAACGAGCGATTTGCCATTGAATTAAAAAAGAGAGCTGATGGTTGTTTCCCTTTGCGCAATTTAGATAGAAAATACATAGAGTCCTTCCAAATATTAATGAAAGTGTTGAAGCTATTGCTCCCAGGATCCGGCTTTGATATGGATTGAGCAAAAGATATGCATTCATGTTTTGCTATCTTACCCAATGCATGTGCTAGTTTTCAGTATTTCAATACAACTATTTTTCATGCGTAGCTAAGAATTAATTGGACTACGACTGGACGTTTCTTAGCATTGCCAGATATGGGGTAGAGCACCTCTCCCTTCCACGCTCCAACTTCACTCGGAATGAATGCTAATCTCTGCCCAACCGCTTTCTTCTCAAAATTGAAAGAAATGAAAGTGTAAATGAAAGCTAGAATCTGCTTTTCAGCTTACGCTATACACTTGCTGTTTTCAGTGAAGAGCTCTTTTTTATCGACGGTTTTTATCGACGGTGACTTGTCTTTTCAAGTCTGGATCTTGCCTAAGGACTTCAGATTTTTGAGCAAAAAAATTCCGAATCTTATCGGATAGGTGAGGGGCATTTTAAGAATTTCACTTATTTAAGGCTTTCACTGAATTTTAAGAAAGCTTTGCCTGAACTTTATTGAGTTATTGGTTCAATTTAGCTACAGTCTTGATATGAAAATGTCATCCCATTGAAATAAATTATTTTGAAGCGATTTATTGGTAGAATGTGAAATGGGCTTTTCAATGTGAAATAAGCTTATATCACTGTCAAATTAGTGATTCAGCAGAGCATAGCTTGACCACCGACTATTTTCCTCCAAGCAGCTAGTACTGATTTGATCCTGCTATTGATTTCGAACAGCCGATCACATTGTTGAACGGCCTCTAGCATCCCAAAGTAGAGGTAGAGCAACGAAGCTGCAAATTCCGTTTTAGGCAAAACTGACTTTTCATTAGCAAAAGACTTTCATGCTGGCCAATTAAAGCTAAACGTAGTACAAAGTAAACTTCAACTTAACATGAATGATGAATGTCACTATTCCAAGGGTTTTTCGAATTGCAGTTCTTCTGGGAGGATTTATTTTGACAAGGAAAATCAATGTCATCATACACAGAAGGTACTTAACAAATGCTCATATAGTGAATATTACAATTGCTATAAGACCTTTCAAATTCCAAGCACTCACATCTGATGATTTTAAGAAGCTTTACGTACCTGCTAAAAGTTCTTAGTTTCTTATATAAGATACGTGTAAATACGCAAAAGTGAATGTTATTTGTTTGTGAACATAGCCATCAAGAATATGCCGGTCTGCAGCTTGTTTAGCAGCAATATGTATCCTTCTCATGATTTATGTACAGTTAGCATGGATGGAAAGAACTAGGTTAAAAAACAGGGTCAAAATTCGTGTTGTCTGGTATTTGTAAAAACATTTGAAACAAGCAATGCAAATAGATAACGGTACTCACACGCAGAGGCTAGGGGTTACCGGCTTCATGTACTGTGTTGATTTTCTTCTTAATTGATAGGTGATTCTAAATCCGGTGCGGCTTGTGCTAGCATCAGACTTGAATCGTATCATTGCATAACCATCATAAGAGTACATGTTGAATGGGAGATTTGATCCGATGTTGTCTGAGCAATACTTTCCAATGCTTTTATATGATCTAGACAGAAGGGGATTAAGAGTGAATTTTGATGATACAGGAATATTGTTTGACTTAACATGGACCTTGAATAATGAAAGGTACAGTTTATAGTCAATCATGAAGATCTTAAGCTTCAGTATTTTGAGAAATAGTACTATGACTGACCATGTTCAATACAGATGCGAAAGAATGAAAAGTAATACCTAAATGAGTTCTCTTATCCTAATTTCCCCCTTACTGTGCTTCTCAGCTACTTTTAAAATCTCAAGGGAATCTCGATCCTGTTCTGTGGTTCATGTCTCCTCTAGACAAAACGCAAAATGATTCCCAAGGAAGTTTCCCAAGGACATCTGAAAGTTCGCTTGGATTCCCAAGGAGATGAAACATTGAGACAATGAATTTTTTTTAAGAATTTGGCCATTCGAGTAATCTTTACTTTAAGTTGATTCACAAGAGACACATTGACATCCAAGATTTGCTTTAGCACATTTTGGATTGCTTCTGGAAGCTAAATTTTTGATTGCATCATTTAGCAGCGACTTGACAAAACAGTACTCAACCAGAGCTTCCGAAATCTGTACAGTATATAACTGGTTGATAAACCTTTGGACAATTTCAGCAAATTACTTTGCTTAGGTGATCCTAAACACACAATTTAGTGCACACTCTTCAGAGAGGATCTCGCCCTTAAATGAGAGGATGGTGATTGGTGACAGGTAAAATGTACCACGGTACCGAGGGGGCAGTACCAGGTACCAGACGGCCCAGTACACAGTACCATTGTGGTCAGTGCCCAGTACCATAAAGCCAGGTACCAAGAACGCATGCAAAATAGCCAGTGCCAATAGTAGCAAATAAGTTTTCAAAGAGATCAGCTAAAGTCTACATAAATGTTCAGCAATGATGTTTCGTGAGTCAAATATTTCAACAGGACACAGGGAGACCAACAAGTATTCCGATTTCACGTTTATAAGGCAATGACATCGCCGTATTCCAATCACATGCCTGAACATAAGGCTTTTTGATACAAAGTTTCTGATACCTACGCGAAAATGAATCTGGATATTCGACTAATACAGATACAGAGATGGCTTTACCTAGAATGGATTCTGCAGGCCTTCTCCATAATTTGCAGCATACATTTGGTTAGAATCTCGTCAGGAAACGGCGTTACATCGAATTGCAATCCTTCGAATGGGCCTATATTCAATCTTTCAACATTTTACATGTGTGCAATGGTACCAATTGTTATTCCAAATAGGAGACCTGAGCCTCGCACAATCATGCTTTGGAGTATACTTTTCACCGATTGTTGCTGAAGTCAGCTACCATTGTGAGGGAAGAATTCTGAAGCGGGGTGACAAAATTAGTCCTTTGAGTGCACACTACCGTACAATTGAAAGTCAAGTGAAAGAAACTTTCTCTGAACAATGTGAAAACACAGTCACTTCTTATAGGCTCTGGTCTAAACATCCGTATGATCAAAGCCAAGCCAGCCTGATGCTCAACCATCATTTTCAATTGGTGATCAGCATATTGAAATGATTACCAATACAGTAAATCCCCGCATATAAGAACCTACCAAAATAAGAAACTGGAGGCTTTTTTCCTAAATAATTTGCCTTGCAATCAAGAATTTGTTTCAGCATGATGAAACACGGGTTCTTATTGCAGGGGTAGTAAAGTTTATTTTGGATTGCTGTTATGAAGTGCAGTTAGGTCCCATTTGCCTTACAAAGTTTGATTCTCCTCCCACATTAGTTATTAGGTGCACAAGGATGCCTCCAATACAAACAATAGGGCTGAATATCTTTGAAAGACTCTCAAAGGGCCTACATGAGGCACCCTTCCAATAAGAGCCTTTATACCTTGAAATTAGTCCTAGTATGTTCGAAATAAGAACCTAATTCAGCCTCGCTCTCAAAAATGTAGGTTCTTGTATGCGGGGATTTACGGTACAGGATGCTTAAGTTTCAGATAAACAGCCTACTCAACTAGGACAACATATAGGTACTATCTAGACCAAGGCTGATCGGGCCCTTGAACTTGTTAAGTATCCTGAGAAATATGTTCCATCTCACGTACTCAACAAATTGTATAGAGGAATTGTTGAACCTCATTTGAGTTACTGTTGTTCCATTTGGGGCTGCTGTAGTGAATCAATATTTGATATCTTGCTAAAATCCAAAATAGAACTGCAAGTATCATAAATGGCAGCTCATATGATGTTTTTGCTGCTTCAATAATTCAGAATCTTAGCTGGTCGATTATCAATGACCATACAGGAAGAGGGACTGCCACGCTAACTTACAAGTCTTTGAATGTGCTTGCCTCAGACTACTTGACAAAATTATTCACAAAATGTTTAGATGAAAGAGAACGGTCTCTGCACTGCTCCTAAAATGATCAATGGCCAAAAGGCTTTTTCTTATCGCGATAGAAACTGTCAAACAGTCTAAAAAGAGCGACAAAATTGGCACCCTCCCTGAAAACCTTCAAAGAACAGCTAGAGACCAGGCAACTTTTATTTCATTTTTATGTTCCCTCTTTATTGACTTGGTTTTGAAAATTATTCTAGATTAGGCATGTAAATTTCTTTTGTTATTAAACAGAAAATAAGTTCTTGGGAATTTGCTCGGTACCAACCTTACAACAACCAGAACTTGGTACCAAAGGTCCCAGTACCAGACCATAGGGACCAGTATTAAGTACCAGCAACCCCGCCCCCCCCTTTCACCATCCTTAAACGGTGAGAGCAGCAAAATATGTTCCATATACCCAATGTAATCGTTCGCAAAGCAAACTGTGTGCTTGGATTTGTGAAAGGTCATTTTGCTATGACCAGACCTATAGCTAAAATTAGCAACTGAATTTTCATTTTTGAGCATTCTAGGAGGTTAAAAGCGCGATAATGGCACATATTTGAATAATGTAGCCATTGAGGAGTTTTGCATTCAAATTTCTTTGCATTTAAATTTACGTATGTTACTGACAAAAACATTGTATAAGATCCTTACCGGGTTAGGAGGACTTCAACACTGTCATAGATACAATTTGGCATGGTTCCTTCGATGTCGAACTTTATCCATTTTATTTCCAAAAAATATCCCTCTGCGTAACTTGGTTTGAAATAGAAATTGCAGTTCTCATTTCTCAAGTAATTGGTCATCGAAAAGCTTCTCAAGATTGTAGTTGCATAGTATGTGCTTATAGAAACTGAGCAGAAAGCATAGCACCCTTTGGAGAAAGCATAAATGGTCAGTATGATAAATAAGAACATCTTTCGTAACAAGACACAGATGTCAAATAAGCCGTCACCAAAGCAGATTCTCACAACTGCCTTCTCAAAATGAAAGTGAATCAAAGTGAGTGAATTAATGCGAAACTTTAGGGGCTCTTTGTTGATTGAGCCAGTTTATTCGGAAGTCAAATATGATTGGCTGAATCCATATTTGGATTAAGCATCAATTGTGCAACCTTTTATTAGCTGAATGTCTTTTTTGAATAGTTATTAGTAGCATAAGCTTTAGTAGCTTAATTGAATCTGTGATGATCCAAAAGGCTCTGTTCAGTTTTGTTTCACACAGTTACGTTTTACATTTTACACAGTTCATTTTTGTTTTTACACAGTTCAGTTTTGATTTACACGCAGCTCAGTTTTCCTTTTCCCAGTGTAGTCTTCAATTTTACAGAGTTCAGTTTCGTACTTTAATAGTTCAGTTTTTTACCTTGACAGTTCAGTTGTAGTTTTTTGCATTTCAGTTTTCTTTTGCACACACTTCAGCGCTAATTTTCTTTAAAGTTCAGTTTCGATTTTGCAAAGTTCAGTTCAGTTGTAGTTTTTGCTATGCAGTTGGGTCGTAAAGTTGGCTTCTGAACTAGGTCACAGCAAATGCGTTACATCTTTGGCGCAAAACACGATGGATGCCATCCTTTAGAGGGTGAAAGGTGCCCAAGTCTCCTTAGTGACCCCTTGGCTAGCAACCCGGGTCAGTCATTCATCCTCGTTTTCAATTCAGTCATCAATCAGAGTCGTTTGGTATATGTAGCTCCAAATCAACCATCTGGAATTTCATTTCTTACATCTTTAGAATATTCATCTACATACGTGCGAAGGTAAGTTAAGATGGACGTCAAATTTAACTTTTCTGCTTTCTCTTTCATGGTTTCAAGTGAAATAGGGCTTGCAAATGATGTCTATCGTGGCAAATCAATGATTAACACAAATTTTATCCAGTCTTGCAAAAATGACATTTCCCAAGGTGGAAGCTGGAAGGAGTGGTAAGGAGTGGTCCTAAACATTTTTCTAAAAGCAAGTCCTCTGACCCCCAATTTTCACTCTCTCAGTTCTCAAGCGCACCCCACCTTTTCATGGCTGGCGCCAGTCCAGTTTGCGACTGTTGCACAGACCCTTTCCTTTTAGGGAAAGGGGTCTGGGACGCATGCTAATTCTTCCATTGCACAGTCTTTTCGCTTTAAACAACAAACGGTGAACTATGACATTGTATCAGAGAATGTTTTTGCAGAGCAATTTCATGCGCTTGGACGAAACACTTGTCCATTGTTTTCAAGCATTTGATTCATGCAAACAAACAAAAGAGCAACAAAGATAGTCTTCGCTTCCCCCTCCCCTCTTCATTTACTCTGAAACTACAAATATATAACAATAAAACTCTCCACTATTGTTCTTTCGACAAATACTAAATAGCTTCGAAAGCCTCGAGGCTTACAAAGAGATTTCATTTTTTGGGATTTTTTTTCGAAAAAGTACAGCATTTTAACATACCCCTCGATCACTTACGTGTGCTTGTCATTTCCCATCAAAATATTTGTACATTACGACTCGTGACTCAAGATGTTGAACAAAGATAAGCTAACTTAGCATAACTCATAGAAAGGGAGATGAATTCAAATGTGGATCGAGCGTTACAACTGTAATTCCGCGCAACGAAAGGACTATTTCAAAACAAATTGAAGCAGGCTAAGAGAGCATGGCCTCATTCTTCAAACATGGGTAATGAGGTCCTTCAATTCTGTTTGAAGAATGGCAATATTATGAAAGGGCTTTTGTTCAAGTGCCTAAGTGCCTAAAGGGGAGGAATCAAGAATGTTGCACTAATATGTATAGTTCCTGCACACAATCCAAACAATCAATCAAGCAATAAGGTATTTTTGTGTACTTTGTCAATGTATACGTCAAAACAATTCAGAGATATTTGGGTCAACAATCACATTTAAGTGAGTTGCCAAACTCTGCCTGTTAACCCTATAGTGGTTGGGCTATTTGATAGTCCTATTTTGGTTAGGGGGGGCAAAAAAGCCCCCCCCCCCAACCTACCTCTTGACTGGTAATAGGTAGAGTAACAAAATTTGGTGTGCTACTAGCCTCTGTAACTATAAAACTTAGCCTAATATTGACCATTATTATTTTTGCTTACGTCAGCAACTTCCTTTGTGTGGTCAAGAAAAGCGGCAAAATGGCCCAAATCTGGAAAATCGCGATAACACTAAATTTGGAGCACATTTATATCCAAACATGATAATTGTGATAGAATGCATCAAATAATTCTACACTACAAAGTAAATTTGCAAAATATTCTACTTATGCTCCTTTTTTGGTAATAATTGAAATATGAGAATTTGCGATTTTTCCAGGGTCAGTCCCAGAAAATTGATTCCCGCCCCTTCATTTTGCAAAATATTTCGATGAAACTTTTTGAGAAGCTACACAATAAGTAGTTGCAAAAAGTCAAGCAGTTTCATGGCTATGAATATGTTCCTGGCAGAGTAATTTAAAAAAATCTACTAGGGGGCACATTTGCCCCCCAACCAAAATAGGTTTAATGAATTCATCAAGAATCCATAAACTACTCGTATGCTGCCAATTCATTAAAAGGCAGTTTTCTTGAATCTGACACCTGCAACCTCTCCGACTTCTCTTACTGCTTGAAATATCCAAGAAGAAAGAACCGTTGTCAAGCGGTGTTCTAACAGAGGAGCCAGAAGCCCAGGAGTCTAAAGCTCCTAAAGCCAAGGAGCCCAGAGCCTTGAGCCCACGAGCCTTGGGAGCCAAAGAGCCTCAAGGTTTGACAGATTGCCGGGTCATTACTTCACTGCCAATCAGTTCTGTCGACAATAGCAAAGCTGAAAAGATTATTGCAAATGTTAATGAAAAAAACGTAGAAGAAGCTTTGGAGGGACTTTCTCAACAACTACATTACAAAACATCTTCTAAGAAGAAAGGACTGCACCTCAATGCTAGAGATATTCCAAGATTTTCCATGAAACTATTAGGTAGACTGAACTCTTTGATGACAATTTTATTAATTTTATGAAGGATAATGTCAGTCCTAACTATAGAATATAATAAAATATTAAAAGCAGAGGTGAAGTCTGTGATCATCAGCATTTTGGGTACAGAAAAGGTCTTGCAATTGCATCTCTCAATGTAAATGGACCGCGCAGTCATTTAAGAGATGTGTATTAAGTAAGGTATCTTCTGCAAACATATTGATGATTTTAAACTTGCTTTCCTGAAAAACAGGATTTTTGCACTACCACGCTTCTTGGTGCGCACCCCATTTGGGCAACTGAAGGTGTATTGAGACAAACTACCCCTCATTTTGATCCTTAGTAGCTGTACAATGGGATAATTTTAGTCAATTTGTCCTCCCTTGGGCATGGAAATAGATCTATCTTTCCAAAGTTTAAAATTTTTTTTGCGATTCCACATTTTTGCAACTTCTCTTCATAAATTTAAACAAGAGTATGAACAACAATTCTAAAGAGTTTATCCCATTCCTCACTTACAGGGGACAGTTTGACATATAGTTTGCAAATCAAAAGTTTCATCTTGAAATGGGGCAGTTACTAGCATTGGCAGATCAATTTCTATTGTTTGCAAGTTTCCATGGAAACGAAATGACACACCCAAAAATCAACACCAAATCTAAAATCAGTGGTGAATGTTACCCCTATATGCACATTTACTGGTGGTTATCAATAATAATGAAGGAAAAAGATTTTCAAGTGCTACACCCCCTTAATACTGTTAATAGAAAAAGTGTATGTGCTTTCCCGCAACCTCTGCAACACAATTACTAATGTCAGGTTGCCCAAGAAAAACACCGCGCAAGGACAAAAAGTATTTTCCCTTCGAGATGCCAAGATGTGGAACAGCTCTCTGGCACCCTTCCTGCTTAAATTAAAAAAACATTTGGGTAAATGAAATTTCTCAGATGATTTGGGGTCTGCCTGCCCTTTGGTATTGGCCTTGGTTTCTGCTGAGCCGACCGTTGGGATTCTGAGTGGGCCTGGTGGCATTTGGTGGGAAATGAGGATACAGCCCAGTCTGTTCCTGGTCTCTCGGGTCAAATTGGCAGGGATCGGGTCTGGAGTTAGGGGTTGATGGACTTAGGGGTTGATAGATCTATGGGCCGTCTGAGAAGCCTCCTTGACCAAAAAATTGATATGCTTCTTTTTTTTCTATCCTTATCATATTGTAAATATCATTCACCCACCATTATCATCATTACAATTTTTTAAACACGATACCCCTTTTGTTCTCAGCTCGTCAGTTGCGCTTTTAGTTAGTTTTTGAAGTGCCCTAGTGTTTGGATTCCAATAATGTTAGCTGGCATATCGTTCCAAGCTTTCAAGGCAGAGTAGTAAAATCCTTTTTGCCATGTTCAGTTTTAAGCCTTGGGATCTGGAGATCTTTACAATTCCTTGTTTCATAACTTGAATACGTGAACTATATTGGTACTTGTCCCACAGGCTTTCTGGGCTCAGCTTGTTCAAAATCTTATATGCCATCACAGAACGATCAAATCGAATAAGACTTTCAACACTTAGCCAATTAGATGACCATTCGCCCTTTATGCGTACATTTTCTATTATTGCATGAGCCCTGTTATGCAGACGTTGGAGAGTATCTAATTCTGTTTATGAGAGACTCCCCCAAATAGCATCTGCATGGCGAAGATGACTTTCCACGATTGCGTGGAATACACTACACAGTTGCGATTGCGGTATGATATTTTTAACTTTTTAGGGGCGACAAACCAACGCAAACTTTGGACTTAACAGCTTTTAGCTGTTCGTCCTATGTGAGACTTTCATCTGTGATGACCCGGAGAGATTTCGATTTTGGTACCCGTTTGATTTCAGTGCCGTTTAACAACAGAGCATCCGAGATTTCGAATTGCTTTCTTCGACGGGGGTGACTTATCGTCATGTATTCTGTTTTAGCCGGGTTAGGACTTAATTTGTTTATCCTCATCCACTCAGAGAGGTTGACCAGTTCTTGCTGCGTGTCGAGTACTAGTTTTTCAATATCATCTGATGCAATCGTGTTTTGTGTGTCATCAGCGTAGAAACTAGCTTGCAAAAAATTCTAAGCACTTTTCAAATTCGTTGAAGGGATCAATGTAGTGAAGATGACTCATCAGGGTACCGTATGAAGTTTAGAGCTTCATACCGCACTGTAAAGATTTTCATAAGTTTTGTTTGTTTTGTTTTGTTTGTTTTCAATTTATTTTGAGTAGGCTTGTCAGAATTTCTAGCTACTGAAAGCTAATTTAGGCCCACTTTTCATGCCGTATCTAGGCATTGGAACTCCTAGTTTAACGTCCCTTCCGAAGGACGACGAGGTGAGTTGTGAGGTCTCCATCTGGAGTCTGACCTCACTCGACCAAGCTTAACTTCAGTCACCTGACGAAGACTGTGTAAGCCACTCGGCCACTCACCCTGCGTTTCGCAATTTCAAGTTCCGAAACATGAAAATTGCACTGATTCAATTGGGAAAGCGACCACAGGAGGGAGGTAGAATTTCTGTGAATGAATTTTTTTACCTATTTCAATTGTTATTTTACTCTTATTTTAAGCAGAATGAGAAATATAAGGAATTTCATATTGAAATCTTTACAGGAAAGTTTCTTATTTTTCTCCTCGTAGGCCTGTTTCTGCCCATCAGAATTTTACGTCCCTTTTTCGTGTTTCTTCGTTTTCTTATCGGTAAATGTATTTTCAAAAATTTCCTTAGGATTCTGTGGATGAAATGGTGAAATTTGGAGTGCTTCTCGTTATGGAAAGGCCACTTGCCAATGGGTTCCTTGACGCTCTTGACTGCTATGGCTGTTGACCTCCTGGGCTCTACGGCTACAGAATACATGGTCTTTGGCTCTTGAGCTCCTGGGCTATAGGGGCTCGTGGCTCTTGGGTCTTGGGCTTCTGGTTCCTGGGCTCTAACGTTCCCAGCACTTGTTGTAAAGGGAACATGCAACAATGATGCAACTCAAAATATACTGTCAAGAAGCAAGTGTTACACCGTTTAGATGGCAGCTGGTGTCTGGCTTAACTAAAAAAATTCGCTAATATCGTTGAGATGTATTTAGTGCTTATATTGGAGTACAGGGAAATTATAGAAGGGCGAAGGTCTTATCTTCGCATTTTCTAGCGTGTATCTCACCATTCTAAGGCATTTGAATTCCTTTGGCCGCAAATGCCGTGATTAAATGCCGAATCTAATAATACAAAGTTTTTGTTCATGTTTATGCTTCTTTCAAGACAACTAAACGACAAAACACCAATAGTGGTTACTTAAAGGATGCAATAACCTTCAGACACATTTCATAGTTGACAATAATTGATTTAAAACATAGATTTGGTAAGTTGGAAACAAGTCTCATGTTTCAAAATCGCCCATTCAACAACATGATTTCATGCTCTCATTAGCAAAATTTACAGCGAAGTTACTTTGTGCTGTAACATAATTATGAGTTCCAGTATGACGGTATTTCTTGTAAGTCTCGTTTTGATGAGCGATCATTTCTCCAAGACTCATCGCAATCATTCGACAAAGGTGTTTTGCCACCCACAATGTCTTTTGGACACCCTTTCTTATTAATCAGTCTCTCTACCAGTTGAACTGTGAAGCAGTTAACAACAAAACAAGTACACTTATTTATAGATTTTCAATGTGAGCAGTTTCCCGTCACCGCAATAGTTTTTCAAAATCACTCTATCAACCACGAATGTTTGTTGGTTCCAAGAAATAACACAGCGGAAGAGGAACTGTCAATCAACTGTACCAGTAACTTCCACACGTACGAGCGACATCCGCAGTTGCGTTATTCTTCAAATAAAAATTGAATACTTGATGTCAATGCTAATTGAGTGTTGTTTGAGAGATTGCCCATTGCATTGCGCTCCTCCGCTAGGTTTTTGTTTTTTTCTCTGAATCTTAGAGAAGGGGGGGGGGGTATCCAGGAGCCTTTACAGCACATCCTTTGCAACGCAAAAGTAGGCAATATTATTTTCCCACGAACGATGGAACGTGCAAGGCTTAACATTTCTGGCTGCTGCTAGATAAGCCCCTTCCCTCGAGTAACCCTTCTTTGGAAAGAGTCCAACCTCAGAATTTTTAACAAAATAAAACGTGTGAGGGCTCACTTTAGAACTTAGGGTATGTGGAAGGTATGACGCGGCAGTCAACTATCCACCTTTTTGATGAAGCCGTAAAGCCAGTTTCTAGCAGCCCTGCCAGTCCATCAAATCTTCCATGGAAGGCCAAATCAATGAGGTAGAATTTCAACGTATGCATTGAGAAGTCTGATAATCTGAAGAAACTTTTATTGCTGGCCCAAAGTCTTAATTTTGTATAGCAAAGAAACACCTGTACTGCATAGGCTGTCTTGTTGCAAAGATATATAACTTTCCCTGAAACATTCAGTACCTATTCAAAATGTAATTGAGACTTTAATGTAGAAATATGAAATCATTGGAAACCACATATCCTGAAAGGCATTCGATAAATGAACGTTTCTTTGTAATTATCTTATTATCTTATTATCCCCCCAATTATCTTTGGAACCATATAGCTATGACAATGAAACTTGCACTGTGTCATAATCAAACAAAGGAGAATCCAAAAATAGCATCAATTAATTTCTAATCACGTGATTGGTTGCTTATAGGGCAAATTTTGACGAAATCGAGCTATTAGGAAAAAAGCAGATTTACATTAAATAACTGGCTAAAATAGGCAAGAAACTGTCCAAATACTTACTCGATAGCCTTAGTTTGAGATTTGATTTTGTTTTATATGAATATTTGTGGCTCCAAATTAATTGACTAAGTAAATAATGGTAATTCGATTCAATGCAAAGTTGTTTGCTCATTAATAATGCTTGAACATCATCTATTTCGCATAATGTGGGTAGAATCAAGTAGTTTTATCAATATTTTAAGTTATAACATGATTTTTCAAATAGAAACTGCTAATTCATTAGAAATATGACATCATCAAGATTTATAACGTCATAGAAATCATGAATTGATGACGTCTGCAAACATAGATAAATTATATATCAAATGAAAGTACTCTTTGAGACAAATCGAATGGTACATATATTGATGTGATTCAACGCAAAATGAAGAAACTACCGGGTGTCCCAAAAAAAAGTTCCGACGTTTGATGGAACACAGAGAAAGAGTTTATAAGCCTAACGATTTCTATTGACTCTAGTTACATGCTACACATCTCAACTTCAAGTTTGGAATATCGTGGGAAGAAATTAGTCATCTGAAAATGGAATTATGAGCTCTAACGTTTGATGTACATGGCAAAGACAAGACCAGAAAGATTTGTACGGCGTCCTGCCTCATGGCGGTAAAAGGGGACTCTCTCGAAGATAAACACATACACTTAATTTACAATGCTTTCATTACCTTGACAAGGGACAAGGTTTCTAATCACGGAGCAAGTTCAAAGTAAAGGCTATTTTCCAGTCAGTGGAAATCGCCGAGCGTGCAAAAATTCTATTGCTATCAATTAATGCTTTATCACTGTTTGAAGTGACTTCAAAAACAGGGCAACATTTCGTTTTCAATGGACCACTATGAGTTTGTTTTGAGAGGCTTTGATTTGGAGATTGACCGATCAGATCACGCTATTTTTAAAGATGGCGGCTCGCTGTAAACAAACTAGGCCTCGACAAAGGGCTAAAACCCCTCTTTCTTTCCGTGCCACGGATTTACGGTTTTCGAATATTTTCAAACAGTGACAACGAATTTCTTAAAAGTGAACTCTGATGCACACTTCTAAAATGCATCTTCTCGATATTCGGCCTAAATCAAGATTTACAGGGTTTTGAAAATAACGAAAAAATCGCATGGTTTCAGACTGTGCCCTTTCCATTCCAGGAAAATCACTTGGAAATCAAAACATGTCAGAAAAGATTATTTTACAATTTCACTTTGAAATCGACAATTAAAAGTAGATCTCTAGTCCTTTTGAGTTGAAATGATGTCAATGGGGTTGATTGTTTGGTCTATAGAAGTGTAGGCAGGAAGCGGGCCTGTTGCGATTTCATGTTAACGGTCATAGAATCAAATTATTTGGACATTTGCGATGAACACTGAGATCGCAAGCGCTTGCAACATCAACGTTTCATGAAAGCAAAGTTTCGAATCTAAACTGAACATCATTACAGCTAATTGTTACAACGATCGCTCTGACAGATCAGGATAGCACTTGGCAGCATTATCATTATTATTGAGTTCCAAGGCCTCGGACGTCACACGAGGGCAATATCGTTTCTGATGTGCTGGATGTTTTTTTTTTCTTTTTCTTCAGTCTGCTTGCTCACAAATGTGTTCATAAATTTTCTTCATCTTTCCCCCTCATGGCTCATGGCATCTCATGGCTCTGCCCACCAGCACCCGTTATCGTCTGTTGCCTCCGACTCATCAAATTCATCTGGCACTGTTTCATCGTTATCGTCACCGCGTTCTCCTATCAAGATATCGTCATCTTTATTCTCTTTGAGAGTTTCGGAGCCAGATTACAACCAAGAAGTTTGCCCTCATCTTCATCGTCTCCATCTCGGACATCAAGAACCCAAGAATTCGAAACAAATAATAGGGGACTAGCTGCACTAAATGATTGCTGGCAAGATGCATTCTGTGTGAAATGAGTGACCTTTTGGCCACGACCATGAACAATTATGCGGGCAGGACTCATCAAATCACATCTGCCTCGTCACACACTTTTTAAGTTTTAAGACATCTTTCTTGAAATTTAGAAAATCTGAGAGTGAGCGCAGGTTTGGCTCCACAACTCCCATAGTCCCATAACTGCGACGGATCATGCAGTCTGATGTCCAAAAGAAGGACGGGTAAGTTCTGCATTTACTTTTGCTCAAATGTTTTATGACGAAATACACGTATTTTTTGTAAGAAGCTAAGAATTTGGGCCAGTGCTGAACTTTCTTACGATTATCAAAATTTGAATACTCGAAGTTTCTAACGAGTTTATTAAAGGTTTCATAACGATCTTCATGTTCACTACCTGTGCCCTCATGAATATTTCAAAACAAGGCTTCTTGAAATAACTTTCGACCAATATGATACAGGAAAAAAGTGGCAATAACGCAAAACCATGCTAAGGTTTCCTCGGTCAAAATAGACGTACTTTTATAAGAAACTAAGAATTGGGGCCAGAACTGAAAGTTTATCAGATTTATCAGATTTCAGTTCATTACCTCTGCCCTCCTGAACTTTCCAAAACAAAGTTGTTTGAAGCCTTACTAATGTTTAGATTTTATTCGAGTGCCTTTCAACAAATATAATACAGGAAAGATGTGAAAATAGAGTAAAATATGCTGGGGATTTCTTTTGAGGAAATAAATAGTTTCTCAAGTTACATTTTCCCAGTACTGGAGTTTCTTGATTTTGACGATCTGAGAGTTGAGTTTCTTATAAAAGATACGTGTTGAGTTTCTTCAGTAATATTTTCCCAGTACTGGAGTTTCTCAATTTTTTTGGCGATCTGAAAATTGACTCTCTTTTTAGCAGTTTCTTATAAAAGATAAGTGCAATCTCCGTTTTGGGCTATAAATGGAATCTTCCAGTCACTATGGCCCTGGACTTGCGAAGTCAATAGGAAAGTCCATTATGGACTCAACTGCATGAACGTGCAGGGAAGGAAACTGATAAAAAAGCTGGAAATGAGGTCAAGTGTAAGTCACATCACTTCTAAAACTTCTTCAAGACATAAAATTTTTACCTCCAACAAAACACTTTCAGTTTCGCTTTGGAGAGCACCCTGGTGAACTCTCGTTTATGTAAGCTAAACTCAATGAACGAAATACATATTTCTCCAGACTCCTTAACTTTGACTTTTATCTCTTGCCATTGTTTTCAAACATTTTCAGGTGTTGTTGAAGGCTATTCGATCAACAATATACGTTCTATATTATTATGTATCCAAATTTCAGATTCCCATATTTCAGTGAAACTTCTTTAGGCATCTCAGCAACTTACTCCGTAAACACAGGCATACTCCTCTGGCAACAAGATTGGGCCAAAATTTAGTTGGCGTAAGAGCTCAGATTTTCTCGCCAAAACTTTCCCGCCAAAACATGCTAAATTTCTCTTCTGAGAAGAGCTGAGCTGAACAGTAAGGACTTAAGGAGGTATTTGAAGAATGAAAAATGCACTTTGATTCTTGAAGCAAAGAGATCTCGAGTCCCCTTGTCCAAACTACCCTGGCCACCAGAACCTGAAAAGAAGAAGGGAGGGAAAATTTCTTCTCTTTTTCTTCTACTTTTCAAGTTTTTATTAGGCTTTGGTACCCAAGGTATGTCCAAACATGTTTTGCGAAATGTTTGATAAAGATTCCCTATTTCCACATGTAGCTAGTTACAAGCTATTTGACCTTTTGTGGACTCCTTCATAAATTGATTAAAAAAGTAAATTTTTAGTTGTCAATTTCAAAGTCGTATGACATGTGAAACGATCCCCTTGGGCATGTTTTGATTTCCAAGTAATTTTCTTGGAATTTCTTTGAACTGTAATAGAAAGGGCACAGTCTCAAACCATGCGATTTTTTCGTTATTTTCAAAACCCTGTAAATCTTGATTTAGTCCGAATATCGAGAAAATGCACATTGGAAGTGTGCATCAGAGTTCACTTTTAAGAAATTCGTTGTCGTTGTTTGAAAATATTCGAAAACGGCAAATCCGTGGCACAGAAAGAAAGAGGGGTTTTAGCCCTTTTTCGAGGCTTGGTTTGTTTACAGCGAGCCGCCATCTTTAAAAATAGCGTGATCTGATTGATCAATCTCCAAATCAAAACAAACTCAGCGGTCTATTGAAAACGAAATGTTGCCCTGTTTTAGTGACACCTGCTCGAAATCATTTTGTGGACTATCTTGGGACAAACACTTTGCTCCTTTTATTGTTGCATTATGCCAACTGGGAATTTCAAATGGGAGTTTCACTATTCCACAGTTTCACAGTTCCTTTGTTTAATTAAGATAGTTCTGAGTTCCTTGTTCGACGTGCCATGCAATGCAACAATTCATTCTCCGGCTTCGTACAGCTCGAATTGAGTGGTTAAAAAGTACCAAATTAGTATGTTCCCCCGAGACCTATTCCCTATTGGATTCGATTTTCAGACTTTGGTTTGAATTTGCTCAATGAGCAGAACTCTAGTTGTTCGTCTGTTGCTCATCCGGAGATTCCCCCTTCATTGCGACGATGAAGAAAGGCGTACAATCTCTCTGGTTTTGCTTTCAACATAAACATGGAATGTCGGAGCTCAAAATTCCATTTTACAGGTTAGTAATTTCTTCTTACAATATGTCAAACTTTAAGTTGAAATTTCTAGCATTTAACTAGATTGACTAGAAATTGCCAGATTCAAAATGTTTTCTCTGCGTTTAATCAAACGCCGGAACTTTTTTTCGGGGCACCCGGTAGAACACTTTTAACGATTTTCTGTGTGACCACTCTCCAAATATGGGCATCTGGCGGTCACGTGGTCAAACAACAGGCATTGAAATTTTTATTTTCTGATTGTCAGTTGAATTTTAGTAAAAGTCAGGAAGTTTCAGTGCTTTACCTATCATGGTTTAGGAGCTATTGAGAAAAGTTCCGGAGGGGGCGTTCCCCGGTTAAAATAGGGTTAAATGTATTGCAAAAGTGTATGAAATGATATAGAATATCCCATTTTGAAGTGCCAATCACTCCCTCGAAGAAGTTTACAAGATCTCAAAAAATAATAGGACTTCTAGGGATGTTTCTCAAAACGAAAGTATTATTACCAAAGGCGTACGAGATTTTATGGAGTGATATGTCCCTTGCCTCATATGACGGTTAATGTTAATATTAACTTTATGACCTCATACAGGATAGGGATCTGATACAACTGTCGATGCGTTTTCAAGATTTCTTTTGGAGCTCGATCTAAATTTAGTTGTTTTCAGCAAGTGGTCAAATTATGCATCGAGACTGAGTTTCAGAACACAAATAGTGCCTTAGTTAATAGTGTGTATATAGTATATATATAAAATATAGAATATTATATGATATTTGATATTGTATATTAATATTATATATTATTATATATTATTAATATATATATATATACATACATACATACATATATATATATATATATATATATATATATATATATATATATATATATATATATATATATATATATATATATATATATATATATATATATATATATATATATATATATATATATATATATATATATATATATATATATATATATATATATATATATATATAAACTTTATATAGAGAGGTTGGACGACAAAAAATACTAAGATTTAACACACTGAGGCCTTTCGGACTCGTGTCCTCATCAGAGTGTGATTTCGATTGAATTTAAAATATCAACGAGGTGTATATAAGAGCTATTACAAGGAAATTCTGGATGTGAGGATAATGTCTTATGACGTAGGTATTAATTAAGAGTTTAAAAGGGCGTGTCCCTCCTTGAATAATTTTTCTTCGTGATATAAAAGAGCAGAAGGGTCATTAAGTGCAAAGAAAACGAATATTTTGAAAAAAGGTTCTTTTAGTTTGTTGTGTCTTTTTCCGCATTCGTGAACGTGTTTTGGAAAGCTGCAAGTTGAAATTCCAGTTCTCGATTCTGAAATATGATTATTCATACGATTACGTAAGTTTTTTGTCTGGCCAATGTAACTCATCTCGTTGTTGCACATATTGCATGAGAGGAAGTAAACCACATTTTTGCTCTGGCAAGTAATGCTGGATTTGATTTCCCAAGTGCTGTTATTTGCGGTTGTGAATGACGTGACAGGCTGGAGATACTGTTTGCAAAGTTTGCATCTTTTGTTCGAACAGAGTGAAATTCCAGGGTTGCGAGGTTGTGGACGTATGTGATGAGTTTCAAATTTTGCTTTTGTGAGTGTCGATAATAGGTTTTTAGGTTGTTTCAAAGCAATGACTGGTTTTGATTTTGCGAAAACTGTTTTTAGTTTTTTATCATTGACATTTTTCAAAAGGTTTGATACATTTTGCAACACGTTGTTAAAACGGAACTGTGGGTAATATGTTGTAACCAGAGGAATGATGTCTTTTGAAGGGCATGGAGCAGGTCCTTGTAATTTTGCATTATGGAAGGCTTTTCGTATTACGTTTAATGGGTAATGACAGTCTAACAGCCACTTTTCGAGTTCTTTGAGGCGAAAATCGACTCTTTCTGAATCAGAAACGAAGACGATAACTCTTTTCGCTAGATTGTAAGGAATGTTGTGTTTAATATGTACAGGATGAGCGCTTTTAAAATCGAGGTAGTCGTGTGGATTCGTATCCTTGTAAAAAATATCCGTTTCGATATATTTGTTGTTCTTAATAATCACTTCTATGTCGAGGAAGTTCAGAGACTTTATGTTCTCTTCTGATTTTTGTTTGCTCTTCTCCAGCGTGAATTTTATATCCGGGTGTAGTTCGTTTAATGCATTTAGAAATAAATCAATGTTTAACTGTTTTGGAAGCGCAATAAAGCCATCATCCATATAACGATAAAATTTGTCTTCTATTAAAGCACATTCGTTTCGATTGAAATATTTTGGTAAAATATGAGGAAAGAGTTTCGTTTCTTCTAGATATCCTATGGTTAGGCAAGCATACGATGGAGCGAATTTTGTACCCATTGCGGTTCCAGCTGTTTGTTTATAAAGGGTACTGTCAAATAAGAAGTTATTGTTTTCTAGAATGAACTTAGCTGCATCGATGATAAAGTCGCAATTCAGCCTTTCAGGAATGAGATCGTGTTTTTTGTTTATCCAATAATTCAAAGCTTCAAGGCCGAGTTCGTGTGGAATGCTGGTATAGAGGCTTGTGATATCACAGGAATACAGTTCTACTTCTTGTTCAAACTTGCGTGGTAGTTTGCGAAGGAAATCCCAGTCGTCTTTAATGTAGGTTTTCAAGGTTGGGACTAAAGGTTTTAAAACCGTGTCTAAAAATTCGCTTAGTCTCTGTGTTGGTGCTAATGGACCTGCTATGATTGGACGGCTTTTTAACTCCTCGGGTGGATCAAGTTCAACGTATGTTTTGTTTTCTTCGTTTATTTTCTGAATCATTTCTTTGCATTTATGAATTTTAGGAAGGACGTAAAAGTTACTTGTTTTCCATTCGAAGTTAGAAATGAAATCGACTTCCTTTCTTGTTAGACGTTCTTCGTAATTAAGTAAGAGTGTGTTCAATTTTTTAATGACTTGCCTATCTTCATTCTGATCGATTTTTTTGTATGCGTTGTCATTGAGATGGTTTTCTAAAACGAGGCAGTCGCGATAGTAAGACTTGTCCATAATTATGAAATTACCACCTTTGTCTGCTTTCTTTATGATGATTTCTTTGTTGTTAGCTAATTCATGTAAGGCGGTTCTTTCTTCGGGGGTTAAGTTGTCTGCGCATGATTTTACATCTGGTTGAAGCATTTCGATGAAGGTACAAATTTGGTTCAGCTCTTTGTTGTCTGTATAAATAGGCCTTTTTGATTTGTTCCTATGAAGGGAAGGGTCATTCCATTCTTTTTCCCAAAATACTTCTTTAATCTTTAGTTTTCTCGTGAAATCCTTTGTATCTGCTCGAAAATTGTTACGTGGGGGTGATAATGGTGTAAACTTGGGTCCTCTTGTTAATAAGGATATGTGGTTTGCAGCCAGTTTGTAGGAGGATAGGTTGATAATCTTGGCGGATACAGACGGGGAGGGTGTGGTTGTTGATTTCGACGCCAGTTTTTTGAGCTATTCTGTGATTGGTTTGCTGAAACAGGCGTGGTTGGTGTAGTTGAAGCTGGCTTTGGACGGGCAGATGGTTCTTGGTTATGTTGACTTTGGTTACGTAGATTGTTGCTGCGTGCTGACGTATTTGCCTTGCCGTTGCTGGTGTTATGGTTTGGTTTGTTATTTTCTTGTAGTTTTTGCCTTGTTTGTTGCTCTTTGTCTTTGTTGTGTGCAGCTTTTGTGCTTGTGATTCTTTGGTCCCATTTGGAGATGATAGTTTCCACATTTTGCTCTACTTTCGTTGACCAGAGTGTTTTTAGCTCTTCTATTTCTTCCTCGGTGCTTGCATTTGATGTGATAAATTGTAACATCTTCTCGTCGATATCATTAAGTTTCTCTTCAAACATCGCTACTCTTACGTTTAACACATCAATCTCTGCACGGACTTTCTGCATTTCCAAATTATCATAGATTTCTTTTTCCTTTTTGTTGGCCGGAGTGGCTTTTCCATTTCGACGGAACTTTCGAGGTATGTAGGCAGGCTCCTCTGCTAGGCATTCTGAATAGAGCTGAGCTAGTTGTTTATTACGAGTGTAGTTCCAAAACAGGTCTTTTCTTTCTTTCAACTGATTGAAAATGTGAGATTTTGCTTGACTGTATTTATTGCTGGCTGTTGCAGTGGAAATGGATGTACTGGGTTTCAATGGAGATCCGACGTCTTTCAGGTTCTCTTGGATTTGGCTTTTGATGAAATCTTGTGTTGCATCGATGATTGAAGGGGTAAGTTCCTTTATAATTGTTGGCAGAATTTCCATGATATTGTCGAAAATAATTTGCTTTATTGTCTCTCGTTGACTTGGCGTAAGAATTTCCTCAGTTGTTTCTCGTTGATTTGGTGTAAGATTAGAATCGTTGTTCTCCTTCGTATTATGTGCCATCTCTAACTAAAAACTTGGTACGAATTATAACTAGAAACTTTATATAGAGAGGTTGGACGACAAAAAATACTAAGATTTAACACACTGAGGCCTTTCGGACTCGTGTCCTCATCAGAGTGTGATTTCGATTGAATTTAAAATATCAACGAGGTGTATATAAGAGCTATTACAAGGAAATTCTGGATGTGAGGATAATGTCTTATGACGTAGGTATTAATTAAGAGTTTAAAAGGGCGTGTCCCTCCTTGAATAATTTTTCTTCGTGATATAAAAGAGCAGAAGGGTCATTAAGTGCAAAGAAAACGAATATTTTGAAAAAAGGTTCTTTTAGTTTGTTGTGTCTTTTTCCGCATTCGTGAACGTGTTTTGGAAAGCTGCAAGTTGAAATTCCAGTTCTCGATTCTGAAATATGATTATTCATACGATTACGTAAGTTTTTTGTCTGGCCAATGTAACTCATCTCGTTGTTGCACATATTGCATGAGAGGAAGTAAACCACATTTTTGCTCTGGCAAGTAATGCTGGATTTGATTTCCCAAGTGCTGTTATTTGCGGTTGTGAATGACGTGACAGGCTGGAGATACTGTTTGCAAAGTTTGCATCTTTTGTTCGAACAGAGTGAAATTCCAGGGTTGCGAGGTTGTGGACGTATGTGATGAGTTTCAAATTTTGCTTTTGTGAGTGTCGATAATAGGTTTTTAGGTTGTTTCAAAGCAATGACTGGTTTTGATTTTGCGAAAACTGTTTTTAGTTTTTTATCATTGACATTTTTCAAAAGGTTTGATACATTTTGCAACACGTTGTTAAAACGGAACTGTGGGTAATATGTTGTAACCAGAGGAATGATGTCTTTTGAAGGGCATGGAGCAGGTCCTTGTAATTTTGCATTATGGAAGGCTTTTCGTATTACGTTTAATGGGTAATGACAGTCTAACAGCCACTTTTCGAGTTCTTTGAGGCGAAAATCGACTCTTTCTGAATCAGAAACGAAGACGATAACTCTTTTCGCTAGATTGTAAGGAATGTTGTGTTTAATATGTACAGGATGAGCGCTTTTAAAATCGAGGTAGTCGTGTGGATTCGTATCCTTGTAAAAAATATCCGTTTCGATATATTTGTTGTTCTTAATAATCACTTCTATGTCGAGGAAGTTCAGAGACTTTATGTTCTCTTCTGATTTTTGTTTGCTCTTCTCCAGCGTGAATTTTATATCCGGGTGTAGTTCGTTTAATGCATTTAGAAATAAATCAATGTTTAACTGTTTTGGAAGCGCAATAAAGCCATCATCCATATAACGATAAAATTTGTCTTCTATTAAAGCACATTCGTTTCGATTGAAATATTTTGGTAAAATATGAGGAAAGAGTTTCGTTTCTTCTAGATATCCTATGGTTAGGCAAGCATACGATGGAGCGAATTTTGTACCCATTGCGGTTCCAGCTGTTTGTTTATAAAGGGTACTGTCAAATAAGAAGTTATTGTTTTCTAGAATGAACTTAGCTGCATCGATGATAAAGTCGCAATTCAGCCTTTCAGGAATGAGATCGTGTTTTTTGTTTATCCAATAATTCAAAGCTTCAAGGCCGAGTTCGTGTGGAATGCTGGTATAGAGGCTTGTGATATCACAGGAATACAGTTCTACTTCTTGTTCAAACTTGCGTGGTAGTTTGCGAAGGAAATCCCAGTCGTCTTTAATGTAGGTTTTCAAGGTTGGGACTAAAGGTTTTAAAACCGTGTCTAAAAATTCGCTTAGTCTCTGTGTTGGTGCTAATGGACCTGCTATGATTGGACGGCTTTTTAACTCCTCGGGTGGATCAAGTTCAACGTATGTTTTGTTTTCTTCGTTTATTTTCTGAATCATTTCTTTGCATTTATGAATTTTAGGAAGGACGTAAAAGTTACTTGTTTTCCATTCGAAGTTAGAAATGAAATCGACTTCCTTTCTTGTTAGACGTTCTTCGTAATTAAGTAAGAGTGTGTTCAATTTTTTAATGACTTGCCTATCTTCATTCTGATCGATTTTTTTGTATGCGTTGTCATTGAGATGGTTTTCTAAAACGAGGCAGTCGCGATAGTAAGACTTGTCCATAATTATGAAATTACCACCTTTGTCTGCTTTCTTTATGATGATTTCTTTGTTGTTAGCTAATTCATGTAAGGCGGTTCTTTCTTCGGGGGTTAAGTTGTCTGCGCATGATTTTACATCTGGTTGAAGCATTTCGATGAAGGTACAAATTTGGTTCAGCTCTTTGTTGTCTGTATAAATAGGCCTTTTTGATTTGTTCCTATGAAGGGAAGGGTCATTCCATTCTTTTTCCCAAAATACTTCTTTAATCTTTAGTTTTCTCGTGAAATCCTTTGTATCTGCTCGAAAATTGTTACGTGGGGGTGATAATGGTGTAAACTTGGGTCCTCTTGTTAATAAGGATATGTGGTTTGCAGCCAGTTTGTAGGAGGATAGGTTGATAATCTTGGCGGATACAGACGGGGAGGGTGTGGTTGTTGATTTCGACGCCAGTTTTTTGAGCTATTCTGTGATTGGTTTGCTGAAACAGGCGTGGTTGGTGTAGTTGAAGCTGGCTTTGGACGGGCAGATGGTTCTTGGTTATGTTGACTTTGGTTACGTAGATTGTTGCTGCGTGCTGACGTAATTTGCCTTGCCGTTGCTGGTGTTATGGTTTGGTTTGTTATTTTCTTGTAGTTTTTGCCTTGTTTGTTGCTCTTTGTCTTTGTTGTGTGCAGCTTTTGTGCTTGTGATTCTTTGGTCCCATTTGGAGATGATAGTTTCCACATTTTGCTCTACTTTCGTTGACCAGAGTGTTTTTAGCTCTTCTATTTCTTCCTCGGTGCTTGCATTTGATGTGATAAATTGTAACATCTTCTCGTCGATATCATTAAGTTTCTCTTCAAACATCGCTACTCTTACGTTTAACACATCAATCTCTGCACGGACTTTCTGCATTTCCAAATTATCATAGATTTCTTTTTCCTTTTTGTTGGCCGGAGTGGCTTTTCCATTTCGACGGAACTTTCGAGGTATGTAGGCAGGCTCCTCTGCTAGGCATTCTGAATAGAGCTGAGCTAGTTGTTTATTACGAGTGTAGTTCCAAAACAGGTCTTTTCTTTCTTTCAACTGATTGAAAATGTGAGATTTTGCTTGACTGTATTTATTGCTGGCTGTTGCAGTGGAAATGGATGTACTGGGTTTCAATGGAGATCCGACGTCTTTCAGGTTCTCTTGGATTTGGCTTTTGATGAAATCTTGTGTTGCATCGATGATTGAAGGGGTAAGTTCCTTTATAATTGTTGGCAGAATTTCCATGATATTGTCGAAAATAATTTGCTTTATTGTCTCTCGTTGACTTGGCGTAAGAATTTCCTCAGTTGTTTCTCGTTGATTTGGTGTAAGATTAGAATCGTTGTTCTCCTTCGTATTATGTGCCATCTCTAACTAAAAACTTGGTACGAATTATAACTAGAAACTTTATATAGAGAGGTTGGACGACAAAAAATACTAAGATTTAACACACTGAGGCCTTTCGGACTCGTGTCCTCATCAGAGTGTGATTTCGATTGAATTTAAAATATCAACGAGGTGTATATAAGAGCTATTACAAGGAAATTCTGGATGTGAGGATAATGTCTTATGACGTAGGTATTAATTAAGAGTTTAAAAGGGCGTGTCCCTCCTTGAATAATTTTTCTTCGTGATATAAAAGAGCAGAAGGGTCATTAAGTGCAAAGAAAACGAATATTTTGAAAAAAGGTTCTTTTAGTTTGTTGTGTCTTTTTCCGCATTCGTGAACGTGTTTTGGAAAGCTGCAAGTTGAAATTCCAGTTCTCGATTCTGAAATATGATTATTCATACGATTACGTAAGTTTTTTGTCTGGCCAATGTAACTCATCTCGTTGTTGCACATATTGCATGAGAGGAAGTAAACCACATTTTTGCTCTGGCAAGTAATGCTGGATTTGATTTCCCAAGTGCTGTTATTTGCGGTTGTGAATGACGTGACAGGCTGGAGATACTGTTTGCAAAGTTTGCATCTTTTGTTCGAACAGAGTGAAATTCCAGGGTTGCGAGGTTGTGGACGTATGTGATGAGTTTCAAATTTTGCTTTTGTGAGTGTCGATAATAGGTTTTTAGGTTGTTTCAAAGCAATGACTGGTTTTGATTTTGCGAAAACTGTTTTTAGTTTTTTATCATTGACATTTTTCAAAAGGTTTGATACATTTTGCAACACGTTGTTAAAACGGAACTGTGGGTAATATGTTGTAACCAGAGGAATGATGTCTTTTGAAGGGCATGGAGCAGGTCCTTGTAATTTTGCATTATGGAAGGCTTTTCGTATTACGTTTAATGGGTAATGACAGTCTAACAGCCACTTTTCGAGTTCTTTGAGGCGAAAATCGACTCTTTCTGAATCAGAAACGAAGACGATAACTCTTTTCGCTAGATTGTAAGGAATGTTGTGTTTAATATGTACAGGATGAGCGCTTTTAAAATCGAGGTAGTCGTGTGGATTCGTATCCTTGTAAAAAATATCCGTTTCGATATATTTGTTGTTCTTAATAATCACTTCTATGTCGAGGAAGTTCAGAGACTTTATGTTCTCTTCTGATTTTTGTTTGCTCTTCTCCAGCGTGAATTTTATATCCGGGTGTAGTTCGTTTAATGCATTTAGAAATAAATCAATGTTTGACTGTTTTGGAAGCGCAATAAAGCCATCATCCATATAACGATAAAATTTGTCTTCTATTAAAGCACATTCGTTTCGATTGAAATATTTTGGTAAAATATGAGGAAAGAGTTTCGTTTCTTCTAGATATCCTATGGTTAGGCAAGCATACGATGGAGCGAATTTTGTACCCATTGCGGTTCCAGCTGTTTGTTTATAAAGGGTACTGTCAAATAAGAAGTTATTGTTTTCTAGAATGAACTTAGCTGCATCGATGATAAAGTCGCAATTCAGCCTTTCAGGAATGAGATCGTGTTTTTTGTTTATCCAATAATTCAAAGCTTCAAGGCCGAGTTCGTGTGGAATGCTGGTATAGAGGCTTGTGATATCACAGGAATACAGTTCTACTTCTTGTTCAAACTTGCGTGGTAGTTTGCGAAGGAAATCCCAGTCGTCTTTAATGTAGGTTTTCAAGGTTGGGACTAAAGGTTTTAAAACCGTGTCTAAAAATTCGCTTAGTCTCTGTGTTGGTGCTAATGGACCTGCTATGATTGGACGGCTTTTTAACTCCTCGGGTGGATCAAGTTCAACGTATGTTTTGTTTTCTTCGTTTATTTTCTGAATCATTTCTTTGCATTTATGAATTTTAGGAAGGACGTAAAAGTTACTTGTTTTCCATTCGAAGTTAGAAATGAAATCGACTTCCTTTCTTGTTAGACGTTCTTCGTAATTAAGTAAGAGTGTGTTCAATTTTTTAATGACTTGCCTATCTTCATTCTGATCGATTTTTTTGTATGCGTTGTCATTGAGATGGTTTTCTAAAACGAGGCAGTCGCGATAGTAAGACTTGTCCATAATTATGAAATTACCACCTTTGTCTGCTTTCTTTATGATGATTTCTTTGTTGTTAGCTAATTCATGTAAGGCGGTTCTTTCTTCGGGGGTTAAGTTGTCTGCGCATGATTTTACATCTGGTTGAAGCATTTCGATGAAGGTACAAATTTGGTTCAGCTCTTTGTTGTCTGTATAAATAGGCCTTTTTGATTTGTTCCTATGAAGGGAAGGGTCATTCCATTCTTTTTCCCAAAATACTTCTTTAATCTTTAGTTTTCTCGTGAAATCCTTTGTATCTGCTCGAAAATTGTTACGTGGGGGTGATAATGGTGTAAACTTGGGTCCTCTTGTTAATAAGGATATGTGGTTTGCAGCCAGTTTGTAGGAGGATAGGTTGATAATCTTGGCGGATACAGACGGGGAGGGTGTGGTTGTTGATTTCGACGCCAGTTTTTTGAGCTATTCTGTGATTGGTTTGCTGAAACAGGCGTGGTTGGTGTAGTTGAAGCTGGCTTTGGACGGGCAGATGGTTCTTGGTTATGTTGACTTTGGTTACGTAGATTGTTGCTGCGTGCTGACGTATTTGCCTTGCCGTTGCTGGTGTTATGGTTTGGTTTGTTATTTTCTTGTAGTTTTTGCCTTGTTTGTTGCTCTTTGTCTTTGTTGTGTGCAGCTTTTGTGCTTGTGATTCTTTGGTCCCATTTGGAGATGATAGTTTCCACATTTTGCTCTACTTTCGTTGACCAGAGTGTTTTTAGCTCTTCTATTTCTTCCTCGGTGCTTGCATTTGATGTGATAAATTGTAACATCTTCTCGTCGATATCATTAAGTTTCTCTTCAAACATCGCTACTCTTACGTTTAACACATCAATCTCTGCACGGACTTTCTGCATTTCCAAATTATCATAGATTTCTTTTTCCTTTTTGTTGGCCGGAGTGGCTTTTCCATTTCGACGGAACTTTCGAGGTATGTAGGCAGGCTCCTCTGCTAGGCATTCTGAATAGAGCTGAGCTAGTTGTTTATTACGAGTGTAGTTCCAAAACAGGTCTTTTCTTTCTTTCAACTGATTGAAAATGTGAGATTTTGCTTGACTGTATTTATTGCTGGCTGTTGCAGTGGAAATGGATGTACTGGGTTTCAATGGAGATCCGACGTCTTTCAGGTTCTCTTGGATTTGGCTTTTGATGAAATCTTGTGTTGCATCGATGATTGAAGGGGTAAGTTCCTTTATAATTGTTGGCAGAATTTCCATGATATTGTCGAAAATAATTTGCTTTATTGTCTCTCGTTGACTTGGCGTAAGAATTTCCTCAGTTGTTTCTCGTTGATTTGGTGTAAGATTAGAATCGTTGTTCTCCTTCGTATTATGTGCCATCTCTAACTAAAAACTTGGTACGAATTATAACTAGAAACTTTATATAGAGAGGTTGGACGACAAAAAATACTAAGATTTAACACACTGAGGCCTTTCGGACTCGTGTCCTCATCAGAGTGTGATTTCGATTGAATTTAAAATATCAACGAGGTGTATATAAGAGCTATTACAAGGAAATTCTGGATGCGAGGATAATGTCTTATGACGTAGGTATTAATTAAGAGTTTAAAAGGGCGTGTCCCTCCTTGAATAATTTTTCTTCGTGATATAAAAGAGCAGAAGGGTCATTAAGTGCAAAGAAAACGAATATTTTGAAAAAAGGTTCTTTTAGTTTGTTGTGTCTTTTTCCGCATTCGTGAACGTGTTTTGGAAAGCTGCAAGTTGAAATTCCAGTTCTCGATTCTGAAATATGATTATTCATACGATTACGTAAGTTTTTTGTCTGGCCAATGTAACTCATCTCGTTGTTGCACATATTGCATGAGAGGAAGTAAACCACATTTTTGCTCTGGCAAGTAATGCTGGATTTGATTTCCCAAGTGCTGTTATTTGCGGTTGTGAATGACGTGACAGGCTGGAGATACTGTTTGCAAAGTTTGCATCTTTTGTTCGAACAGAGTGAAATTCCAGGGTTGCGAGGTTGTGGACGTATGTGATGAGTTTCAAATTTTGCTTTTGTGAGTGTCGATAATAGGTTTTTAGGTTGTTTCAAAGCAATGACTGGTTTTGATTTTGCGAAAACTGTTTTTAGTTTTTTATCATTGACATTTTTCAAAAGGTTTGATACATTTTGCAACACGTTGTTAAAACGGAACTGTGGGTAATATGTTGTAACCAGAGGAATGATGTCTTTTGAAGGGCATGGAGCAGGTCCTTGTAATTTTGCATTATGGAAGGCTTTTCGTATTACGTTTAATGGGTAATGACAGTCTAACAGCCACTTTTCGAGTTCTTTGAGGCGAAAATCGACTCTTTCTGAATCAGAAACGAAGACGATAACTCTTTTCGCTAGATTGTAAGGAATGTTGTGTTTAATATGTACAGGATGAGCGCTTTTAAAATCGAGGTAGTCGTGTGGATTCGTATCCTTGTAAAAAATATCCGTTTCGATATATTTGTTGTTCTTAATAATCACTTCTATGTCGAGGAAGTTCAGAGACTTTATGTTCTCTTCTGATTTTTGTTTGCTCTTCTCCAGCGTGAATTTTATATCCGGGTGTAGTTCGTTTAATGCATTTAGAAATAAATCAATGTTTAACTGTTTTGGAAGCGCAATAAAGCCATCATCCATATAACGATAAAATTTGTCTTCTATTAAAGCACATTCGTTTCGATTGAAATATTTTGGTAAAATATGAGGAAAGAGTTTCGTTTCTTCTAGATATCCTATGGTTAGGCAAGCATACGATGGAGCGAATTTTGTACCCATTGCGGTTCCAGCTGTTTGTTTATAAAGGGTACTGTCAAATAAGAAGTTATTGTTTTCTAGAATGAACTTAGCTGCATCGATGATAAAGTCGCAATTCAGCCTTTCAGGAATGAGATCGTGTTTTTTGTTTATCCAATAATTCAAAGCTTCAAGGCCGAGTTCGTGTGGAATGCTGGTATAGAGGCTTGTGATATCACAGGAATACAGTTCTACTTCTTGTTCAAACTTGCGTGGTAGTTTGCGAAGGAAATCCCAGTCGTCTTTAATGTAGGTTTTCAAGGTTGGGACTAAAGGTTTTAAAACCGTGTCTAAAAATTCGCTTAGTCTCTGTGTTGGTGCTAATGGACCTGCTATGATTGGACGGCTTTTTAACTCCTCGGGTGGATCAAGTTCAACGTATGTTTTGTTTTCTTCGTTTATTTTCTGAATCATTTCTTTGCATTTATGAATTTTAGGAAGGACGTAAAAGTTACTTGTTTTCCATTCGAAGTTAGAAATGAAATCGACTTCCTTTCTTGTTAGACGTTCTTCGTAATTAAGTAAGAGTGTGTTCAATTTTTTAATGACTTGCCTATCTTCATTCTGATCGATTTTTTTGTATGCGTTGTCATTGAGATGGTTTTCTAAAACGAGGCAGTCGCGATAGTAAGACTTGTCCATAATTATGAAATTACCACCTTTGTCTGCTTTCTTTATGATGATTTCTTTGTTGTTAGCTAATTCATGTAAGGCGGTTCTTTCTTCGGGGGTTAAGTTGTCTGCGCATGATTTTACATCTGGTTGAAGCATTTCGATGAAGGTACAAATTTGGTTCAGCTCTTTGTTGTCTGTATAAATAGGCCTTTTTGATTTGTTCCTATGAAGGGAAGGGTCATTCCATTCTTTTTCCCAAAATACTTCTTTAATCTTTAGTTTTCTCGTGAAATCCTTTGTATCTGCTCGAAAATTGTTACGTGGGGGTGATAATGGTGTAAACTTGGGTCCTCTTGTTAATAAGGATATGTGGTTTGCAGCCAGTTTGTAGGAGGATAGGTTGATAATCTTGGCGGATACAGACGGGGAGGGTGTGGTTGTTGATTTCGACGCCAGTTTTTTGAGCTATTCTGTGATTGGTTTGCTGAAACAGGCGTGGTTGGTGTAGTTGAAGCTGGCTTTGGACGGGCAGATGGTTCTTGGTTATGTTGACTTTGGTTACGTAGATTGTTGCTGCGTGCTGACGTATTTGCCTTGCCGTTGCTGGTGTTATGGTTTGGTTTGTTATTTTCTTGTAGTTTTTGCCTTGTTTGTTGCTCTTTGTCTTTGTTGTGTGCAGCTTTTGTGCTTGTGATTCTTTGGTCCCATTTGGAGATGATAGTTTCCACATTTTGCTCTACTTTCGTTGACCAGAGTGTTTTTAGCTCTTCTATTTCTTCCTCGGTGCTTGCATTTGATGTGATAAATTGTAACATCTTCTCGTCGATATCATTAAGTTTCTCTTCAAACATCGCTACTCTTACGTTTAACACATCAATCTCTGCACGGACTTTCTGCATTTCCAAATTATCATAGATTTCTTTTTCCTTTTTGTTGGCCGGAGTGGCTTTTCCATTTCGACGGAACTTTCGAGGTATGTAGGCAGGCTCCTCTGCTAGGCATTCTGAATAGAGCTGAGCTAGTTGTTTATTACGAGTGTAGTTCCAAAACAGGTCTTTTCTTTCTTTCAACTGATTGAAAATGTGAGATTTTGCTTGACTGTATTTATTGCTGGCTGTTGCAGTGGAAATGGATGTACTGGGTTTCAATGGAGATCCGACGTCTTTCAGGTTCTCTTGGATTTGGCTTTTGATGAAATCTTGTGTTGCATCGATGATTGAAGGGGTAAGTTCCTTTATAATTGTTGGCAGAATTTCCATGATATTGTCGAAAATAATTTGCTTTATTGTCTCTCGTTGACTTGGCGTAAGAATTTCCTCAGTTGTTTCTCGTTGATTTGGTGTAAGATTAGAATCGTTGTTCTCCTTCGTATTATGTGCCATCTCTAACTAAAAACTTGGTACGAATTATAACTAGAAACTTTATATAGAGAGGTTGGACGACAAAAAATACTAAGATTTAACACACTGAGGCCTTTCGGACTCGTGTCCTCATCAGAGTGTGATTTCGATTGAATTTAAAATATCAACGAGGTGTATATAAGAGCTATTACAAGGAAATTCTGGATGTGAGGATAATGTCTTATGACGTAGGTATTAATTAAGAGTTTAAAAGGGCGTGTCCCTCCTTGAATAATTTTTCTTCGTGATATAAAAGAGCAGAAGGGTCATTAAGTGCAAAGAAAACGAATATTTTGAAAAAAGGTTCTTTTAGTTTGTTGTGTCTTTTTCCGCATTCGTGAACGTGTTTTGGAAAGCTGCAAGTTGAAATTCCAGTTCTCAATCAACAACGAAATCAACAACCACACCCTCCCCGTCTGTATCCGCCAAGATTATCAACCTATCCTCCTACAAACTGGCTGCAAACCACATATCCTTATTAACAAGAGGACCCAAGTTTACACCATTATCACCCCCACGTAACAATTTTCGAGCAGATACAAAGGATTTCACGAGAAAACTAAAGATTAAAGAAGTATTTTGGGAAAAAGAATGGAATGACCCTTCCCTTCATAGGAACAAATCAAAAAGGCCTATTTATACAGACAACAAAGAGCTGAACCAAATTTGTACCTTCATCGAAATGCTTCAACCAGATGTAAAATCATGCGCAGACAACTTAACCCCCGAAGAAAGAACCGCCTTACATGAATTAGCTAACAACAAAGAAATCATCATAAAGAAAGCAGACAAAGGTGGTAATTTCATAATTATGGACAAGTCTTACTATCGCGACTGCCTCGTTTTAGAAAACCATCTCAATGACAACGCATACAAAAAAATCGATCAGAATGAAGATAGGCAAGTCATTAAAAAATTGAACACACTCTTACTTAATTACGAAGAACGTCTAACAAGAAAGGAAGTCGATTTCATTTCTAACTTCGAATGGAAAACAAGTAACTTTTACGTCCTTCCTAAAATTCATAAATGCAAAGAAATGATTCAGAAAATAAACGAAGAAAACAAAACATACGTTGAACTTGATCCACCCGAGGAGTTAAAAAGCCGTCCAATCATAGCAGGTCCATTAGCACCAACACAGAGACTAAGCGAATTTTTAGACACGGTTTTAAAACCTTTAGTCCCAACCTTGAAAACCTACATTAAAGACGACTGGGATTTCCTTCGCAAACTACCACGCAAGTTTGAACAAGAAGTAGAACTGTATTCCTGTGATATCACAAGCCTCTATACCAGCATTCCACACGAACTCGGCCTTGAAGCTTTGAATTATTGGATAAACAAAAAACACGATCTCATTCCTGAAAGGCTGAATTGCGACTTTATCATCGATGCAGCTAAGTTCATTCTAGAAAACAATAACTTCTTATTTGACAGTACCCTTTATAAACAAACAGCTGGAACCGCAATGGGTACAAAATTCGCTCCATCGTATGCTTGCCTAACCATAGGATATCTAGAAGAAACGAAACTCTTTCCTCATATTTTACCAAAATATTTCAATCGAAACGAATGTGCTTTAATAGAAGACAAATTTTATCGTTATATGGATGATGGCTTTATTGCGCTTCCAAAACAGTTAAACATTGATTTATTTCTAAATGCATTAAACGAACTACACCCGGATATAAAATTCACGCTGGAGAAGAGCAAACAAAAATCAGAAGAGAACATAAAGTCTCTGAACTTCCTCGACATAGAAGTGATTATTAAGAACAACAAATATATCGAAACGGATATTTTTTACAAGGATACGAATCCACACGACTACCTCGATTTTAAAAGCGCTCATCCTGTACATATTAAACACAACATTCCTTACAATCTAGCGAAAAGAGTTATCGTCTTCGTTTCTGATTCAGAAAGAGTCGATTTTCGCCTCAAAGAACTCGAAAAGTGGCTGTTAGACTGTCATTACCCATTAAACGTAATACGAAAAGCCTTCCATAATGCAAAATTACAAGGACCTGCTCCATGCCCTTCAAAAGACATCATTCCTCTGGTTACAACATATTACCCACAGTTCCGTTTTAACAACGTGTTGCAAAATGTATCAAACCTTTTGAAAAATGTCAATGATAAAAAACTAAAAACAGTTTTCGCAAAATCAAAACCAGTCATTGCTTTGAAACAACCTAAAAACCTATTATCGACACTCACAAAAGCAAAATTTGAAACTCATCACATACGTCCACAACCTCGCAACCCTGGAATTTCACTCTGTTCGAACAAAAGATGCAAACTTTGCAAACAGTATCTCCAGCCTGTCACGTCATTCACAACCGCAAATAACAGCACTTGGGAAATCAAATCCAGCATTACTTGCCAGAGCAAAAATGTGGTTTACTTCCTCTCATGCAATATGTGCAACAACGAGATGAGTTACATTGGCCAGACAAAAAACTTACGTAATCGTATGAATAATCATATTTCAGAATCGAGAACTGGAATTTCAACTTGCAGCTTTCCAAAACACGTTCACGAATGCGGAAAAAGACACAACAAACTAAAAGAACCTTTTTTCAAAATATTCGTTTTCTTTGCACTTAATGACCCTTCTGCTCTTTTATATCACGAAGAAAAATTATTCAAGGAGGGACACGCCCTTTTAAACTCTTAATTAATACCTACGTCATAAGACATTATCCTCACATCCAGAATTTCCTTGTAATAGCTCTTATATACACCTCGTTGATATTTTAAATTCAATCGAAATCACACTCTGATGAGGACACGAGTCCGAAAGGCCTCAGTGTGTTAAATCTTAGTATTTTTTGTCGTCCAACCTCTCTATATAAAGTTTCTAGTTATAATTCGTACCAAGTTTTTAGTTAGAGATGGCACATAATACGAAGGAGAACAACGATTCTAATCTTACACCAAATCAACGAGAAACAACTGAGGAAATTCTTACGCCAAGTCAACGAGAGACAATAAAGCAAATTATTTTCGACAATATCATGGAAATTCTGCCAACAATTATAAAGGAACTTACCCCTTCAATCATCGATGCAACACAAGATTTCATCAAAAGCCAAATCCAAGAGAACCTGAAAGACGTCGGATCTCCATTGAAACCCAGTACATCCATTTCCACTGCAACAGCCAGCAATAAATACAGTCAAGCAAAATCTCACATTTTCAATCAGTTGAAAGAAAGAAAAGACCTGTTTTGGAACTACACTCGTAATAAACAACTAGCTCAGCTCTATTCAGAATGCCTAGCAGAGGAGCCTGCCTACATACCTCGAAAGTTCCGTCGAAATGGAAAAGCCACTCCGGCCAACAAAAAGGAAAAAGAAATCTATGATAATTTGGAAATGCAGAAAGTCCGTGCAGAGATTGATGTGTTAAACGTAAGAGTAGCGATGTTTGAAGAGAAACTTAATGATATCGACGAGAAGATGTTACAATTTATCACATCAAATGCAAGCACCGAGGAAGAAATAGAAGAGCTAAAAACACTCTGGTCAACGAAAGTAGAGCAAAATGTGGAAACTATCATCTCCAAATGGGACCAAAGAATCACAAGCACAAAAGCTGCACACAACAAAGACAAAGAGCAACAAACAAGGCAAAAACTACAAGAAAATAACAAACCAAACCATAACACCAGCAACGGCAAGGCAAATACGTCAGCACGCAGCAACAATCTACGTAACCAAAGTCAACATAACCAAGAACCATCTGCCCGTCCAAAGCCAGCTTCAACTACACCAACCACGCCTGTTTCAGCAAACCAATCACAGAATAGCTCAAAAAACTGGCGTCGAAATCAACAACCACACCCTCCCCGTCTGTATCCGCCAAGATTATCAACCTATCCTCCTACAAACTGGCTGCAAACCACATATCCTTATTAACAAGAGGACCCAAGTTTACACCATTATCACCCCCACGTAACAATTTTCGAGCAGATACAAAGGATTTCACGAGAAAACTAAAGATTAAAGAAGTATTTTGGGAAAAAGAATGGAATGACCCTTCCCTTCATAGGAACAAATCAAAAAGGCCTATTTATACAGACAACAAAGAGCTGAACCAAATTTGTACCTTCATCGAAATGCTTCAACCAGATGTAAAATCATGCGCAGACAACTTAACCCCCGAAGAAAGAACCGCCTTACATGAATTAGCTAACAACAAAGAAATCATCATAAAGAAAGCAGACAAAGGTGGTAATTTCATAATTATGGACAAGTCTTACTATCGCGACTGCCTCGTTTTAGAAAACCATCTCAATGACAACGCATACAAAAAAATCGATCAGAATGAAGATAGGCAAGTCATTAAAAAATTGAACACACTCTTACTTAATTACGAAGAACGTCTAACAAGAAAGGAAGTCGATTTCATTTCTAACTTCGAATGGAAAACAAGTAACTTTTACGTCCTTCCTAAAATTCATAAATGCAAAGAAATGATTCAGAAAATAAACGAAGAAAACAAAACATACGTTGAACTTGATCCACCCGAGGAGTTAAAAAGCCGTCCAATCATAGCAGGTCCATTAGCACCAACACAGAGACTAAGCGAATTTTTAGACACGGTTTTAAAACCTTTAGTCCCAACCTTGAAAACCTACATTAAAGACGACTGGGATTTCCTTCGCAAACTACCACGCAAGTTTGAACAAGAAGTAGAACTGTATTCCTGTGATATCACAAGCCTCTATACCAGCATTCCACACGAACTCGGCCTTGAAGCTTTGAATTATTGGATAAACAAAAAACACGATCTCATTCCTGAAAGGCTGAATTGCGACTTTATCATCGATGCAGCTAAGTTCATTCTAGAAAACAATAACTTCTTATTTGACAGTACCCTTTATAAACAAACAGCTGGAACCGCAATGGGTACAAAATTCGCTCCATCGTATGCTTGCCTAACCATAGGATATCTAGAAGAAACGAAACTCTTTCCTCATATTTTACCAAAATATTTCAATCGAAACGAATGTGCTTTAATAGAAGACAAATTTTATCGTTATATGGATGATGGCTTTATTGCGCTTCCAAAACAGTTAAACATTGATTTATTTCTAAATGCATTAAACGAACTACACCCGGATATAAAATTCACGCTGGAGAAGAGCAAACAAAAATCAGAAGAGAACATAAAGTCTCTGAACTTCCTCGACATAGAAGTGATTATTAAGAACAACAAATATATCGAAACGGATATTTTTTACAAGGATACGAATCCACACGACTACCTCGATTTTAAAAGCGCTCATCCTGTACATATTAAACACAACATTCCTTACAATCTAGCGAAAAGAGTTATCGTCTTCGTTTCTGATTCAGAAAGAGTCGATTTTCGCCTCAAAGAACTCGAAAAGTGGCTGTTAGACTGTCATTACCCATTAAACGTAATACGAAAAGCCTTCCATAATGCAAAATTACAAGGACCTGCTCCATGCCCTTCAAAAGACATCATTCCTCTGGTTACAACATATTACCCACAGTTCCGTTTTAACAACGTGTTGCAAAATGTATCAAACCTTTTGAAAAATGTCAATGATAAAAAACTAAAAACAGTTTTCGCAAAATCAAAACCAGTCATTGCTTTGAAACAACCTAAAAACCTATTATCGACACTCACAAAAGCAAAATTTGAAACTCATCACATACGTCCACAACCTCGCAACCCTGGAATTTCACTCTGTTCGAACAAAAGATGCAAACTTTGCAAACAGTATCTCCAGCCTGTCACGTCATTCACAACCGCAAATAACAGCACTTGGGAAATCAAATCCAGCATTACTTGCCAGAGCAAAAATGTGGTTTACTTCCTCTCATGCAATATGTGCAACAACGAGATGAGTTACATTGGCCAGACAAAAAACTTACGTAATCGTATGAATAATCATATTTCAGAATCGAGAACTGGAATTTCAACTTGCAGCTTTCCAAAACACGTTCACGAATGCGGAAAAAGACACAACAAACTAAAAGAACCTTTTTTCAAAATATTCGTTTTCTTTGCACTTAATGACCCTTCTGCTCTTTTATATCACGAAGAAAAATTATTCAAGGAGGGACACGCCCTTTTAAACTCTTAATTAATACCTACGTCATAAGACATTATCCTCACATCCAGAATTTCCTTGTAATAGCTCTTATATACACCTCGTTGATATTTTAAATTCAATCGAAATCACACTCTGATGAGGACACGAGTCCGAAAGGCCTCAGTGTGTTAAATCTTAGTATTTTTTGTCGTCCAACCTCTCTATATAAAGTTTCTAGTTATAATTCGTACCAAGTTTTTAGTTAGAGATGGCACATAATACGAAGGAGAACAACGATTCTAATCTTACACCAAATCAACGAGAAACAACTGAGGAAATTCTTACGCCAAGTCAACGAGAGACAATAAAGCAAATTATTTTCGACAATATCATGGAAATTCTGCCAACAATTATAAAGGAACTTACCCCTTCAATCATCGATGCAACACAAGATTTCATCAAAAGCCAAATCCAAGAGAACCTGAAAGACGTCGGATCTCCATTGAAACCCAGTACATCCATTTCCACTGCAACAGCCAGCAATAAATACAGTCAAGCAAAATCTCACATTTTCAATCAGTTGAAAGAAAGAAAAGACCTGTTTTGGAACTACACTCGTAATAAACAACTAGCTCAGCTCTATTCAGAATGCCTAGCAGAGGAGCCTGCCTACATACCTCGAAAGTTCCGTCGAAATGGAAAAGCCACTCCGGCCAACAAAAAGGAAAAAGAAATCTATGATAATTTGGAAATGCAGAAAGTCCGTGCAGAGATTGATGTGTTAAACGTAAGAGTAGCGATGTTTGAAGAGAAACTTAATGATATCGACGAGAAGATGTTACAATTTATCACATCAAATGCAAGCACCGAGGAAGAAATAGAAGAGCTAAAAACACTCTGGTCAACGAAAGTAGAGCAAAATGTGGAAACTATCATCTCCAAATGGGACCAAAGAATCACAAGCACAAAAGCTGCACACAACAAAGACAAAGAGCAACAAACAAGGCAAAAACTACAAGAAAATAACAAACCAAACCATAACACCAGCAACGGCAAGGCAAATACGTCAGCACGCAGCAACAATCTACGTAACCAAAGTCAACATAACCAAGAACCATCTGCCCGTCCAAAGCCAGCTTCAACTACACCAACCACGCCTGTTTCAGCAAACCAATCACAGAATAGCTCAAAAAACTGGCGTCGAAATCAACAACCACACCCTCCCCGTCTGTATCCGCCAAGATTATCAACCTATCCTCCTACAAACTGGCTGCAAACCACATATCCTTATTAACAAGAGGACCCAAGTTTACACCATTATCACCCCCACGTAACAATTTTCGAGCAGATACAAAGGATTTCACGAGAAAACTAAAGATTAAAGAAGTATTTTGGGAAAAAGAATGGAATGACCCTTCCCTTCATAGGAACAAATCAAAAAGGCCTATTTATACAGACAACAAAGAGCTGAACCAAATTTGTACCTTCATCGAAATGCTTCAACCAGATGTAAAATCATGCGCAGACAACTTAACCCCCGAAGAAAGAACCGCCTTACATGAATTAGCTAACAACAAAGAAATCATCATAAAGAAAGCAGACAAAGGTGGTAATTTCATAATTATGGACAAGTCTTACTATCGCGACTGCCTCGTTTTAGAAAACCATCTCAATGACAACGCATACAAAAAAATCGATCAGAATGAAGATAGGCAAGTCATTAAAAAATTGAACACACTCTTACTTAATTACGAAGAACGTCTAACAAGAAAGGAAGTCGATTTCATTTCTAACTTCGAATGGAAAACAAGTAACTTTTACGTCCTTCCTAAAATTCATAAATGCAAAGAAATGATTCAGAAAATAAACGAAGAAAACAAAACATACGTTGAACTTGATCCACCCGAGGAGTTAAAAAGCCGTCCAATCATAGCAGGTCCATTAGCACCAACACAGAGACTAAGCGAATTTTTAGACACGGTTTTAAAACCTTTAGTCCCAACCTTGAAAACCTACATTAAAGACGACTGGGATTTCCTTCGCAAACTACCACGCAAGTTTGAACAAGAAGTAGAACTGTATTCCTGTGATATCACAAGCCTCTATACCAGCATTCCACACGAACTCGGCCTTGAAGCTTTGAATTATTGGATAAACAAAAAACACGATCTCATTCCTGAAAGGCTGAATTGCGACTTTATCATCGATGCAGCTAAGTTCATTCTAGAAAACAATAACTTCTTATTTGACAGTACCCTTTATAAACAAACAGCTGGAACCGCAATGGGTACAAAATTCGCTCCATCGTATGCTTGCCTAACCATAGGATATCTAGAAGAAACGAAACTCTTTCCTCATATTTTACCAAAATATTTCAATCGAAACGAATGTGCTTTAATAGAAGACAAATTTTATCGTTATATGGATGATGGCTTTATTGCGCTTCCAAAACAGTTAAACATTGATTTATTTCTAAATGCATTAAACGAACTACACCCGGATATAAAATTCACGCTGGAGAAGAGCAAACAAAAATCAGAAGAGAACATAAAGTCTCTGAACTTCCTCGACATAGAAGTGATTATTAAGAACAACAAATATATCGAAACGGATATTTTTTACAAGGATACGAATCCACACGACTACCTCGATTTTAAAAGCGCTCATCCTGTACATATTAAACACAACATTCCTTACAATCTAGCGAAAAGAGTTATCGTCTTCGTTTCTGATTCAGAAAGAGTCGATTTTCGCCTCAAAGAACTCGAAAAGTGGCTGTTAGACTGTCATTACCCATTAAACGTAATACGAAAAGCCTTCCATAATGCAAAATTACAAGGACCTGCTCCATGCCCTTCAAAAGACATCATTCCTCTGGTTACAACATATTACCCACAGTTCCGTTTTAACAACGTGTTGCAAAATGTATCAAACCTTTTGAAAAATGTCAATGATAAAAAACTAAAAACAGTTTTCGCAAAATCAAAACCAGTCATTGCTTTGAAACAACCTAAAAACCTATTATCGACACTCACAAAAGCAAAATTTGAAACTCATCACATACGTCCACAACCTCGCAACCCTGGAATTTCACTCTGTTCGAACAAAAGATGCAAACTTTGCAAACAGTATCTCCAGCCTGTCACGTCATTCACAACCGCAAATAACAGCACTTGGGAAATCAAATCCAGCATTACTTGCCAGAGCAAAAATGTGGTTTACTTCCTCTCATGCAATATGTGCAACAACGAGATGAGTTACATTGGCCAGACAAAAAACTTACGTAATCGTATGAATAATCATATTTCAGAATCGAGAACTGGAATTTCAACTTGCAGCTTTCCAAAACACGTTCACGAATGCGGAAAAAGACACAACAAACTAAAAGAACCTTTTTTCAAAATATTCGTTTTCTTTGCACTTAATGACCCTTCTGCTCTTTTATATCACGAAGAAAAATTATTCAAGGAGGGACACGCCCTTTTAAACTCTTAATTAATACCTACGTCATAAGACATTATCCTCGCATCCAGAATTTCCTTGTAATAGCTCTTATATACACCTCGTTGATATTTTAAATTCAATCGAAATCACACTCTGATAAGGACACGAGTCCGAAAGGCCTCAGTGTGTTAAATCTTAGTATTTTTTGTCGTCCAACCTCTCTATATAAAGTTTCTAGTTATAATTCGTACCAAGTTTTTAGTTAGAGATGGCACATAATACGAAGGAGAACAACGATTCTAATCTTACACCAAATCAACGAGAAACAACTGAGGAAATTCTTACGCCAAGTCAACGAGAGACAATAAAGCAAATTATTTTCGACAATATCATGGAAATTCTGCCAACAATTATAAAGGAACTTACCCCTTCAATCATCGATGCAACACAAGATTTCATCAAAAGCCAAATCCAAGAGAACCTGAAAGACGTCGGATCTCCATTGAAACCCAGTACATCCATTTCCACTGCAACAGCCAGCAATAAATACAGTCAAGCAAAATCTCACATTTTCAATCAGTTGAAAGAAAGAAAAGACCTGTTTTGGAACTACACTCGTAATAAACAACTAGCTCAGCTCTATTCAGAATGCCTAGCAGAGGAGCCTGCCTACATACCTCGAAAGTTCCGTCGAAATGGAAAAGCCACTCCGGCCAACAAAAAGGAAAAAGAAATCTATGATAATTTGGAAATGCAGAAAGTCCGTGCAGAGATTGATGTGTTAAACGTAAGAGTAGCGATGTTTGAAGAGAAACTTAATGATATCGACGAGAAGATGTTACAATTTATCACATCAAATGCAAGCACCGAGGAAGAAATAGAAGAGCTAAAAACACTCTGGTCAACGAAAGTAGAGCAAAATGTGGAAACTATCATCTCCAAATGGGACCAAAGAATCACAAGCACAAAAGCTGCACACAACAAAGACAAAGAGCAACAAACAAGGCAAAAACTACAAGAAAATAACAAACCAAACCATAACACCAGCAACGGCAAGGCAAATACGTCAGCACGCAGCAACAATCTACGTAACCAAAGTCAACATAACCAAGAACCATCTGCCCGTCCAAAGCCAGCTTCAACTACACCAACCACGCCTGTTTCAGCAAACCAATCACAGAATAGCTCAAAAAACTGGCGTCGAAATCAACAACCACACCCTCCCCGTCTGTATCCGCCAAGATTATCAACCTATCCTCCTACAAACTGGCTGCAAACCACATATCCTTATTAACAAGAGGACCCAAGTTTACACCATTATCACCCCCACGTAACAATTTTCGAGCAGATACAAAGGATTTCACGAGAAAACTAAAGATTAAAGAAGTATTTTGGGAAAAAGAATGGAATGACCCTTCCCTTCATAGGAACAAATCAAAAAGGCCTATTTATACAGACAACAAAGAGCTGAACCAAATTTGTACCTTCATCGAAATGCTTCAACCAGATGTAAAATCATGCGCAGACAACTTAACCCCCGAAGAAAGAACCGCCTTACATGAATTAGCTAACAACAAAGAAATCATCATAAAGAAAGCAGACAAAGGTGGTAATTTCATAATTATGGACAAGTCTTACTATCGCGACTGCCTCGTTTTAGAAAACCATCTCAATGACAACGCATACAAAAAAATCGATCAGAATGAAGATAGGCAAGTCATTAAAAAATTGAACACACTCTTACTTAATTACGAAGAACGTCTAACAAGAAAGGAAGTCGATTTCATTTCTAACTTCGAATGGAAAACAAGTAACTTTTACGTCCTTCCTAAAATTCATAAATGCAAAGAAATGATTCAGAAAATAAACGAAGAAAACAAAACATACGTTGAACTTGATCCACCCGAGGAGTTAAAAAGCCGTCCAATCATAGCAGGTCCATTAGCACCAACACAGAGACTAAGCGAATTTTTAGACACGGTTTTAAAACCTTTAGTCCCAACCTTGAAAACCTACATTAAAGACGACTGGGATTTCCTTCGCAAACTACCACGCAAGTTTGAACAAGAAGTAGAACTGTATTCCTGTGATATCACAAGCCTCTATACCAGCATTCCACACGAACTCGGCCTTGAAGCTTTGAATTATTGGACAAAAAACAAAAAACACGATCTCATTCCTGAAAGGCTGAATTGCGACTTTATCATCGATGCAGCTAAGTTCATTCTAGAAAACAATAACTTCTTATTTGACAGTACCCTTTATAAACAAACAGCTGGAACCGCAATGGGTACAAAATTCGCTCCATCGTATGCTTGCCTAACCATAGGATATCTAGAAGAAACGAAACTCTTTCCTCATATTTTACCAAAATATTTCAATCGAAACGAATGTGCTTTAATAGAAGACAAATTTTATCGTTATATGGATGATGGCTTTATTGCGCTTCCAAAACAGTTAAACATTGATTTATTTCTAAATGCATTAAACGAACTACACCCGGATATAAAATTCACGCTGGAGAAGAGCAAACAAAAATCAGAAGAGAACATAAAGTCTCTGAACTTCCTCGACATAGAAGTGATTATTAAGAACAACAAATATATCGAAACGGATATTTTTTACAAGGATACGAATCCACACGACTACCTCGATTTTAAAAGCGCTCATCCTGTACATATTAAACACAACATTCCTTACAATCTAGCGAAAAGAGTTATCGTCTTCGTTTCTGATTCAGAAAGAGTCGATTTTCGCCTCAAAGAACTCGAAAAGTGGCTGTTAGACTGTCATTACCCATTAAACGTAATACGAAAAGCCTTCCATAATGCAAAATTACAAGGACCTGCTCCATGCCCTTCAAAAGACATCATTCCTCTGGTTACAACATATTACCCACAGTTCCGTTTTAACAACGTGTTGCAAAATGTATCAAACCTTTTGAAAAATGTCAATGATAAAAAACTAAAAACAGTTTTCGCAAAATCAAAACCAGTCATTGCTTTGAAACAACCTAAAAACCTATTATCGACACTCACAAAAGCAAAATTTGAAACTCATCACATACGTCCACAACCTCGCAACCCTGGAATTTCACTCTGTTCGAACAAAAGATGCAAACTTTGCAAACAGTATCTCCAGCCTGTCACGTCATTCACAACCGCAAATAACAGCACTTGGGAAATCAAATCCAGCATTACTTGCCAGAGCAAAAATGTGGTTTACTTCCTCTCATGCAATATGTGCAACAACGAGATGAGTTACATTGGCCAGACAAAAAACTTACGTAATCGTATGAATAATCATATTTCAGAATCGAGAACTGGAATTTCAACTTGCAGCTTTCCAAAACACGTTCACGAATGCGGAAAAAGACACAACAAACTAAAAGAACCTTTTTTCAAAATATTCGTTTACTTTGCACTTAATGACCCTTCTGCTCTTTTATATCACGAAGAAAAATTATTCAAGGAGGGACACGCCCTTTTAAACTCTTAATTAATACCTACGTCATAAGACATTATCCTCACATCCAGAATTTCCTTGTAATAGCTCTTATATACACCTCGTTGATATTTTAAATTCAATCGAAATCACACTCTGATGAGGACACGAGTCCGAAAGGCCTCAGTGTGTTAAATCTTAGTATTTTTTGTCGTCCAACCTCTCTATATAAAGTTTCTAGTTATAATTCGTACCAAGTTTTTATATATATATATATATATATATATATATATATATATATATATATATATATATATATATATATATATATATATATATATTATTATATATTATGAATATATATTATATATTATATATTATATATCAATATTAATATTAATTAATATATATTTAATAATATATGAGATCAGAAGATAAATATTAAAGAATTAAAGAACTTCAAGCCGTCTTCTTATTGTGTACACCTCATGTATATATATATATATATATGTATGTATATATATATATATATATATATATATATTGGCAACAAAGAAACAATAAATTGGATACTAATAGTGCGGATGAAAAACGAACGAGAAATAAACAAAAAAGAGATGTTTTTTAGCACACTAAGGCCTTTCAAGTTAATGCTATCATCAGAGTGTGACTGACAATCTGAATCGAACTTTTTATAATATGTTACGGAGATTAACATGTTTACATAATGACAGACGATAGAAGTGTTAATTGGTTGAGATGTCAATTGAGGGTTGCGTGTCCTGCTTTAAATAGTTTTTCTTCGTATGTGGTTAATAATTTCGAGGAACTTAATGACATGAATGCAAAGACTTTAAAGAACGGTTCTTTTAAGTTATTATGTTTCTTTCCGCACTGAAAAACATGTCTCGGGAAAGTGCACGAAGATGTTCCAGACCGCGACTCTGAAATGTGATTGTTCATGCGGAGGCGAAAGTTTGTTGTTTGACCAATGTAGGTGACTTTTCCGTGACACGAATTGCATGATAAGAAGTAGACAACGTTTTTGCTCTTGCACGAAATATTGCATTTTATGTTCCAAGTTACGTTCTTTGCTGTTTTAAACGAATCAACGGCTTGTAGATATAATTTGCAAAGTTTGCATCGATTATCCTTGCAAAGGGTAATACCAAATGCGGCTGTTGTTGATGTTGTCGTTGATATTACAGCTGATGACGAGAATCTAGCATTTGTTAATATTGATGAAATATTTGGGGGCTGTCTAAGTGCTAAGACGGGCTGTGTGTTTTGAAACTTTTCTTTTGTTGTTGGCGATAGATTAACGAGCAACGAGTGAATTGTTTTCATCATGTGACTGAACTGAAGATCGGGATAATGTGTTGTTACCAATGGTAATTTGTGTTTATCACTTTTATCAGGTGCAGGTCCTTGAAGTTTTGCTCTGTGGAATGCTTGTTTAATGACACTTTTTGGATAGTTACAATCTATCAACCATTTTTCAAGTTCTTTCAAACGCATTTCAATTAAATCGGGATCTGATACAAATACTATTATCCTTTTTGCGAGGTTGAACGGAATCGTTTGCTTAATGTGGGAAGGGTGTGCACTATGATAATCTAGGTATCTATGTGGGTTGGTTTCTTTGTAATAGATATCCGTTGTAATGTATTTGTTTTCGTGTAAAATTATTTTGATGTCAAGAAAGTTAAGGGTTTCCAGGTTGTCAAGATGCGTTCGTCCTTTCTCCATTGTAAAATTAATTGAAGTGTCCATTTCGTTTAAGGCGCTTTGAAGTAATGATGGGTCCATGTTCTTGGGCAAAGTGATAAAACTATCATCCATATATCTGATGTAATTTTTCTCGATGTATTTGCAGGTATTATTGTCGAAGTATTTACAGAGAATTGTTGGAAACAGTCGAGTTTCTTCAAGAAAACCGATTGTTAAGCATGCGTATGATGGGGCAAACTTTGTTCCCATAGCTGTGCCTTTGATTTGTCTATACAATTCGTTATCAAATAAAAAATTGTTATTTTCGAGAACGAACTTCGCCGATTCAATGATGAAGTCATTCGAAAAGCGAATTGGAATTAAATCTCTTCTTTTTTCGATCCAGTACGTAAGCGCCTCGAGGCCAAGGCAATGAGGGATGCTTGTGTAAAGGCTAGTGATGTCATACGAGTACAATGAAACCGGATTACTAAATTCATATGGGATCTTGCGGAGGAAGTCCCAGTCATCCTTAATGTAAGTGTTTAAATGTGAAACGATAGGTTTTATTAATGTGTCGATAAATTCACTGAGTCGCTGGGTAGGTGAAACAGGACCTGCTACTATTGGTCTTCCATTTAAATCAGTTGGCGGAGACATTTCAACAAATTCTTGATTTGATGAGGAAATTTTTCCAATTATTTCTTTACTCTTGTGTATTTTCGGCAGCACGTAAAAATTACTTGTTTTCCAGTCAAAATCTGTGATAAATTGCTGTTCTTTATCGGTTAGGCTATCTTTATGTCTATCTACGAGCTTTCTTAAATTTTGAACAACAACTTTGTCTTCATCGATAGGGATTTTTTCGTAAGCGTCAGAGTTTAGGTGTCCTTCAAGAACTAACGAATCGCGATAATATGTTGTATCCATCAATACAAAGTTTCCACTCTTGTCTGCTTGTTTAATAATTAAGTCGTTGTTTGAGATAAGTTCTTCTAAAGCTGTTCTTTCTTCTGGTGTTAAGTTGTCGTTTGTATGGACTCGGTGAGGTTGCAATAGTTCTATAAGATTGCAGATATTATTAATTTCTTGATTTTGTGTATAGATTTGTCTGTTTGATTTGTTTCTGTGAATTGAAATGTCTTCGTTTTCTTTGTTGGAAAATATATCATGGATTTTTATTTTTCTTGTAAAATCTTTCAAGTCGGTTTTGATGTTTTGTCTTGGTTGGGATACGGGTGTAAATTTGGGTCCTCTTGTTAGTAGGGAGACATGACGTTGTGCCAGCTTGTAGGATGAAAGGTTGATGAGTTTAGCGGTATTAGAGGTGGTGGTCGTAGGAAGGGGCTGTTGAAGTTTTTTGGGATGGCTGAGCCTTGATGATGTTGTTGTGATTGATGAGGTTGAAACTTGGGTCTTGTTGAAGCGAAAACTTGCCTCTGTCTTGCTACGGGGGTGTAGGTTGTAGACCTTGCTGGTCGGGTAGAAGGGGCTTGGTTGGAAGTTTGGGCTTGCGATGTGTTTTGTTGATTTTCCGTTGCTCGACTCGTAGTTTCCTTGTCAAAGATTGCTTTCTCTTCGATGATCTTCTTGGCCCACTTTTTGGTGACATTTCCTTCATCTATTTTGGTGTTCTCTTGCCATTTGTCTTTGAGTTCTTGGACTACCGCGTGACTTTCTTTTGATTCGAAGAACTGGAAGGTTTCTTCATCGATGTTAGCGACTTTTTCCCTATTTTTCTCTCCTCTTATGTTCAGAACTTCTATTTCTGCGGACAATCTTTGTTCAGCTAATTTTTGGTAAATGGCAACTTCTTCTTCAGAGCCTTTAAACGTATTATCTCCTCTAAATTTCCTTGGCACATATGGTGGGTTCTGTTTAAGGCATTCCGAGTAAAGTTTTGACAATTCATTGTCTCTTGTGAGTTTCCAGAAAACTTGGTTGCGGTATTTTAATTTATTGTTTAACTTTTGCTTGTTAAGTTCCTCGAAAGAACGTGCTTGATCTTTTGCTGTGGGCGACGTTAGCTGCAGTGTTTCCAGGGCTGGGGGCATGAAGTCGTCAATATTTTCTTTGATGATCTTTTCTGCTGATTCCAAAATTTTTGGAGCTAAATCTTTGATCAACGATGGTAAAATTTCCAGGACACTGTTTAAGACGGCTTGTTTGATAGATTCCATTTGCGATTCAGATAATTTGATTGGTTTTTGAATATTTTCGTTGTTTGGCATCCTTACGGTATATTGGCAACAAAGAAACAATAAATTGGATACTAATAGTGCGGATGAAAAACGAACGAGAAATAAACAAAAAAGAGATGTTTTTTAGCACACTAAGGCCTTTCAAGTTAATGCTATCATCAGAGTGTGACTGACAATCTGAATCGAACTTTTTATAATATGTTACGGAGATTAACATGTTTACATAATGACAGACGATAGAAGTGTTAATTGGTTGAGATGTCAATTGAGGGTTGCGTGTCCTGCTTTAAATAGTTTTTCTTCGTATGTGGTTAATAATTTCGAGGAACTTAATGACATGAATGCAAAGACTTTAAAGAACGGTTCTTTTAAGTTATTATGTTTCTTTCCGCACTGAAAAACATGTCTCGGGAAAGTGCACGAAGATGTTCCAGACCGCGACTCTGAAATGTGATTGTTCATGCGGAGGCGAAAGTTTGTTGTTTGACCAATGTAGGTGACTTTTCCGTGACACGAATTGCATGATAAGAAGTAGACAACGTTTTTGCTCTTGCACGACATATTGCATTTTATGTTCCAAGTTACGTTCTTTGCTGTTTTAAACGAATCAACGGCTTGTAGATATAATTTGCAAAGTTTGCATCGATTATCCTTGCAAAGGGTAATACCAAATGCGGCTGTTGTTGATGTTGTCGTTGATATTACAGCTGATGACGAGAATCTAGCATTTGTTAATATTGATGAAATATTTGGGGGCTGTCTAAGTGCTAAGACGGGCTGTGTGTTTTGAAACTTTTCTTTTGTTGTTGGCGATAGATTAACGAGCAACGAGTGAATTGTTTTCATCATGTGACTGAACTGAAGATCGGGATAATGTGTTGTTACCAATGGTAATTTGTGTTTATCACTTTTATCAGGTGCAGGTCCTTGAAGTTTTGCTCTGTGGAATGCTTGTTTAATGACACTTTTTGGATAGTTACAATCTATCAACCATTTTTCAAGTTCTTTCAAACGCATTTCAATTAAATCGGGATCTGATACAAATACTATTATCCTTTTTGCGAGGTTGAACGGAATCGTTTGCTTAATGTGGGAAGGGTGTGCACTATGATAATCTAGGTATCTATGTGGGTTGGTTTCTTTGTAATAGATATCCGTTGTAATGTATTTGTTTTCGTGTAAAATTATTTTGATGTCAAGAAAGTTAAGGGTTTCCAGGTTGTCAAGATGCGTTCGTCCTTTCTCCATTGTAAAATTAATTGAAGTGTCCATTTCGTTTAAGGCGCTTTGAAGTAATGATGGGTCCATGTTCTTGGGCAAAGTGATAAAACTATCATCCATATATCTGATGTAATTTTTCTCGATGTATTTGCAGGTATTATTGTCGAAGTATTTACAGAGAATTGTTGGAAACAGTCGAGTTTCTTCAAGAAAACCGATTGTTAAGCATGCGTATGATGGGGCAAACTTTGTTCCCATAGCTGTGCCTTTGATTTGTCTATACAATTCGTTATCAAATAAAAAATTGTTATTTTCGAGAACGAACTTCGCCGATTCAATGATGAAGTCATTCGAAAAGCGAATTGGAATTAAATCTCTTCTTTTTTCGATCCAGTACGTAAGCGCCTCGAGGCCAAGGCAATGAGGGATGCTTGTGTAAAGGCTAGTGATGTCATACGAGTACAATGAAACCGGATTACTAAATTCATATGGGATCTTGCGGAGGAAGTCCCAGTCATCCTTAATGTAAGTGTTTAAATGTGAAACGATAGGTTTTATTAATGTGTCGATAAATTCACTGAGTCGCTGGGTAGGTGAAACAGGACCTGCTACTATTGGTCTTCCTTTTAAATCAGTTGGCGGAGACATTTCAACAAATTCTTGATTTGATGAGGAAATTTTTCCAATTATTTCTTTACTCTTGTGTATTTTCGGCAGCACGTAAAAATTACTTGTTTTCCAGTCAAAATCTGTGATAAATTGCTGTTCTTTATCGGTTAGGCTATCTTTATGTCTATCTACGAGCTTTCTTAAATTTTGAACAACAACTTTGTCTTCATCGATAGGGATTTTTTCGTAAGCGTCAGAGTTTAGGTGTCCTTCAAGAACTAACGAATCGCGATAATATGTTGTATCCATCAATACAAAGTTTCCACTCTTGTCTGCTTGTTTAATAATTAAGTCGTTGTTTGAGATAAGTTCTTCTAAAGCTGTTCTTTCTTCTGGTGTTAAGTTGTCGTTTGTATGGACTCGGTGAGGTTGCAATAGTTCTATAAGATTGCAGATATTATTAATTTCTTGATTTTGTGTATAGATTTGTCTGTTTGATTTGTTTCTGTGAATTGAAATGTCTTCGTTTTCTTTGTTGGAAAATATATCATGGATTTTTATTTTTCTTGTAAAATCTTTCAAGTCGGTTTTGATGTTTTGTCTTGGTTGGGATACGGGTGTAAATTTGGGTCCTCTTGTTAGTAGGGAGACATGACGTTGTGCCAGCTTGTAGGATGAAAGGTTGATGAGTTTAGCGGTATTAGAGGTGGTGGTCGTAGGAAGGGGCTGTTGAAGTTTTTTGGGATGGCTGAGCCTTGATGATGTTGTTGTGATTGATGAGGTTGAAACTTGGGTCTTGTTGAAGCGAAAACTTGCCTCTGTCTTGCTACGGGGGTGTAGGTTGTAGACCTTGCTGGTCGGGTAGAAGGGGCTTGGTTGGAAGTTTGGGCTTGCGATGTGTTTTGTTGATTTTCCGTTGCTCGACTCGTAGTTTCCTTGTCAAAGATTGCTTTCTCTTCGATGATCTTCTTGGCCCACTTTTTGGTGACATTTCCTTCATCTATTTTGGTGTTCTCTTGCCATTTGTCTTTGAGTTCTTGGACTACCGCGTGACTTTCTTTTGATTCGAAGAACTGGAAGGTTTCTTCATCGATGTTAGCGACTTTTTCCCTATTTTTCTCTCCTCTTATGTTCAGAACTTCTATTTCTGCGGACAATCTTTGTTCAGCTAATTTTTGGTAAATGGCAACTTCTTCTTCAGAGCCTTTAAACGTATTATCTCCTCTAAATTTCCTTGGCACATATGGTGGGTTCTGTTTAAGGCATTCCGAGTAAAGTTTTGACAATTCATTGTCTCTTGTGAGTTTCCAGAAAACTTGGTTGCGGTATTTTAATTTATTGTTTAACTTTTGCTTGTTAAGTTCCTCGAAAGAACGTGCTTGATCTTTTGCTGTGGGCGACGTTAGCTGCAGTGTTTCCAGGGCTAGGATCGAAAAAAGAAGAGATTTAATTCCAATTCGCTTTTCGAATGACTTCATCATTGAATCGGCGAAGTTCGTTCTCGAAAATAACAATTTTTTATTTGATAACGAATTGTATAGACAAATCAAAGGCACAGCTATGGGAACAAAGTTTGCCCCATCATACGCATGCTTAACAATCGGTTTTCTTGAAGAAACTCGACTGTTTCCAACAATTCTCTGTAAATACTTCGACAATAATACCTGCAAATACATCGAGAAAAATTACATCAGATATATGGATGATAGTTTTATCACTTTGCCCAAGAACATGGACCCATCATTACTTCAAAGCGCCTTAAACGAAATGGACACTTCAATTAATTTTACAATGGAGAAAGGACGAACGCATCTTGACAACCTGGAAACCCTTAACTTTCTTGACATCAAAATAATTTTACACGAAAACAAATACATTACAACGGATATCTATTACAAAGAAACCAACCCACATAGATACCTAGATTATCATAGTGCACACCCTTCCCACATTAAGCAAACGATTCCGTTCAACCTCGCAAAAAGGATAATAGTATTTGTATCAGATCCCGATTTAATTGAAATGCGTTTGAAAGAACTTGAAAAATGGTTGATAGATTGTAACTATCCAAAAAGTGTCATTAAACAAGCATTCCACAGAGCAAAACTTCAAGGACCTGCACCTGATAAAAGTGATAAACACAAATTACCATTGGTAACAACACATTATCCCGATCTTCAGTTCAGTCACATGATGAAAACAATTCACTCGTTGCTCGTTAATCTATCGCCAACAACAAAAGAAAAGTTTCAAAACACACAGCCCGTCTTAGCACTTAGACAGCCCCCAAATATTTCATCAATATTAACAAATGCTAGATTCTCGTCATCAGCTGTAATATCAACGACAACATCAACAACAGCCGCATTTGGTATTACCCTTTGCAAGGATAATCGATGCAAACTTTGCAAATTATATCTACAAGCCGTTGATTCGTTTAAAACAGCAAAGAACGTAACTTGGAACATAAAATGCAATATTTCGTGCAAGAGCAAAAACGTTGTCTACTTCTTATCATGCAATTCGTGTCACGGAAAAGTCACCTACATTGGTCAAACAACAAACTTTCGCCTCCGCATGAACAATCACATTTCAGAGTCGCGGTCTGGAACATCTTCGTGCACTTTCCCGAGACATGTTTTTCAGTGCGGAAAGAAACATAATAACTTAAAAGAACCGTTCTTTAAAGTCTTTGCATTCATGTCATTAAGTTCCTCGAAATTATTAACCACATACGAAGAAAAACTATTTAAAGCAGGACACGCAACCCTCAATTGACATCTCAACCAATTAACACTTCTATCGTCTGTCATTATGTAAACATGTTAATCTCCGTAACATATTATAAAAAGTTCGATTCAGATTGTCAGTCACACTCTGATGATAGCATTAACTTGAAAGGCCTTAGTGTGCTAAAAAACATCTCTTTTTTGTTTATTTCTCGTTCGTTTTTCATCCGCACTATATATATATATATATATATATATATATATATATATATATATATATATATATATATATATATATATATATATATATATATATATATATATATATATATATATATATATATATATATATATATGTATATTTCTAAAATATTAATCATATACATATGTAAAGAGAGAGAGAAAAAAACATTACATATATTTATATATATCTATATATTGATAGAGAGAGAGAGAGAGAGAGAGAGAGAGAGAGAGAGAGAGAGAGAGAGAGAGAGAGAGAGAGAGAGAGAGAGAGAGAGAGAGAGAGAGAGAGAGAGAGAATAGAGAGAGAGAGAGAGAGAGAGAGAGAGAGAGAGAGAGAGGTCATACAGGTTTGGACGAAGTATCCCATCATAAAAACTATCTTTTTAGGGCATTTTTTGAATGGAGCTTGTTCTTCACGTCGAGAAGTGTACTAATGCTGAATATATAGAAAAGGTAGAGTTGGTCTGTTTTTAATCGTATTCAGCATGTCAAAATGTGCAAGAAGAGTGAGTTTCAGGTGACTAACACCGATAGTTTTCTATTTGTGAAGGGAAACGAATTAGAGGACTGTGGTAGAGTGCCCCATTCTAAAATAGCTTTTGGGGGCATTTTCTGACTAGATTCCGTCTATTAGCTTATTCAGCATGTCAAAATTTGTAAGAATACTGATTTTCAAGTACATGAAACAAGTAGGTTTCTATTTGTGAAGGGAAACCGTTTAGAGGGCTGGGGCAGAGTACCCCATTCTAAAATAGCTTTTAGGGGCATTTTCTGAGTAGGGTCCACTTTCCATTGTATTCATCGTATAAAATTGTGTACTTGTACCGAATTTCATGCTTGTATCATGAAATGCACAATGCAACTGCTAAGCGAGTGCACTACCATGGCCTATTGTTTGGTTTGGTGTGAATAGAGTCCTTACTATTCGATCAATATTTTAGGCCCTTTTCCCATCATTTCGCAACCACGAAATTTTTATTAAAGTTGAATTTACTAATACTTTTAGTGCTGGTAGGACAGTGAGAAAAATCACAAAAATACTTTGATCTTTCGAATTTTTACTAGAATTGGAATGATTTAAGTCCGTCTTGGTGTTTTGAATTTTCAAAGTGGGAACTTTTTTCTGGCTCACCCGGTATTACATGTCACCAATAAGGGCCCCATTCCTCCTTTGGAGAAAGAAGAACGAATACTTGTCAATTCATCCATGATATTTCCATCGGGGTCCAACATTGCAACAGGGGCGGGGTAATCTCAATTCAAGGTTTCCTCCAAAAAGCAAAGTGTCTCATGACTTTGTTGTGTTAGTTTAAAGGAGACACAGAAAACACGTCTGTCTTACAAGCCAAGAGCTATATCAATCAATAACATGTTTACGAGTTTGTCTAATTTATACCGCACGTTGATTGCTAACACCCATGCATGAGTAAAGTCCCTTGGGTAGATAAATACAATTGGAAAGTATAACACAACACCTCCCTTTCTAAAGTCCGTACAAAACAATTTGTTGCTCATGTTTTCAAGTGCCTTGAGTGAAGGTTTTATAACCCTCTTCGGTCTGCTCAGAATGTTCAAAGGTGGAATTACTGGTCTTTCAGAAGCTGACACTGAATTTGACTGACTTAGTGTTGTTGCTGTTGTAACTGAAGTTGGTGAAGGTGGCAAGGGAGTGATCTGAACCCTGTTGCTCTTCTCTTCAGATGAACAGGGCAACATTTCGTTTTCAATAGACCGCTGAGTTTGTTTTGATTTGGAGATTGACCAATCAGATCACGCTATTTTTAAAGATGGCGGCTCGCTGTAAACAAACCAAGCCTCGAAAAAGGGCTAAAACCCCTCTTTCTTTCTGTGCCACGGATTTGCCGTTTTCGAATATTTTCAAACAGTGACAACGAATTTCTTAAAAGTGAACTCTGATGCACACTTCCAATGTGCATTTTCTCGATATTCGGCCTAAATCAGGGTTTTGAAAATAACGAAAAATGCGCATGGTTTCAGACTGTGCCCTTTCTATTACAGTTCAAAGAAATTCCAGGAAAATTACTTGGAAATCAAAACATGTCCGAAAAGATTATTTTACAAGTCAGTTCACTTTGAAATCAACAAATAAAAGTAGATCTCTAGTCCTTTTGAGTTAAAATAATGTCAATGGGGTTGATTGTTTGGTCTATAGAAGTGTAGACAGGAAACGGGCCTGTTGCGATTTTATGTTAACGGTCATAGAATCAAATTATTTGGACATTTGCGACGAACTGAGATGGCAAGCGCTTGCAACATCACCGTTTCATCAAAACAAAGTTTCGAATCTAAACTGAACATCAGGTGCTCTTTTGCCTTTGTTCATACCTGCAACTTCAACGTATCTAGAAAAATAATCTACTATTAACAGGCATCAGATGCCTTGGTATGAAAGAAATCAACACCCACAAGCTGCCAAGGTCTTTCCGGAAATGCTGTGGGGTTTAATGTTCAGGGGTATTTGTCTTATACCCTGCACAAATTCTACAAGATTGAACCATGTCTTGAATTTCTCTACTAACGCCTGGGCACCAAAATGACTGTCTAGCTCGGCTTCTACACTTCACTTTACCTTGATGTCCTTGATGAATATTATCTAAAACATCAAGTCGCATTACAGAAGGTATCAAAATCTGCAAGGATTTCAATATGGCAATTTTGAACCACGGTGAGTTTCCCCCTGAAATTCCAATAAGGTTTAAGGGAATCAGATATTTTATACTTCTCTGGCCATCCTTCAATTCTCCTTCAGTTTGCAGCAGACAGGATCACTCTGTTGTTCCAGAATGATTTGCTGCACTCTCAAATCAGAAATTGGTAATGCTTCAATTATGTTTGCTACATAAAGCGTCATTTCATCATGATCAATCAGGTTTTCTGCAAACTGCTCAACTGCTGACATACGTGACAATGTGTCTGATGTGTACATTTGCTTGCCAGCAACATGAATCATTTTCTTGATCTGAAATCGCACGAGTCGCACTCTGAATCTCTGGATTCTTGAAGGAAGTTCCTCCACCATGTATGTTGTCAAAAGGGAAAAAAATGGCTTGTGATCAGTTTCACCAGTGATTGTTTTCCCAGGATGTAGTCACTTGATCGCTCACATGTCCACGTGAAAGCAAGACATTCCTTCTAGATCTGGCTGTATCGTGTCTCTGTAGGTGAAAGTGCTCTTGAAACGTATGACACTGGTTTCCAGTCCCCATCCTCTTGAACAACATCACCAATGCCATAAGAAGAAGCATCTGCATTAATTTTAGCTTCCTTATTAGGATCAAACAGAGCTAAAATAGGAGAAGATACAAGTGAATTCTTTACATTTAGAAAAGATTTATCTTGTTCTGGGCCAAGTACCACTGAGTGTCCTTGCAAAGTCAATCTCTCAACGGTTTTGTTTCACTTGCCAAATAACTTTTGAATTTACTGAGATGATTGACGATCCCAAGAAAAGATCTCAATTCTTTCACATTTTTTTGGTTTCTGCATAGAAGTAATTGCATTCACTTTTGTAGGATCAGCAGAAATTCCATTTGAAGAAATAATGTGGCCTAAAACTTTCACAGATTTCACATTAAATTAACACTTTTTTGATTCAAGGTTATATTAGCTTTAGCTAATTTGTTCTGGACTGCAATTAGCCGCTGATCATGTTGCTTTTGATCTGCACCATGAACAATTATGTCATCAATAAGCACCTCAACTGCTTCCATACCTTCAAGCTTTTCACTCATACATCTCTGGAATTGTTCACTTCCAGTAGAAATACCATATGGTAGGCGGTTGAAACAGAAACGCCCCCAAGGAGTAAAAAATGTTGTTAATAAACGAGATTCATTAGATAATTTGCGTTGCCAAAATGCACTGTTAGCATCCATTTTGGAGAAAATTTTTGACCCACCAAATTTGGCTAAGGTGAAGTCCACAGAAGGCAAGGGGTGGACTTCTTTCAAAATGTTTTTCATTTAACTTAGTCAGATCAACGCATATGCACACATCACCGCTCGGTTTTGGAACAATAACCATAGGTGCACACCACTGAGTTGGTTAACGGACAGGAGAAATTACTCCTATCTCAAGCATTCTGTCTAATTCTGCCGTTTTTTTCCCAAGAAGTGGTAATGGTACTTTCCTAGGCACAGTTAAAGCAAAGGGAGTAGGCTCATGTATCAACTGGATTCTGTATTCGCCCTCTAGTTCCCCAAGACCTTTAAACAGAGAAGGGTAACTTTTAATAATATTGGCTGTATACTTTTCATCAATCTCATTGGCATTAGTTGATACTGTTTCAGCTTTTTGGATTAAGTTCAGTTTAGAACTAGCCATTCTTCCTAGCAAGGTGTTTGAAGACCCTCTACAACATAAAATTCTTATGTAGAGACTGGTTGTCTGCACTTAATTTCCCACAAATTTTCCTGAGCATTTGATTTTGTAATTACATGGGCCTAATGATATTTTATTTGTTGGCTCCAATTTCAGACTTTCCTTTTCAGCTAGCCTTTCAAACAGTGAAAATGGAATAACAAAGACATCTGCCCCTGAATCCAATTTGAATTTCAGCTTATTTTGGTTCAAGCAAACCTCTGCCTGCCAAGGCAAATCATGAGTACAACTACTCTTCACTGCATCGATGTGTTCTTCACCCAGAAATAAATGGTCATCATCATCATCAGTGAAATAAATTGGAAAGATCTCACCTGAGATTTCATTGACTCGTTTGCTTCTGCAAGCCTTAATAATAATAATGATAACAACAATAATAATAATAATAATAATAATAATAATAATAATAATAATAATAATAATAATAATAATAATAATAATAATAATAATAATAATAATGATAATAATATCATATTTATGCAGGTTAAGCTTGTTCAGCAACAATATGCTGTTATCAATCAAGGACCTGTCAAACCTAATTACAAGAGAACATAGCAATATACATTAAAAACGTAATAGTTAAAAGTCAAAGTTAAAATTTTTACAGAGATCCTTAAATCTTAAAATTGAAGTTTCAGTCTACATCTCGTCTGTTAGTTTATTGAAAACTTTTGCCCCTTGAAAGGAAAAGGCCTTCTTTCCTTCTTCAGATTTGACTTTAGGCAAAACGATATTCTTTGCATTGGCACGAGTACGATGGCTGTGGTTTACTCTCGTAAAGTAATTTTGAAAGGCGTCTGGCGATACACCATTCAAAGTTTTGAAGACTTCACAAGCACACATCTTGTTTCGTATACTGCTGACTTTCTCCAGCTTTACACTGTGCCTGTTGCCGTTTATCACTTTCAGTGCACGTTTCTGAATGTTCTCGAAAAGGGCTTTCTTTGATGGCGCCATGTGAAGGAACACATTATTACAATAAAGAAGAATTGGTAAAATTGTTACCTTGTAAAATGTTTCTGCTGTGTAAGGACTGATATTATGCCGTATACGCGACAACAACTTTATTCTAGATGTGGCTTTGTTTATTGTTTTTTTCGAGGTTATCAGAGAACGTCAGATTTTTGTCCATCTTTACTCCTAGATATTCATATACGTCTGATTCCGTGATCTATGTTTGATTGATCTTAACCTCCAAAGGTTTACAGCCCGAAGTTCTCTGGTGTGTACCATAAAGGACACACTCAGTCTTGGTCTTTTTAAGATTTAATACAAGATTATTTTGGACAAACCAGTTGGCAATTTGTTCTAGATCACTGTTCAAGTTTTCTTCAATAACATCACATGTCTTGCCACCAACATACAAAACAGAATCATCAGCATAGAGGGTCATTTCAGATTGTCGTAAATTTTTAACGATAT